>RZIO01000018.1:1798964-1812539 GCA_004338095.1 Gloeostereum incarnatum
TTCACTATGAGGTGTATGCTTGGTGCTCTTGGCATTCATGTCTCTCTCTGACTCTTAGCTTAGGTTGAAACAAGGTGAAATGGGGTACATGTAAGCATACAGAATGAACACATCAGATAAATTAGTACTAGTAAGTAGACAGGAAATATCAAGACCAAGAAGAAGGACATGCAGCTGAGTCAGTGTTGTGGAAGTTTCATACACGTCATTTCCGATGTTCAAGCACCTGAACGCGTAGTACGGTGGATCTCCTGAAAGCGCCGGTTCAGGGCCCGAGCCACGCACGACAGCCTACAAGGCTCCGAATCTACGGTCTAAGCAAAGAGCAACTGCAAATTTCCAGAAGTAAATCCTCACATTTAGTTACCATCTCCAGCGATGTTCCTACGACCATACCAAGGAGGTGGCGCTTGATTCGGGAGCCTCTACTCTCATATCCTGCTAAGTAGCTCCAGGACGGCGGAACGGAGTAAAAGACATACCTCGAGTTTGAATCTCAGAATCTTTCTGCCTCTTAGATTTTTAATCTCCTCATACTTAGCGGGTATGAGCACATAATAGCTTATGGATGAACATGTTGACGAACCAAAACAGCTCTATAGAGGCCGTCATATCGATAGCTAGCACAAATTAAGTCGTAATGATAGATGCAATGGTGAATCACACGTACCCAGCTTGTGGGGCGTATTTCGAATTGAGCTTTGACCCTCGAAAGACACGGATTGGGAGACCTTTCCCCACCGACATCTGCGATTCCACGTAAGACATTGCTTTGAGTTCAAGCAGAACCATTCCGCACCCTAAGAAAATCGTTCTGTGGATTGCGCCAATCTTGATCTCCGTCTGTGCCGGTTCCACAATACCAGCTGAGGACAAGGTCAGTTGCCTCGGACCGAAGCGTGTGGACGGAAGAGGTACATTGTTTCTCCTTCATCGATGTCTTCAATGTACTGCCCTGACAGGACAATAGCCGTCGCTCCGTTTCTCTTTGTTCCATGGATGCCGGCCTGCGTCTGCAAGTGAGCTCTTGAGTGGCACATGCTCTCTCTGACAAATCGGCGTGAGTCTAAGATACGAGAAAGAGCAGAACAAAAATATTACCGTGTCGTCCATATCCTCCCCACTTCAAGCCCCATCGGCCCATAGTTGTCGGGGTACTGGTCTTGGAGATCATTTGGGCCATATTTACTGAGAATCTTGGCCATTCTATAATGCGGAACGATGGCATAATCATGGTAGAATGGCTTGACGAATTAAATCCACCTACGTAGCTTCAGACGGCATGGGTAGAAAGATGATGAAAGTACAAAGGCAAGCACGTATTGACGAATGTTTATTCGCGCGTCGTGCCAAGAGTGATGTTTTTACGTACGCGCGAGCTAGTCCATGGACTGTTGACCAATCAAGGCTGTGCAAACCCTCAGCGATTCAATTGTGCGGATGACAGTCGATGCGATGACTGACTCTAATTTCTACTATGTAACTATTGAATTTTAACACACGATCCCAACGAAAGCCTCCAATGGCGATGGCTGTATCCTCCGGATCCTTCAGGTACGTATTGCTCCGGTTGATCCACTGTTTATTCCCTGAGGTTCTTTGGAGGTTCTAATGATACTAGTCTCATCATGTACCTGTTGCTTTTTTTTAGGATTTATTAAATAACTGCTCACCCACCTGAGGGGAAGGTCTCACAAATTCAACTTGGGGAGTCGGAGAAATGCGCCACAGATCGACCGGTTATCACCGGCTACTTCGAGGCCGGTTCGCCTAACCTCATCTGCCGGGCCGCTGGGTCATACCCTGAGCTGTTACAAGCTGTAAATCTGCTTGTCTTTCAAACTGTGCATAAACGTCGCTCGCCCAAGGCTCATAATCTCGGATCACCGATTTTCTTCAACTCAGAATCGACTGTTATCTGCCGACGCCATCTATTTTTTCCTCGCTTTCGGATGTGCGGATGGGACGAATCTCGTAGAATCACGTCGATCACTGTCGATCCGCCGGCTAAGTACACGATTTCTAATCCGCCACCGCGGTATTCATAAGTAGCATGGAACATCGTCTCGATCCGCCAGACTTTCTTTCCATTCCATCCCAACTTGAAAAATGGCACCAGTAACCAACGGACGCTTGCTCTTTAACGAGATCCCTGATGGTGTGCCGACCGATACACAATACTGATATCTTCTTCTGATCTATTCCTCTTCAGGTTATCCCGTTCCAGGAAAAACCACGATTTACGACACCTCAGAAACTATCGACCTCGATGCTCAGCTCAAGCCCGGAAGCATTCTTATCAAGGTCCTTATGCTTTCGATTGACCCATACATGCGAGGAAAGATGAGAGATCCCAGTATCCAATCGTACACTGTCCGTTCATCCGTTTCCTTTACGTCCCGCTAGGACTAACACCACTTTAGCCTGCTTATGAGATAGGGCGACCGTGAGTACCCCCTTCGGCCGCCGTGGTGCTGGGAGATGTGTGCTGACGGAGCTTTCCACCAAGACTCTACAATGCTGGTGTCGGTGTCGTCCTTCAGTCTCAGAACCCCGAGTTCAAAGTTGGAGATCATGTCAATGGGAGGATGGGTATGGCATCACCTTTCCTGGTCTTGATGCAGTACTAATACACATTCCAGACTTTGTTCAATACTTCATACAGGAAGATGCCAAGCTGGGTCCCAGCGGATTTGCCATTTTGAAGAACGAAGAGAAGCTTCCTTGGTCAGTGTACCTCGGAGCTGCCGGCATGCCTGGCCGAACGGCTTATCATGGCTGGAAGGAGTATGCTGGCGCAAAGAAGGTGTGCTCAGTCTATTGTGTGCGTAGCCGACGTAGTAATGCGATTATTTAGGGAGAAACTGCGTTTATCACAACCGGAGGAGGGCCTGTCGGATCGTGAGTCTCACACTTGTGTTTATCTAGCACCCCAGACTTACCATTCCTGCCGAACAGTTTCGTTATCCAGCTCGCTAAGCGGGACGGTTTGAAGGTCATCGCGTCTGCTGGGTCTGACGAGAAGATCCAATTCATGAAGGACATTGGCGCCGATGTCGCGTTTAACTACAAGACAACTTCTACCGCCGAGGTTCTCGCGAAGGAAGGTCCGATCGATGTGTAAGCTACTATTCCACTATCCCTACTCCGGAACTTATTGAGGGACAGATACTGGGATAACGTCGGTGGAGAAACCCTTGACCTTGCCTTCGGTAACGCCACACTCAATGCCCGGTTCATCGAGTGTGGTATGATCTCCACTTATAACGCCAAGACGCCACATGTTTTCAAGGTAACATCTTTCCAGACATGTCAATCATGTCACTGAAGTGCCGTATAGAACATCACGCAAATCATTGGCAAGCGCCTCCGTATTTTCGGTTTGATGATCTGGGATCTCGAGCCCAAGTACGGCAAAGAGTTCTTCGAAGTTGTTCCTTCCCTTCTTGCAAACGGAGAGCTCAAGTATACGGAAGATCTAACGATCGGGTTGGACAAGGGCGGAGATGCCATTTTGGCTGTGCAGTCAGGGACGAACAAGGCTAAGAGCGTCGTTGTCGTTGCTGAACAGTAGTAAAATCGAGAAAAGAGTTCCCTGTATGGACTTGTATAGTATCGTTTGAATTGAAGGACTACTCCTGCTGATGACTTAAAGCACCACACGCTCCTGTCAACGCTACATCCTGCTGGCTCCGTCAAACTTGTGATCCAGCAATGGAACACCTATCGTGGTCACTGACTCGAGCAGCATTCGCGTTCTTATGGTGAGACACCCGTGTCCAATGAAGCCCGGAATCCTCTGGCCCCAATGTACCTACGATCGTTGAACGAAGCGGAGGATCGGGTTTCTTAGCTATCCTGGCTGGGCTTCTCTTTCGGCGTATAGACGACGACGATAATGAATACTGGATAGCCTCGTTATTTCTTCTTCAACATTCCCTTGCAACGCTACCGTTCTACACTCCAGCTCCATTTATTCTCAGCCGCCCCGTCCCTTTCGCCCCAGAGAACGACCGAATCAGGAAAACCCTGGACACAGACAGGAGAATTTGATGAGCGTGCTTACCCAAGCCAGACTCGCTGGGATCGTCGAAGCACACTCGTGTCACGGACAGAGTACGAGAGATAGATGATGTATAGACTGAACAGAACAAGAATCGAAACTAACTAGACCAACTACGCTGCCTCAGGCTGTGTCACCGGCACCTCCTTCTCTTTTTCTTCTTCTCCTTCGTCGGGAGATCCTGCCTCCCATTGTTCTATCGCACGACGGTGATAAGGCACCAGAGTTTCATAGACATCCGTCATAGGTCCATCATATTCGATGGTCTCATCGTCGGACGAATCACCTTCGAAGTGTTTGCTTTCACGCAGCCATCCAGGGTTACCCTGTCCTTTCATTCTCTAGAGGGAATCCATTAGTCAGAATGGGGAAAGAGGAGTCGAAGAAGGAAAAAATACCTCGAGCAACACACTACACATCATGTAGCCTTGCTTCCCCTTGATTGTCTTCATCTGGATATTTGGGACGAGCGGGTTACAATCACAGCACTGAGATCAGAAGGAACGGAAACTGACCCTAGTGACCTCATAAAGCCCGTCATAACGGTGACTGAGCGGCGAAAAATCAGCGAAAGAGATGCAGAGTACTGAGGGTGCCCTTACCCGCTAGATGGAGCGAACGGGGTCATCAAATCAGCTCCGCGGAAGACACGAACGGGTGCCCTAGTCATGAAGGAAGTCTGAGAGAGGGAAGGGTCAGAAGCAATACTCATAACGTGCACTACATACTTACCATGAGCCAATTGTTGTGTTTATGATCCCAAGACTGGTTCTCGGTCTGAATCTACACGTCCCAGCGTAGTGAGCAATGGTCATACCGTACTATCAAACAAGAAACATTTACCCCGTCCTTGCGGCCACCTTTTCGAATGAGTCGAGTCAGAACTGACTGGTAAAAACGTAGTACATGGGGACCTACCAGTTCCAGTGTATGTACTGAAGAAAGCGACTATGAGCTATCACTCATGTACAGGGAAGGAGAAGTACATACATCGTTTCCCCTCCATCGATATCGTCCGCGAATCCGCCGGAGAGTACCACTGACATCGCGCCTCCTTCGTTCCTTCCGCAGATTCCATCGCGAGGATTGTAATGTCCGCCGGCACGAGCGAGGTCAAGTCTATAGTACAATTTGGAGTTGGCAGTCTAGAGTATCTCCAGACGTCGAGAGACGTACCTGGTACGCCAAACCTTCCCAACTTCAATTCCTCCGATGTGCCCATACCCGCGGCCATAGATCAGATCGGTACCTTGAAGCTCAGATTCCATGTTTCTTCACCAAAAAAATCAGTCTGACGCCGATTTTTCTGTGTGGGAAGCGACGTACTCGAATTTCTGCGACATTGAGAGAGTGGTGAACATAGGGGAGAGGGAGAGATGGTAGAAATATGGACGGCGACGTGCTCGAGACTGCCTGGTCACGGATGAGCTGGTGGAAACGGCTGTCGACTGTGTGGAGGCTACGTAGAAGCGTTCAAGAACTGCATCAGATCCCCCTCCCCAGTCCCGACGTGCCAGGCCCGTTTGACTCCACGTGCAAGGCGCTGCCTTGCAGTGGATATCACTTTACGGAGCTCGGTGGGGGACCTATCATGCCATGGCGGACTGGTACGACCACCTCCGCTATTGCGTTCTCGTTAACTTGCACATGCGCTATGGGACGTTGAGCCGCATCTTTACCCGACATTCGACGCTACCCACCCGCTTGTCCTTTGTCACATGGATCTTAACATGCGCAACATCATGGTGGGTGGAAGAGGAGAGGTGTGGTTGGTCGATTGGGGCATGGCAGGCGCATTCCCGCCCTGGTTCGAGTACGCCAACATGGCGCGGTTCGTGACTGGAGACTATCGGTGGCACGGAGAACAGTATCTTCTCCGTCTAGACTCTGCTTTCGGCGGACTATGGTTCGCTCATGTTGATGTACCGAGAGGATATTTTGATCGGTTGGGTCTGAGCATCGAATATCGACGACAGTGTTGAAGTACACAGTCTAGTACCAGTAGAGCTTCGTCTAGATGTCTAGTACCTTTACTTCTGTTACTGTGTGTCCAGACCATTCACTAATTATGATGTTCCTCATGAGCTGAATATTCATTTGATGATTAGGTTAACTACGGAAGCACAATATAGAGGGCACAGGATTGCCCACCGACCTACGAAGACATCCATTTCATTGCGACATGATCTCTGCACGCGCACTTCTCGATGCTCCGACCGGGCGAACGGAGTGGAGAAGGATCCGCTTCCCTGATTGCTCCTTGTTTCCAATTCGCCACCTGCACATTACGGCAAGATACCCACCCTCTCTTTCGTACTACGTAGGCCGCCTTGATGCTAGACTCATGACTGCAGTTGCTTCCCCGTCCTTATTGTTTCTTGACAGGATCCACAAACTATCCGTCCAAAACGCATAAAATGACATAGATTCCAAGATGTAAGAGTGCACTCGTAGAGAGCATGAACTTGCGATGAGACAATGTCCAGATCAACGCGTACAGAGCAAAATTCTATCACGGAAATGGAGTCCCAGAAAACTTCACCGGATATCGAGAAATGCAAAAAGCTTGCGCTATGCCACGTTAGCACTGCTCAGAGTCTCAAGGAAGCTGCGGCCGCAAATTCGGAAAAGGCGTAAATTGAAACAGGCTCCACCCGGGGAGCATACCCATAAAATTGAGATTGTTTAACGGTTGTCGTCCGACGTGGTGGCAGCAAAGAAAGGGTTGGAAGTCACATGTGACCACTTACTGGGATTACCTAATACCAGACACAGGACCTCGGAGGAGGCGCCCCGCCGCCCGCCACACTACACTTTCAGTCTGGAACATGTCCTTTACGACAGCACTACCACCAACCTCCATCGACCATCTCCAATGTGCATCAATCATAAGGCCTAGGAGCTAAATTTCATGATCTGGAGCATGCGAAAAAGCTTATAAGTCGTGTTATATTTATGGTATGTACTGTCCCTCCGACTCCGCAGTGACACCGTCCTTATCTGATAACAAAGCCATTGTCACCGGAATCCGATCGTCGGCTTTCGACATCCGAAACGCGATTGAAAGAAGTATAAGAGATTTCCAGCTCCTGACTGATTCGTCTCACCCATCATGCCCCAACCCACCACCATTGACGACTGGACTCGCACTGACATCTATCACAACTCCTTTCTCATCCCCAAGGACGATGTGCTCGAGACGACCATCGCCAACACCACGTCCAACGGTCTTCCCGACATCGCAGTCACCCCTGCCCAGGGCAAATTCCTCTACCTCCTCGCCCTCTCGGTGGGCGCGAAGAGGATCTTGGAGGTCGGGACGCTCGGGGGATACTCCACGATCTGGCTTGCGCGTGCTCTGCCGGAGGACGGTGAGCTGGTCACGCTGGAGCTAGAGGAGAAGCATGCGGAAGTGAGCAGCGTCTTTCTCTGCCGTCATCGTCCCACTCATGATATCATAACCCACAGGTCGCCCAAGCGAACATCAAGAATGCAGGACTCTCCTCCAAAGTCAAGGTCATCCAAGGACCGGCATACGATTCCCTCCTCGCTCTGCCCTCAGACAACAAGTTTGACTTCGTCTTCATCGACGCAGACAAGGAATCCAACTTCAAATACTTCACCGAAGGGAAGCGCCTGGTCAGGAAAGGGGGCGTCATCGTGCGTATCAATCAATGCTCTAACGACCTTCATAACCAATAATTGTCTTAGATCGTAGACAATGTTGTCCGAAATGGATCCGTTGCGGACCCAAGCGTTTCTGACATCCGAGTAGAAGGCGTCCGAGACCTTCTGCGCGGTATCAAAGGCGACGTCGAGGTGGAGGCAACCACGATCAGCACTGTTGGTGAGAAGGGTTATGACGGGTTCTTGTATGCGATCCGCAAGTGAAATGTTTGGACGTTGCATGTAAGATATATCTTGAATCAAAGGAATTGTATTCTATAGTAGGACAGGAAAGAAAATGGCATTGTACTAAGTTCCAGTGCAGACAAAGAGAGAGAAAGACCGAGGAGAGAGGCAGGAGTCGCTTCACGGACGAAGGGATTGTTTGACGCGGCCCAGAAGAGTCTTGCGTTGCGGAAGCACTTCGGGCTCAAGCGGAAGAGGCGACACCACGGGAGGAGGGAACACCAGAGAGGGTTCTACGGGTAACGTACGCACCAAATCCTTGCATCGTTCAACTAGCCTATAGAGCACCCATCAGCTCATGAAACAACACCGGTCGGAAGAGAGCCCCACTTACTGTTGGAGTTCACCCATGGCCCGGAACAGGGTCATCCGCTGGGGTAGCTCCCTGTTCCAGGAGACCAACCTAATCACTGGGATAAAAGCCTGATCGCCTGCTGTTACCCTGTCTTGTGCATCGCAGGGACGCCCACTCGGGGTGGTAGGTGGCGAACGATTCTGAGAGGAGAACGTGATGAACCGCTTGTCATAATCCCTCCATGCCGTCACGGCGGCCTGGTTTTTGTCGTCCATTCGAATGCAGCCTGAGTAGTCGTGATAAGCATAGGGCAAGCGAACAGAGATATCCAGACAGGTAGGGTAATAGCATTCCCTGAACTCAAGCATTTCACCTGGCCCTGCTTCGACCGGATCACGATCGTCAGGGTGGTCCTTCGGATCGCGTTCACGGACCGGTACACACATGGAGGGCTTGAATCCGAATTCTGGGGCATCGGGCGCAAGTTCGTCCAGGACTGGCCGAATGACGATGCGGTGATGGGGCAGCGGGCGATAGAGAGGGTCAATAATCTAAAGGAGCAATGATATTGAACAAATTTCCGTAATGGAGACGATGAAAAACGCACTTCACAGACATATCCATAATAAAACCGATTCTTGTTGAAGGCTTTGACAACATCAAGAATGGCTTCGTTTAACTCTTGACAGAGATGAACACGTAGGGTCTCTTCGACATCCAATTGAAACCAGATGTGTGTCCCTTCCAGAGGGACAGGTTGGACGTTATTGCGAGGGCAAGTCGTAGTCATGGTATCGGGATGAGTTAAAACTGAGGAAGAGAGCGAGTGCAGAGAGAAAAATGTAAGAACAGGAAAGTTCGCACTGGCTTTAAAGGATCGCTACGGTGGCTTCGTGTCTAAATCTCCACGGCTAGCTGTTTACCATAGTGCACCGGTGAGACATTATTGATACGTAAGGCGCGTTCAATATATATTTTTGGGTGGACAGACAGTACTAGTCCAGTATTCAAAAATGTGTTACCTCGACTCGCAGGGTCTCACATGCACAGGTCAGCCCCCGGGCTGAGACAGAAAGCGTAGAATCAAAGCTATGATGGAGGTTGGGTAGCAGAAAGTCTTGTGTGACGAGTCCGTGATGAACGTCACGCAATTGTGCCACATCCCTTCGTCTAGAGACGATATCGCTTTTTTTTGCATGCGATGTGGTGATGTCCCATTCAAGAAAACAAGTCGCATTGAATGGGACATCACCACGTATTTAAAAAGCGAGTTTTCCACGTCTGAATGACGATACTCGGGTGTGGATCCTATATAGTCTCGCTTCCATCCTCTATATCATAATGTGAAGACAGTCGTTCACTGATATAGAGTCTGGACTCTACCAGGGCAGCTACCTCGGAGTTCGAAAAATAAGATCGCCGAGGAGCCGGAGAACGCCGGAGAACGCCTTCTCTAGATATCATCTGAATATGGAAGGAGGCCATATTGCGCCTCTGACCGTGAGCGCGATTTTCCAGCAGCATACATAAGTAAATCAACACATAGTAGTGCACTGAATGATTACTCTCTTTTGAATATATGGGTCTTCCATAATGATATCTCGAATTAAGAGCAAGTTTCCTGTATTAAAAAGACGGTGGAGAATGTGCTTGCTGGATCTGAGTGTCGAGAGATCTGATCGGACAATGCCGTTGATCGGCCATCTCATTTTTCAAACTCCGAGGTAGCTACGGTAGCTCCTAGACTAGATCCCATAAGGGAGTCGTATTAGCAGCAGCAACAGTATACGGTACATAAGCACGCATTTCAGAAAAAAACATTAAAGGAGAGTGGGAGATGTTCATGCGGAAACAGTCACAGCGCCCTGCGACTGCGACGGGGTGAGAGCGGGCATGGAGCTCATCGGCGAAGGACCAGGTGGGGCACGAATGCGGCGTTGAGTCATGACAGAAGCGTTGCTGGCCTTCTTCTTAGGTGGGGGTTGGCTCAAGTCGATTTCCTGAATAAGATTGTTGTGAGCCTTGGACTGACTGAAATTGGGAAAAACTCACCGAGTCTTCGGGTGTCGGACACAAGTCAGAATTCACCAACGTAGAGGGTCTCGATTTCAGATTCGCCCCATTTTTAATTGAGCCCTTGCGTTTGAGGGGTTTTCGCGGAGGTCTTTTTCCATTCTTCTGTTGTAAAGGATCGCCCTGGGTCCCAAGAGAGCGGCCGGCAACACTGATTTTACTACCCTGTATACAAGATCGTCAATACAAAGGAGAAACCGATGACAAGATCCACCAACATTATTCCCGCTATAAACACTCCGGCCGATTTCATCGGAGGACTTCTTGACCTGAGATTTAACGAGTATCAGTAGCTTTCAAATATCGGTAATCGCCGTTTCTAGTGGAACACATATGGCGACCTCCCCAACGCCCATTTACGCAGAATTGCATCACGAGAAGTCGCTTTTCCCTTGGGTTCTTAAGAAAACGTAATTGTTGCGCATTCTTAATCGCCAGACGTCTCCGAAGGAGCGAGTCTAAATCGTTGTCAACTAGCCGATACTCGAAGTTCTTTCCAGCAGACCCACGATCGACTAGGTTCCTCGAAAATCGTCAGGATGCGGTGTGTACGCCCAGCCAATCAGCCATTGCTTCTTGAGAGAATACATGGTGGGTGTGACTCGAAGAGCGCTCAAACCTTCAACAAATTCGCCGTCGACCACAGGCGTATGAATCTCGATCGCAAGTTGCTGCAGCCAAGGATCTACTTCCTGGATTGGTTTCCCCTCGAAAGTCGCAAATAGCATGACGAACGGCACATTGGGGCCTCCCGGCGGTGGGAGCTCGACTATAGCTAGCTGGTCGGACTTTTCCGCGTTCTGGACACCAAGATGAGCTGCTACTACGTGGCTTCAGAATATCACCATCCAGATGGCCAGCTTTAGTGAGGATCTCGCGATTATCGGCTTTGCATCGGATAGAGGATTTGCAGACATTGCCGCGAGGAAATAGCAAGGCGGCATATATGATTATAGGATATTGAACCGCTAAGATAGAGCCATGGCGGTACTTAGGTTCAGATTCAGGCGTGGGCAGATGGGACACTCCTCTGGGTTGGAACGGCTTCTGGATTGAGCGAAGAAGACGAAGTGCTTGGCTTGATTATGGTGGGTTTGGGATCATTAGATACGGGAAATAGCAGTACAGGATAAGCAGTGTAAAAAAGAAGGACGAGTTAGGATGAGTGTCGAGGTGGGGAAATCAAAAAAAGAAAGACGTTGGCAAGTTCGGGAATCAGGAAAGTTCAGGTTAAACATTCTTATTTATGTCGGCCTGGGGCCATCCAAGCGAGCCCATCGTTCATGGAAATTCCAAAACTAGACATTATACGAGGCAAGAAGAGTAAAATCAGCTCAAGAAATCCTGCTTTGGTTACCGTGACCGTCGTGGTTCAAGTTTTCAAATTACGTCACCGATCAGATCAACAACGGCAATTTCTACTTTAGGCATCGTATAAACTGAACCGTAAAGACGTGTCATGGACCATTGTCTCAGGCTGTGTAGCCTTTCCCTTTGGAAAGCAACTCCCCTTTCATATAAAGCTTTCCTTATCTCCCACTCCCCTCTCATACGAACTTGAGCCTGTCTCCATGATGTCTGGCGATCTCAATGATGACATGACTCTTCCCATTCCTATCCCAGGAACATATCTCGCGTACAGCATTGACTTGGAGGAAACTCTTCGGCTCCATCTTGGTCAAGATGTTCTTGACAACAATTTGAAAGCCATGATGGAGGATTTTCCTTGCCGTACATTCGTCGGCTGCTCTAACCAGGTCTGCACTTTGAAAAACACTGATTATCTTTACCGCAACTTACTGACCTATCTGTCTCGCAGTGGCTCGATGATCCTACCTCTCCACACATTCGCATCAACATCCGACCGCTCCAACAAGGACTGACTGAGTCTGATCCAGTACGAGGCATCGGGGCGCACATGTGTGTCCCAGTTGCGCCTGAGAATAAACACCCACACTCTCGCCGCCCCGCCATGACGATGAAACCACTTCCTTGGCCTAACTGCTACCATCCAACCGTCGAGAGCAACGTCATCATCAGGATCCCTGGGGGATTAGTGGACTACTCTGACGCTACGCTGCTTCATGCGAGCTGCCGGGCATACATTATGATGACTGAAGTCAACGACAGTTTGGCGAGAAATGCGGCGGCGCCCAACCGTGCCACTCAAACGGTCCTGGTCTCTGGTTTGCCTCCAACGGGACGTCGCTCGTCCTGGGATTCGATAGACTCATCTTTCTCGCAAGGGTCTGAGTTCGTGTCTGATGATCCTTACGAGGACAGCTCTGGTTTCTCTTACTACGCGAGTTCTGTTGTATCTAGAGAGGGGTCGGTTTCATCTGAGGACGACTACGGTGACGTCCTGTCTGCTGAGGAATGTACGCTTATGCAGCTCTCTCCGGACGACCTCTTGTACCCCCCTCCTGCCGACGAAGGGTATCCTGATGAACATGGAGCCGGCGATCACAATGAAGATGAAGACGCCCAGTCAGTGCTGTACTTTGATGATGACGACGACAACGGCAAGGACGACGTCCGCGGTGACGATGAGTGCTTTAGCGACAACGAAGAAGACGACGTCGGCCCTGGCGAAAAGCGGAATGAAGATGCCAACATTCAGGGATCCACACCGCTTCACCCCTGTGATAGCCCCTGCAATCCTACATTCAACGACAAGACGATCTCACCGGTTGTGAAGTTCACGACTGACCTATCCACCGTTGATCACATTCATAGTCCTCGTCAACTCGCTGAGGACTTCACCGCTCTTCAGAGGTATGTCACCCGTCCTGTCTATCTCATCATTATCATGTCTGATAGCGAATTTTTCACAGCTTGATTGCCAGATGCAAGGAGCACGTTCGCTCGCAGCTTCAACCAGACTTGGCGTCTCAGCCGAGTGACGCTTGCAAGGCCTCCGTTGCAGACACAAAGTCCACCCTCAGCGTTCACGCAGATGGGAAAGCACCAGTCCTGGCACCCATCACCTCATCGTCTCTTTCCGACGCGCACGACATGTCTGTCACGGAGACTGCCTCATCAGCCAGCACACCTGAGCCTGAATCCAAGCACACCTTTGCTTATTTCGGGCGTTCCCTCTTGCCGAAGTCACATAAAGTCTCAGCTCCGCGGCAAGGTGTCCTCTCGCGTTTCAGGGTGTTATGCTTTCCTTCGTCACTCGCCTCCACGGGCGGATAGCTGACTAGTCTCTGTGTCTCTGTCTTCTAAGCTT
>RZIO01000018.1:1822797-1834794 GCA_004338095.1 Gloeostereum incarnatum
CAAAGACACTTGTTCTGTCGACCACCAGTCCAGCGTGTGAGATTTCAGGTCATGCCGCACCAGAGGAAGGCCCTCCGAAGCTGGCACAAACGAGAGCCCACAGGGATGGCACATCGACTTGAAGCTTGAAGCCTGAGGACCATCTGTCAGCCTACATTGCCCATTGCTCGCCCACCTAGATGGATCTCAGTGCTGAGCGCTGAGCTTCGAGCGTAGTACCGTGCACGCCATGCAGAGTCAATAGTGCAATGAGTAGTCCCAATGCAATTAATACGAAGCTCTGTGTGACAAGTCCTTCTTAGCTCAGTTGGTAGAGCGCGTCACTAGTACTTGGATTGTTCGTTCAGGAATTCTATGACGAGGTCAGTCGTTCGAGTCGGCTAGAAGGAAATTGTTATCTGATAATCGTGTGACATTTTCTCAAACATTTTGTTTGTGTTCAAAACGTGCAAGAAACCCAAGCAAACGTACCGATCACACCCAATTCAAATAGACATAGTAAGGCTTATGCATTGACAGACACATAGAGACATATCCTAGGTAGAGTAGCGTAGCGTAGCCCATAACCCCTGGTCCATACGTACATACACGTTGCCACCACGCCAGTCCCTCGAGAGGACCCGCGCACCGTCATCTGGGCTGGAAGAAGGGAGCCTGGTCAACACAATGAGGGGAGGACAGAAGATAGAGGACATACCCAATAGTCTCAGAATACGTAGCATGTCATGCTCCAACGTTGATGATAACGAACCACAGAGAGACAAACGGACGACAGAAAA
Organism: Gloeostereum incarnatum; assembly: GCA_004338095.1. Taxonomy (NCBI): domain Eukaryota; kingdom Fungi; phylum Basidiomycota; class Agaricomycetes; order Agaricales; family Cyphellaceae; genus Gloeostereum; species Gloeostereum incarnatum. Next base: position 1,823,577 of record RZIO01000018.1, read on the forward strand.
ACAAAACCTACACCGCAGAGCGTCGTCAGCAAAAAAACGAACAGGGCGAAGACGTGACGAATGGAACACACCTCTGCTAGATTCCTCCATACCGAAATGACGAGAGAGAAGGAGAGGAGACGGGGCGGTTAGGATGATGGTGTTCAATCAGTGTGATATGAGTAAGGCACTGCTCCTTCGCTAATCGTCCGGGTTAAGCTTCTCTCCACGCGCCAGGACGCGGATAACCTTGCCCTGCATCGCAGGGCCCAACGGGTTGGGAGGCTTATCAACCAGGCCCTTGCCCCCTCCGGGTCTGGTCAAGATCCCGGGAGGAGGGCGGTCGAACGAGCCGAGAACACCCTTGCGGTTGGGGCTAGAGCCCTCGGGGTATCTGGTCTTGATGGTCTTGAACGCTGGATTGTAAGGTGGGTTGATGGTGTCAACAGGAAGTCTGGCCCCTCCGCGCCCACCTCGCTGCTTGACAGGTGCAGGCCTCTCCGTCTCTGAAGAGCTCCTGTCCTTCTCCCTGCGAGATGGTGCGGGGGGCTTGAGTGGATCAGCGGGAACATCGAGCACCTCAATCCCAGCCTTCTTCGACCAGTGGGTAATCAATGTCCCGTTCGCCTTGAAGTCGTTCTTGACGGCGTAAGCAGAGGGAGGAGAAGCTCCGCCACTCGGAACGTGGGCGGTAGTGCACACCGCCATGACCATCTTGGGCTTCTCAGAGGTGTTCTTCTCCCACATTCCGCAGCAGACCGTCCGCCGCACCCACTCAGGGCTCTGCATCTCATCCACGCCGTCGGCGTCGGCTTTGAAAGCGATGGCATCCCACCCAACATACTCGGTCTCAGCCTGGATCCGAATTTGCGGGTTCTCGCCTACTTCACGTTCGAGGAGCCGAGAGGCCTCCCTCGCCCGCTTGGCAGAGTTGCTAGAGCCTTTCTTAAGTAAGTCGAGGGTGTTGAGAGCTTCGAGAGGTACAACAACAACGGGACCTTTCCTGCCTCCAGATGGGTGCAGAATATGTTGGACGAAGGATAGGGCGTGGATGAGGAGAGATGCGTCTGTGATGATAAGGTCGCAGTCCATGCCCGGCGATGGGTCTCGCAACCTGGTAAGACTAGTCCGTTTCCACTCCCGTCCAGCCTTGGGGCCGAAGTTTCGGGGGAGAGTCCTGGATTCGGAGACCGTCTGTTCGAGTTTTTCGACTTGGTGGTTCAGGAATGCTGCTCCCAAGGCTCGCGACATGGCATCGAGCTTTCCGGGGCTGCTAGTTTGAGAGGCCGCCATGTATAATCAAGAAAATAAAGTTGGCAAGAGAAGTAGATGTCTTATAATACAAGTTGCGCCACAGAAGAAGACTGTGCACAGCCTAGGAGAGTCAGAGCTGTAACGCCAAGCAGTGCAGTTCTGTGTGCTCCTTTATAGGATTCCGTTTAGTTGTAAGGGTTGTGACTTGTAGAGTTGTAGAGATATCGTGCCACAGCTTCAGCGCAGCAGGACGGTTATGGTGGTGGTGGGAGTCTGAGGACAAGGAACGCCCATTCAGTCCGACGACTCATGATCGTAATTATGTCATCATGCACTGGTAACGTGACTTCTGTGTCACATCGTCGTTCCTCGGAGCCTCCTTTCCCTGGCCCATGACCATGACGGGGCTCCCAATCGATTATCCTCGTTTCCGAACAACAATAATCCTCGGAAGTCATTTTGCACCGAAACCTGTCTTTACGACATCATTTCTAGTCATCTGCGGAGGTTATGGGTCCGTGTTCAGCGTGTTCAAGTTCCGTCATGTATAGCCTCATCGAAAGAAGAACTTGAGGCTGTCCCGGAATGGGGAACTTAATAGCAGTATTATATGCCCGTTCAACTTCTCCGAGGTAGGAGCATGCGTAAATGACTCGCATTATTTGGCTAGACTCACCAGCTTTACGATGGAGATCTACAGTGCAAATTCTCGTCGAGAGCAATTGACGTACGCTGTGCACAATCTGCACTTATTGGTTCGAGCCTACACTTTTCTGAGACAGACTGCCTAAGAGGATCATCTAGTTAACATGACCACTTGCCAAGTGCGAACCGAGAAATCGTGGGAAAGCGATGACATGAGTATGACTTATGTAACCTTATCGCACGACACATGTAAACCGTGAACAAGCCTTTAGGTGTTCGTTTTCGACTTGAAATTCGAGCCTCTTGGACTAGTGTAACCATCATGTCGTCAAACTCTTCAACACCCCTTGCCCTTCTCAACTCAATCTCCCTTCATGTTAACCATATTCTTACAACACAGGAACGCGTGCAGGATGCTTTCTTGTCCATTCTGCGCCAAGGCCACTTCCTCATCGGCGCTCACAAGACTAGCACTCTGGTTGAGGCCTCGTTCCACCCTCCATCCACCACCCAATCCCCTGAACACGCTCAGTTCCTCTCAGAGTTTCTTTCAACCGAGTTTCCTTCTGTTGCCATCTCGTCGGAGCGCTATGTTGCTACGAACAAAGACCCCGCAAACCACGATCTCTCTGAGATTATTATACACGGGCGTATCGCTAGCGCTTACCTCGAAGCCTCTCGTGATTCATCTACGAAATCCTACGCTTTTATCCGATTCCTCGTTCTCGTGAACGTCGTTCATGAGCTCGCCCACACGTTGCGTGCTCGGTATGTCGTGCCCACGAGGGCTGTGCTCATGCCATACGATCAAGAAACAGTCCCTTTCTACTATGAGCAGGGACTGAGGAACTTCATTTGCTTTTACAGTGAGGCTGGGTTTTTTGCTGAGAGAGCGATATTCGGGGGGTTGATAGGTGTCGTTTTCGAGAACGAGCATGAGGGCGAGCGACCTGCGTTCTTCGACATCGATTTCAAGAATATCTCCCACTTCTTCCTTCTAGGGGACTCCGGGGATGCGTATCGACTAGGTGAATTCGGATTTCCCTCTTTGCCATTGTTCTGAAAACTGACGCTTTTTTAAAAAGATTATTCTGACATCCGTGCATGGATGGAAGGCGGGATTTTCAATCCGTTTGACATTCAGGCTCTCGTGAAGCTCGACCCGAAACCCAGCTCTCCGAGAATGCGCCTATGCGCAATGCTGAACTCTTCACATCTCCCGAGGACCATAGTAAGTGGGTATGAAAGAGACGACCCAGATGAAGTCAACGGAGAGACGTACCAATCTGATTCCGGATCTGACTCAGACGAAAGCTTCCTGGATCCGGCAGAGTATGTTCCACCATTCAGACGCTCAAGAGAGCCCTGTTATGACCCGGAGCATGGCTGGGTGAAGGAATGATGAACAAGGCTAGCCTAGCGCTGTACTAAATCTCTCAGCGCTCCCTCTGAGGCTCCGAGAATACGTAAAGACATCTTTTTTTCGTGTTAGGCCTGGGTTGAAAGGGTTGAAAGGTGGTTAATGTGTGTGGCGTGGACGCGAGGCGCCACCTTTCCGTTTCGAAAGCTTGAAATCCCCACACCTTGAACTTGGGGGTCGAGGGCAAGAAAGCAACGACAAGATCAGAGGATTCAAAGTTCAGATTTCAGCGAATCTTTTTGGCATCTTGGTCTTGCTTGGTGTCTCGTTTTGTTTTTTGGAAGATCTTTTTATTTCGAAAAGTAAAGAACAATAGAGACCCTGAATTTACGCCAGCTTGTCTTATACCCTAAGAGTAGGATCTACAGGGATCTACATACAATGTGTGCACTCAAAATTTCTCCCAGCCAATGCCCGGTCCATGGTAGATGGGCTCAAGAGCATGTCGGTGAAATGGTCGCTCTCCGGGTGCCAGAGGGTTCTCTCCATCATCAAAATCTGAATCTGAAGAATCTGACTCATATGTTATCCCATTCACCTCATCTGGGTCAACGATGTTTCGTTCCTCAGGCGCTATCCTCCTAGGGAGGTGCGAAGAGTTCAACATCGCACAGAGCCTCATTCTGACAGCGCTGGGGGGTGGATCTAGCTCCTGAAGAGCTTGTGGATCAAACTTGTCAAAATTTCCAGCTTCCAACCAGGTGCTGATGACGTTGTAATCTGAGAAAGCAAAACAACATTCAGATTCACGTCAACAAAGGCAGAGCTAGATTTTTACCTAGCTGGTAGGCTTTCCCCGAGTCTAGCAGGAGAACGAAGTACGAAATCTTCAGATAGTCAATGTCAAAGAACGCCGGCCTTTGACCATCGATCTCATCCTCGAAGACGACACCAATCATACCGCCAAACAATAATCTCTCCACGTACAGGCCACACTCATTATAGCAGTAGCCCATCGTCCCCCCAAGGGCAGCATGCTCGTAATAGTAAGGGATGATATCCGACCTGATTTGCATAAGGATGGCGTTCATGGGATCAACGTAGCGAGTGCGGAGGGCATGAGCTAGATCATGGAGGATGTTCACAGAAACCAGGAATCGAAGGAAGACATAGGCCTTTGTCGACGGATTCTTAGAGGCCTCGAAGTATGCGTTCGCAATGCGACCGTGTACAGTAATCTCAGAAGGGTCCTTGCATGTAGGGTCTCTTCCGGTAGCAACGTAGCGCTCTGACGAGATCGTGATGGTAGGAAATTTGTTCGACACGAACTCCGAGAACATCTGGGTGTGTTCGGGGGATAAATCTAACATAGGAGGCTGGAGTAGAGTCGAAATCATCTCGGGATGGTAGGGGCTGTCGATGATGTGGAAAGAAAAACTGTCTTGACGCAAAACAGACAAGAAGGCGTCATGGACATGTTCTTTTTCGTGCAGGGCATCTTTGACGCTGAGAGCCATCGTGTTAAACACAGCGGGTAGTGCTTGGGAGTTCGACAACATGGCTATAGGTATTTAGCGAAAGTTCAAAATGTAGAAGGTAAACAGGCTTTAAGCTTGCTTTCAGTTATGTAAATTCCTCACGTAGGTGACTATCCTAATTAAGACCAAACACATGCCAAATACCTAATATGCATAAACACTGTCTTCTGTTCCGATCACATACCGATATCTGCATCTCGCCTCTCCAGACGTGTCTCTACGGTGTATTCTCCAACCTCCGTCAAGCAAAATATCAGAATTCTAGCATGCAATATCGTTCCGCGTCCTACGGGCCCAGCGGTACGTCCTGCTAGCAATTCCTACCCTGGCCAACCAGACGCGCTAGGCCTACCGGACCCATCTCTGTCAACCATTATTCGCGTCACATTTTACAAGGGTCTGCGGGACGACTAGGTATATCCCCTCCCAGCTCCTACTCTGATGCAGTCTGACAAGACGACGAGTAGCAGGCATCACACAACGTCCCTCAGGACGGTGTCATATCCGATGGTTCCAACAGACGAAGACCAGGCTACGAATCTACCACAATCAGAATAGACATGGCCCTCCGCAACGATAACGATCTGAGATACTCCGGCGATATAGGCTCGTGGGACGACAAGGTATTTACCTGTCTATCAACCCTACGCAGGATCAAAAGCTAACGATATCAGGTCACAAGCGAACATGGGCCTCCAGAACGATAAAGGACTGACATCCTTCATAGAGGAAGGTCTATCTACCTATCTATTCACCTTACCGGGTTATAAATCTAATGATATCAGCTTACAGGAAGCATGGGCCTGTGGGACGATAATTGCCTAATCTCCTTTCCCAACGAAGGCCTGTAGGGCGACACAGTTTATACTAGGCCGTCAAGCTAACGATATTCACCAGTGAACGTAGGCCTGCGGGACGATTACGGAGTGACCTCCGTCTCCAGTGAAGGCCCGTAGGGCGACAAGGTTTGTACTTGTCTACGAATCCTGCGATAAATCTAACGATACCACCTTCAGGCAATCGTCAGCGTCCGGGACGATAACAGCTTCGCCGACGGAGGCTCGCAGGACGAAAACATATTAAACTCTCTATTAACCTACCAGACTCCTTACAGGGAAGCGCGGGCCTCTGGAACGATGAACATCTGACATGCTCTGGCGACATAGGCTCGTAAGACGACAAGGTATTTACTTATCTATCAACCTTATCAGACTGTGCATACAACAATATCAGGTCACAAGGTGGGCCTCCGGAACGATAACAGTCTGGCATCCTTCGGTGACATCGGCGCGTAGGACGATAAACGTCAACGCTATGATAATCAAAGCGAACCATCAGCGGGCGAGGACATCATCCGGCAGCCTCCTGAGACGATAACATTTATCCCGTCCAGCTGATGTGGGCTTGCGGGACGAAAAGGTCTTTACTAATGTACTGCTTCCGTGGCTGCTAATCTGATCAGATCTGACAGGACGACAAACTTCCCAACCAGTCATCCGATGGCCCCCCAGGACGATGAAATTTAATAGTCAGAAGTAGGTGTCAGCCTGTAGGACTAACATCTAGACATCTTGGCTGCCAGGACGTCAATATATAGTATTGATCATCAATATAGTTTCTTACTTATCGTTGTTTGCTCGGACGACACTCATCACAAACACTCTATCATCGTCCTATCGAACAATGTCCAAAGTCGTCTTATCCACCGGAACATAACAAAAATAACAATTATAACAAGATTATTCTACACCTCCCGAAGAACACTCCTGGGTGCATACGCTGCGTCCTTCATCCTCTGCCGGTTCCAAACTCCCAGATGAATACGTATGTACCTCACCGCTCGTTCTTGTCCCATATAGCTCACTGCTTTCCTGATCCTAGCTAACCCTGGATTTCCGCACTCTCCTGAACTAGTATTGATGTTGTGGAGCTTGGGATTCACCTCTGCGTACGTCTTTAGAAACGCCGCCTCGGAACACTTCGTGTGGGTCTTCGCATGAAAATGGTCAATCACGAACAATGTGTCAGCAAAGAACTCCGGTTCTCTGAGCATGCAGTATGGGCCCAGCGCACAGGCGAAGTCATACACCACGCGTTTCGGTGGTTTCTTCCAGCGTGTGATCATAGCTGAGAAGACATCATTACGCCCCTCACCCATGGGTATGCAATGGAATCCGTAACATATGCTGTGTGTACACCATGCCGCCATAACACCCCCTGTCAGACGTCGCTCACCATAGGTTGAGTAGAACTTTGAGCATTTAGCGCCACGACTCTTCTCTTGTTCCTTTTTCAGGTCATGAGTCAATAAGGGATATCGAGGCCTGGCTCGTATCTGAGGCATGCTATAGCAGCAACCCGTCTGCAACATCCGATCAGTACCTCTTGTGGACTTCTTTCGGGAGCCTCACCTTTTCCCATTCATCATGGATGCCCCCAGCAGCGTTCATTCGTTCGGGAGGTGCTGAATACTTCAACAGAGTGGCAAACACACTCACGCCTCGCTCGTACAGTAGCCTCAGCACCTCCAATACCTCTTTAATCAGTGCTTCACCCTCCCAACTCTCTTTTGTGCGGAGTACATTATACACACATGGGATGCTAGTCACCTGGGAGACGTTCGCTGATGTTGGCATGTTCAGGAAGTTGCGCAAATCACGGAGAGCATCCTGATTCATCATCTGCAAGACGGACTCCTCTGCCGCAATCTAGGCAAATCAGTGTATGTTATTGAACACTATCTTTGAAGCTCACCTGACGAATGAAACGTTGATAGCTTCGATGAACTCGTCTGCCCCTGACATACGCCTCAAGACCAAACCACCGCTCGAACAGAATCACCAAACCTGGGAAACCGGTATCCGCCCTCAAGCGCTCCTCTACCGATGCGATCAGCTCGACATGCTGTGCTGCTGCGTTCATCAGCTTCTCGAGCATCTCGTCGTCGTTCTTTGGTTCATCCTCTGCTGCCACCACCAGCTTGTCCGACCGAGCAGGTGCATCAACTACCGTTCTTAGGTCTTTCCGAAGCTTCTTGTCAAGGAGTACCTGTTGATGAGGATAGTATGATGTCTGTGTTCGGATGACACAGTCATCCTCCATTGTCGTGGGTGGTCGCATGCTGTCGACCAAGTGTTTCTTATTGAATCCGACAGTGACTCCATCCCAGATGACAGTCTCTGGCTCTGGACCGCAAGTCGGGCATTGCATGTCCCCCTCGAATGTCTGCAAACCAGTGTATGCAAACCAGGCCGACATGAACCACTCCTTTCCTACAAACTTACATCCGACCTCCCGAAATCGCCGCTGCATAACAGTGACATATGCTGTAAACGGCGTCTCGGAAGCGCTGTACTGGTTCGTGTAATCGTCGAGTAGCTGGTGAGTGAATAGCTTTTTATTGTTCAGATTGAAAAGACCTATGTTGCGTCCATCAGGACCTATGTACCGACGATGGATCCGTGGACACGATAGGCATCGCTGCAGCTCTATGAGACACGTCTGCGCGTTGTGCAGCGTATACACGGTGCACTTGCGGGTGATTTTCGGCATTGTTGGATCGTATGGTGTCCTTCTGCCAAAGCAATGACAAGTCGATGTATTGGCGTCAAGCGCGATGACTGGGGGCACCACCGTCATGGGGGCTATGCGAGGAAAGGGCACGATGTCTGTCGGTAGAGAAGCCCATACTGGAAGAGCAATCGGCAAATGTGAGACGACAACGGTCGTGTATGATTTTCTAGTAGCTCTTGGAGCTGACACTTTTGTTAGACGAATGGTTGCCCCCCTCTACCGTCCAAGGAAACTCACCCAAAACTGCGATATCTATTCCCTCTGCTTCCCCCTCCTTTCCCCAGTTCAGAACTCTTGCCAAATACCCGTGTGCTTCTGCTACGTGGAAGCAAGTCGTGCGGCCACAACTACTGCAGCTCCACACGCCTGTGCCATCATCGTCGCCTTCGAACTTCACAATCGCGCGGTGTCCTCCATCGACATTTCCGACAGACATCAAAGTTGCTCGGCCCTCTTCTGACACCTCGTAGCGATCCCAGATTATGACTCTTTGGTTGTCTGCTAAAGCTGTAAGTCTCTCGATCATGAACATTATGAAAAGATACACTTACTCTGAGTATGCCACAGTTGGCAGTCATCCAACACGCCTTTCTGGTGTCGATACCTTCGGAAGAAGATCTCATGTACACATGCGCCCCTGCGCCGCTGGGAAGGACATTCGCAGGCGAGAGTCTCCTCAGCCCCGACCAACATACAATGAAAGTGATACCAACGTTCCTGCATTTAGTGAGCCCAAGCAATTGCCAGCGTAAGTCTAGCACTCACATCGACATCGCCATCCTTCTCATCCCAGCCCTGGACCACCCACAGACCTTCCCATAAGAGGACAAAAGCTGTACAGTCTGCGAACACAGCAGATTCAAAATCTGAGATATCCTCCTCTACATTCTCAGACCAGTCAGCCCCCCTCGTTCCAGTCCCCAGAACTGATGTCCTCAAACAGAGGCGTTCCCATCCTTGGATATAACACCTCGCTTTGGTCAATACTAACATTCTCCCGGTTTGGATCAGGTCGACGGCGTTTTGTCTTCCTCTGAGATGTGTGCCTGGATGAAGATTTGCGTGTAGGACTAGGATTTTTGAGCATGCCACAGTCAGATGGCCGAGGCATTGATATCTTCTTTCTTGGGGGTGAACTCGCCGGAACAATAAGCAAGCGTTTTCTGGGTGGTTCACGACTCATGAGAGTATACGTCCAAGTTGCTCAAGGTCTATGGACCTTTCCTTAGAACTCAATACTAACAAATAAATCAACAGGGTATCTTTGTTTCGTTGCTTCATTGAATAGTCAACTCTCGTTCTCTTTCTCTTCCATGATCATGGCCCCTAAACGAGGCAGAGGCAGAGGAGGTAAAACACCTGCTAGACCTTCCCGAGGCAATGTTCATCATTTTCTTTCTGAATTCACACATTTACTATTGCCTGATTATGTTCCCTTTATGAAAGCACATCACTACGACAACAACATCTATGGCGATACAGGGATCCAGTTCTGGATCATCCCTCTCTGAGATCCCACAAGCTCCTCTGGCATCGCGTCTTCCAGCATCGCATCCGTCAATATCCTCTGTCCCTCTCTCAAGCAACCCTTATGCGTCTCTGGGACCTCACTCTGGACAGGGTGTACGTATTCACCACAAATATTTGCCCAGCCCAATCTGACCGTAATGGACTTAGTATCATGGTCCTATTGACCCACGCTTCATGTACCAACATTGGGCACAGGGTGGATACCCGCCATACAACCCCTCCACACCTTCATCACATACATCTCAGCCTCCTTATTTCTACCCGTATGGTCCAGACTCCTTCAGTCCTTGGGTCATGCCTCCTGGACAACCCAGCAACTTTATGGTTCCACCTGCTATGTTGAGCACTAGTACAAGTCTTCCAGCCCCACCTCCCATTCCTGAGACCCAACGCAAGGAAGCACCTATTACGCCACATCAATCTTTACCATCAGCATCGGTCATTATTCTACAAACAATCGTCTCTTCGCCACCATCACAGTCATTTATACATTCTTCCCCTGGTCCTGTCCTTGGCTTTTCTCCGTCGTCACCTTTGTATCCCACTCCTGCATCACCCACCTTATTTGTGCCACGTGCAGATCTTGACGTCGTCCATGCAACTCTCAATAGTATTGGTCTGACTCCACCACAGCAAGATTCTGGCATAAGCGACGATGACGACGAAATCGACATTCTTAGCAATGACAATATTGATGATGAGGAGCTACCTACACCGAAGCTCAAGCAGAAGGGGAAGAGAATGCACAGTAGCAATGATGACATTGACACAGATGATTTACCCGCACCCAAGCCCAAGCGGAAGAGCAAGAGCAAGCAAAATGATGCTGAGACTGTTGGCAAAGACGGAACAGTTGTCGTTGAAGTTGCGACTGAGGAGAATGTAGTTAAAGGTGCTGGACGAGGAGAGGAACAGTTCAGTGAGTGTTCTTTTCCAATTCTATCGCTCACTCAGTATATAATGAATTATAATGTTGCAGTAATCACACGTCCTCGGGCCCTCAGAGCACCTGCTCCCAATCAGCGCATTGCTACCCAACGCTTTGACCGTCTTGTCAAGGTAATTATTGCAGCTGTGAGTCTTCTACTATTCAATTACTCATTGTTACTCATGTGCATCTAGTGCGAACGTCTTGGTGTGGAGACTGGATGCTGGCTTTACTTTTGTGCCCATCATCAGTCCGCTACCAAGCCATTTGCGTGGTACTATTCTTGGCGTCTTGCACAAGAGGGAGGGAAAGACTTAGAGGACTTCCACAACCAGGCGTCTGACATGTTCCATCACCTCAAGGCAGCTAGCCGTGCCGCCACCAGGGATGAGATCTGAAACCTTGTGGAGG
>RZIO01000018.1:1888203-1911203 GCA_004338095.1 Gloeostereum incarnatum
CTTTTAGTGTACGGGTTTACTCGAGAAGACTCAAGCACCTTGTGCATGGTACACATTACTTACTTCCCGAGATCTGTCAGGCATAGTGCCGTAGTGATGATTCGTATTCCGGGCCTTAGAGGACGATGCTTCGAAGAGACGTGATGCATGAGGCTTCAAGTGAGGCTCTGCTCTTCATGTAAGTTCCCAATTCACATGGTGATGGGGATGTGGCGAGACAAATCAAAGTCACGTTATCCAAACGACACGTGTGAGCAAGCCGGGGCCTTTAAAGTTTCCGACTTGAACTTCGAGCCTCTTGGACCACAACCACCATGTCGTCAAACTCTTCAACACCCCTTGCCCTTCTCAACTCAATCTCCCTTCATGTTAACCATATTCTTACAACACAGGAACGCGCGCAGGATGCTTTCTTGTCCATTCTGCGCCAAGGCCACTTCCTCATCGGCGCTCACAAGACTAGCACTCTGGTTGAGGCCTCGTTCCACCCTCCATCCACCGCCCAATCCCCTGAACATGCTCAGTTCCTCTCAGAGTTTCTTTCAATTAATTTTCCTTCTGTTGCCATCTCGTCGGAGCGCTATGTTGCTACGAACAAAGACCCCGTAAATCACGATCTCTCTGAGATTATTATACACGGGCGTATCGCTAGCGCTTACCTCGAAGCCTCTCGTGATTCATCTACGAAATCCTACGCTTTTATCCGATTCCTCGTTCTCGTGAACATCGTTCATGAGCTCGCCCATGCGTTGCGTACTCGGTATGTCGTGCCCACAAATGCTGTGCTCATGCCATACGACCAGGGAACAGTCCCTTTCTACTATGAGCAGGGACTGAGGAACTTCATTTGCTTTTACAGTGAGGCTGGGTTTTTTTGCTGAGAGAGCGATATTCGGGGGGTTGATAGGTGTCGTTTTCGAGAACGAGCGTGAGGGCGAGCGACCTGCGTTCTTCGACATCGATTTCAAGAACATCTCCCACTTCTTCCTTCTAGGGGACTCCGGGGATGCGTATCGACTAGGTGAAATCGGATTTCTCTCTTTGCTGTTATTCGGAAAACTAACGCTCTTTTAAAAAGATTATTCTGACATCCGTGCATGGATGGAAGGCGGGATTTTCAATCCGTTTGACATTCAGGCTCTCGTGAAGCTCGACCCGAAACCCAGCTCTCCGAGAATGCGCCTATGCGCAATGCTGAACTCTTCACATCTCCCGAGGACCAAAGTAAGTGGGTATGGAGGAGACGACCCAGATGAAGTCAATGGAGAGACGTACCAATCTGATTCCGGATCTGACTCAGACCAAAGCTTCCTGGATCCGGCGGACTATGCTCCGGCATTCAGACGCACGAAAGAGCCCTATTATGATCCGGAGCATGGCTGGGTGAAGGAATGATTTGAACGGGGTCTCATTCCTGCATAGTACTGTACAGTAGCGCTAAACAATACCATTATCAGTCCGATTGCAACAACACATCCATGTACATTGAGATCAATGACATTCCGAGCCAAGGAGATGTAACTGTAAGCAAAGTAATAATCGAATCTGAAGGTAGCCGAATATCTGTATCCGACTTGATAGAAGTCAGGCAGCTTGCACTGCTTCCATGAGCTCCCGTGAGTGTTGCTTAATCTGTCCATCTTTAGCGGGATTTTTTTAAAAAAAGGCCGTTGGCACAACATCTGAGCTCGAACAATGGCTTCGAGGTTTCAGGAGGTTGTCAGGAGGTCTCTACTGATTGGGGAATTAAGTTCCGGTTCTTTCGTAGATCTAGGAAGATAGTAGCAATATGGATCTTTCCGGACGTTTGAGCGTCTATCTATTCTATCTACAAGAAGCATGGGGAATCTTACTTCGTTTATTTACTTAACTGGTTCAGTGTGGTGGAGCGTCTTGCAGAAGTACGTGAAGTCCTTGAGGTCTTCTTTCCTTCCGGCTCACTGCTTCAAGGCGTGTAACTGGCGTGTCTCGCCTCGCAGTTATATCATCCTTTGGTTGAGTGTTTCCAAACTAGTTTTCGATCGATCGATGGGAAGGGATGGGTCCGTAAAATCGGGTGTGCGAAATGTGGACACATTGCACCACACGAGCCCGCGCGTATGCTCCCTTCTTCCAACAACTGACTACACCTCACTACTACTACTATTCGACATGGATTACTCCCCAGCTCTCGCCGATCCAAAGAATATCAAGTTCGAAGTCTATGATTTTGGCGAGTGGTTGTTTAATCTTTGCAAGAGGTATGGATGCGACACTGACAAGACGAACGCCTGCAGTCGAGAAGAATCGCCACAGACCCGAAACCCCCATCCCACATGGCAAAGAGCAACCTCTTGAACAAAGAGAAGTGGCTGCAGGGCTAGCCAAGATCTTGGCCGTCGTACAGGAAATTCTCGCTGGTAAAACGCCTCCAATGTTCAACAACTCGGGATACGAAGCGAGGCTTGCATTTCATCCTATGGTCACACTCAGGCTTCCTGAGGAAGATCAGCCGAATCGTCTTACGAAGAAGCAGGACGACACAGACGAGAAGCTGATAAAATACTTCTCAAATCACTTTCCATTCTTCTGTCTCCGAAAGCCCAATCCCAACGACGAGTTGAACATGATAGAGACGTACGCCATCTGCTATGCCGAGAGGGGCAAAGTTTTCATGAATTATGAAATGTGCAAGGGTCTCGATCTTGACGGTCTCACGACTGGCGTTTTTACGCCCACCATGAGTCGACGACTTCTGATCGTTATAATGACTGTTATTCATGAGCTAGGACATTGTGCCCTCCATTACTTCAATGGTGCCTCTGTAAAGAGAACGCCCCCACACCTTTCCATCAACGGCAACGTTTCTACGTCGTCGTCAGAGGGGAAAACATACGGAGAAGCTGGATATGTTGTCGAGCATTTGATGTTCGGAGTATCCTTATCAGGGACGTGGAGAGTGAAGCCGCGTGGTGAACGTTACCTCTATTCGGAGCTCAGACAACTGAAAACCGATACCAATCTAATTGTTCAGCCTGGAAACATGAAGGGAATGCTCTACATAAGTGAGCATATCATCCAACTCGTTAAATATTACTCAACTCACGAAACCCTATCGTCACAACCAGGGAGCAAGTGGTGTGACAAGATAGTCAAGAGCTTCTTCCAACATACCATCCTCAAATCCAACAAACCGGGAACCGACCCTTCGCAGTTCTGCATCACTCTTATCCCAAATTCAGACAGCGACACTAGAAAAGGACCCGAAATCAATGAGAAGCACAAGAAAGTCAAGATAAACGGTGTTTGGCTCAAGTTCCTGAACTACAATAGCCCGATGTATCCCGATGAACGCATGCGTATCGCAAAGGAGTGCCTCATCTTATCGGATGAAGGCATCGAACAAGAGGAAAAGCTCAAGGGGCTCCCGGGGAACCCTGACACAGAGACGGTCAACGAGCTTGCGTTTTCCAGCGCACCGATCGAAGATGCAGATTCAGAGCCCGAGGATTAGATAGCCTGTGTACTGTGATCGAAGACTTGAAAAAGATTTTTTTCCGTCGAAATTTCATCGTTGATTCCTGCCTGAGTGAGCGTCAGCTTATAAATTAGGAAAGTGAACCTGAAAATGAGGAAGATAACGAGTACTTAGCATCGGAAAGATGCGCGCATCTAGCGACGAATAGCTTGCCTTTTTATTTACGCCACATGCTGCCTTGCCCCATTTCGGTTGCTTACATTTTGTGACGGAAGCGAAAACACGTGACGATTGAACTTTATTTTTTCCTCAAGACTCATACATCCAGGTCGTTGTCGTCGCCGCCGCCGCCGTCTAACACGCAAATATGGCCCCATTCTCCAAGCCAGAGACGGTACTGAAGCAGGCGGAAGGTCTTGTCTCGGTGGGACAGACCCATGCCGCCCTTCAATCGCTCACCGAAATGTTCTCATCGAAACGATTCCGTTCGACACCGTTAGCGTCATTGGAACCAATTATGCACCGATTTATCGAGCTGTGCGTCGACATGCGCAAAGGAAGGACGGCGAAGGAAGGTCTGATGCAGTACAAAAACATTGCGCAGAATACCAGCGTGCAGAGTATCGAGGCTGTGATCACTAGATTCGTACAACTTGCGGACGCCAAGGTCCGGGAAGCGCAGGAGAAGGCGGCGGTGAAAGTGGCGGTGGATGTGGATGACTTGGAGGCCAGCGAGACTCCGGAGAGTATCCTGCTTGGTGCGGTGAGTGGTGATCAAAGCAAGGACAGGACCGATCGTGCTCTCGTCACTCCCTGGTTAAAGTTTTTGTGGGAGAGCTACAGAACTTCGCTCGAGACTCTAAAGAATAACGCGAGACTCGAGGTTATTTACCAGGTACGAAGCCACGTTTTTCTCTTCTCGACTTTCCTTGAATAATCTCCAACAGCAAATTGCACAACAAGCATTTAAATTCTGCTTAAAACATCAAAGAAAAGTCGAGTTCCGTCGGTTGTGCGAGACTCTCCGTCTTCACCTCTCGAACGTCGCCAAATACTCCCACCAGCCGCATTCGATCAACCTTTCAGATCCTGATACCCTTCAGCATCACCTCGATACCCGCTTCGCCCAGCTCAACACGTCTGTCGAGCTCGAGCTATGGCAGGAGGCTTTCCGCTCCGTTGAGGATGTACACAACCTCCTTACGATGGCCAAGAAGGCCCCACGTCCAGCTATGATGGCCAACTATTATGAAAAACTGACGAGAATATTCTTGATGAGCGGTAACGCCCTCTACCACGCCGCTGCGTGGGGTAGATATTATGCCGTCGTGACGAGCATCGGGGGTAAGTCTGAAGAGGAACTGGGAAAGCTTGCTGGCCAGGTTCTCGTCAGCGCTCTCGCCGTCCCTGTTGGTTTGCATACCGACGAGCCGGAGGAGCTGAAGGGTAAAAACGCTCGGCTGACTGCCCTCCTTGGACTTAGCAGGATGCCTACTCGGGCTGGTCTGCTCAAGGACGCTGTACGTGCACAATCTTATATTGCCGTTTCCACCACTGACCGGATGCCCGACAGCTCTCTCGAGACGTCCTGAAATTGTCCCCCGAATCCATCAAATCTTTGTACTCCCTTCTCGAAGTAACTTTCGACCCACTAACACTCTGCTCATCCATCGCACCTCTTCTCGCCACGCTTTCCGAATCCTTCTCATCTTACCTCCCATTATTACACCAAGCCCTCCTCTCGCGTCTCCTCTCCCACCTCTCCCAAGTCTACTCGACGTTCCAAATCAGCAACCTCCTCGCTCTGACCGCCCCTTTGAAAGAGGCCGGAGTCGAGGGCGCCTACGGCGAAGAAGAGATCGAAGCATATCTCATGGGATGTGCCCGTCGCGGGGAGCTGAACGTCAAAGTAGACCACCTCGACGGATCGATCGTCTTCATTGACGAACCCTTCGCCACGGAGGAGGTCCAACGGGAAGCTGGCATCCAGCCCACCGTTTCGGAGTTGGTGAAGACTCGTCTCGGGAGTGTTGCCGAGTCTTTGCACAAGTCGCTGGCCATCTTGGAGGAGCGACCGGCTCCGTTGTCGGAGGAGGAGCAGAAGGAGAAGTTCCAGGCGCTTGTTACGTCTGTGGCTGCTGAGAGGAAGGCGCTGCAGATTCGGCGGGCGCTTGTTGCGCGTCGTCGTGAGCTGCTTTCGGAGCTCACTGTTCGTAAGGAGAAGGAAGAGACGAGCAGGAAGGCCGAGGCGCTGCGGAGGGAGAAGGAGGAGAAGGAGAGGTTGCAGAGGGAGGAGATGAAGAACAGGGAGGCTGAGAGGAATAGAAAGGAGATGGAGAACATCCGTGTCAGCGAGGCCAAGAAGTACGCTCAGAGTTTGCTTGAGACCGGCGCGTTGAAAGCTACAGAGCTCGAGGTAAGTTCCTATTCGTTCTTGATGATATGATACTTACCTTGATGGACAGAAATTGGAGACCTATGATACGCAAGAGCTTATCTCCATGCAGGTGCAGCACATTGAGAAGGAAAAGAAGGAGATGAACCATCGTCTCCGCGTCGTCTCCAAGCGCGTCGACCATCTCGAGCGTGCGTTCCGCAAGGAGGAACGACCCCTTCTCGCCCTCGATTATGAGATCCAGCAGAAGCTCGACCGCGAGACTTTCGAGTCTATCCAGATTTCGCGCAAGGAGGAGGCCAAGCGGGCTCATCTAGAAGATCTAGAGACGAAGAAGAGATTGTCAAGGATGCTCAGCGAGTATGAGAAGAGAAAGGATGTGATGATGAAGAGGAAGGGAGAAGACTTTGCCAAGAAGGTAGATGCGGCGCAGAAGAAGATTGCGGAGGAGAAGGCGAAGAGGAGGAAGGCCTTCCTCGCGAAGAAGGAGGAGGAGAGGAAGAGGCTCGAAGAGGAGGAGAGAATCAGGAGGGAGAAGGAAGAAGAGGAGGCAAGAATTGAAGCTGGTACGTCTCTGGGTTTAGCTCTCTCCGTCACTGCTTTAACATATCGCTTTTTTTGCAGAACGCCTTGCCGAGGAGGAGCGCATAGCGGCCGAAGCTGCTGCCAAGGCCGCCGCTGAGGAAGCTGCCAAACGTGAGGCGGAAGAAAAGGTCCTCGCGGCCCGCAAAGCTCGTGAGGCAGAGCGGCAAGAAGCGCTAGAGAAAGCTAGGTTGCAACAACAGCGCGAGGAAGAAGCCCTTGCACGTCGGGCAGCAGAAAAGAAGAATCCTCCGTCCTTATCTAGGGCAACGAATGGTGGGGAGTCTGCCTGGAGACGTAGTGGCACACCCATTACGCCTACACGCGCTTTGGCTGCTACTCCTCCGCCCCGTTCCGAGAGCCCTGCACCAGCCAAGTTCAGGCCGAGTGCCCTTGGTGGTGGCAGTGGTGGTTGGAGAGCAAGGGAGGAGGCCAGAGCTGCGGGTACATCTTCCCCACGTCCTGCTTCGCCAGCTCCTCCTAAGTCACCAAAGGCCGACGATGATGGATTCCAGACGGTGCCTTCGAGAGCTCAAGGCGTGTGGAAGCCACGTCGGGGTAGGGCTTAGCTCTAATTCTTGGTAGTCCTGTTTTTGTTATGCATGCTTTCTTTCGCTCTCTGTTCCGGAACACATGAGAATAAGATAAAGAATGACGGTGGTAATGTACAAGATGCCATCTGAAATAAAAAATGCTAAATCAAAGCTAAGGTTACATCTACCGCCCTCATCGGCGGAAATCTTTGTCGTCTTCCTCTTTCATGGCTTCTGACATGAGATCTGCAGAGGAGGCATTAGAAAGTGCAATTCTTGAAGACACGAACCCTACTCACCGCCCCACATAGAATTCTGCATCGAAGATAGTACATGCTGCGGGTCGTCTTCCGAAATCGAGTCCCTCCTGTAGTACATCAGTATCCGTCTGGAGAGGAGTGGCGGCTATAGGGATAACGCACGAGTACTTATACCCAAAGTCTGACGTGGATAGCATACTGATATCGCTTATCCTGCGACTACTTCTCTGGAGTCCTGACCCTGGAGACATGTCGCTTCCTAGAGTAGCATCTCGGATGCGTCGATCAGGGGTAGGACTGTTGGGAGCGGATCCACTCATATCCCATGCCAGGGATGCTATGTCACGCGAAGAAATGGGAGGCGTGGATGGCATCTTGTCTACCACAATAGACGGGATGTCTATTGTAGGGCTAGTCAGCCAGAAGGGATAGGGGCAACAGGGCAGGTAATGTACCTTGAGACTCAAACTCAGACTGTCGTTTCCGCTCCATATGCGCTAGGAATCGCCGCCGATGTGATATTGTCTTGAGTAGGGATCGGACGCGGTCGAGATTCACAAGGTCAGTGACCAACTTGTTAGTCTCTGTACGCACAACCAAGTCTTTCAGACTGCGACACATCATTAGATGGCAAGCGATCAGGAGTGTATGTCACTTACTCGAGGGCCTCACGATCGACAATGAGCTTGTGATGTGCTAAAAGCATCAGCATCCCGGTGAATGATATGCCCCGACCTTGGTGGTGCGATATACTAGCTTCATGATATAGTCGACAGTATATCGCTCGGCGGCGGCGGATACTGGCAAAGTCGATTCTATCTAGAACGTGGTTCAACTTGCCTAGGTCAATTCCAGCAACAACTTGTGATGGCTGAGAGTATGAGTATTCCGACTGGAATGTCTCCTTCGATGTGGCGATGATGTTGGGGATGCTGTACTCGATCGGGTAGATTCGAACTTCAAAGACGCCCCTGAGTTTCTGTCAAAAGCGAGGTGGTATCAGCCTGAGTGTACCCGGAACGAGAGGGCAAATGTACCCCGAAGAAAGAAACGAAATCTGTTCGCTCCAAGTAGCCCGTCTCAGGGTTGGCAAATTCCGCCCACACTTTCTTGAACACACGCATCTCTTCCCGGGTAATTGACTTCGCTCCGCCGGCGGTTCTTTGGAAGACGTAGGAAAAGTTCTCGACGACCACACCTGGAGCAGTTTGAATGAGCTAAAAGAATATTCTTCTTTACAACAGACGTACCAGTAAACATGTTAACAAATATGTACTGCCCTGTTTATCAGAAGAGACGAGGCATGGGCAATGGAGAACTTACCATGCTTAGGATGTTCCACGCGATGAACAAGAAGAATGCCCACCCTGCGCTGCCGCAATCGGACTCGGATGCGGATGCAAGAGAGTTCGTGCATCTTGGATAGACAAGAGCACTATAACATTGATCAGCCTAAGGTCTTATGCAACCTAACGGGCGGCTTACTAGTCATGCATGTACTGGTTCCACCCCTCCCTAGGAAATGCTTTAGATACGCGTGAGATATGCTAGGGCCAAAGGCTCACCCTGTACTCATAAACGCCAACATGACCAGAGATGAGCCGACCGTGGAGTAATTCTGGTTTCTATTCTCCCCAGAATCCCACTTCGTCAAACCGAATACCTCCACGAAGAGGATTGCAAAGAACATGAACAAGATAAGCCAAAGACCAAGCAAGCTGACGATGATCGGCAAACTTGCCCTGTACAGACCAGTTACGTTAGTTCTGCATCTATTAGAATAACGAGAGGGAGCGTACACCGAAGTTTTGAAGAGCTTGTTGAGACTGTTGGTGCGTTGGACGAGCTTGAAGGCCATGCAGACCAGAAAGAGTTTCTGATATTGCTCAGACCCATTTGACTCGTTGCCCAGACGAAGGTTGAGTGTGGTGATGAAACTACCCATAGCAACAGCAATATCAAAGATATTCCAGCCGTTCGCAGTAAAACTCTTGTAGCCAAGCCCGACAAATCGTATGGCCACGTCGATGACATACATGAAGGTCATGCCCAGAAAGAAGGAGTCTGCAAGCAGACAACCATTTAGACGATGAACAAACTCTGGAAGGGAACTCCGAACTCACTGCGCAGCGTATCTAAGAGGGCCTGCGAATTGAAGGTCTGTGTCCTGGATGAAACGCCAACGTTTGAACTACAGACTACAGTATGGATAGAGATGGGGACTCACATGAGCGCAAATATGTGTACTATGAAGAGGAAAGTCATGGTGCGAGACCACCAGCCGTGCTTATGAACAGCCCGGTCGAAACACCATGCCCGCACACGCCACGTCGGTTTCTGCATGGGCCTTCTCGATGGGCTCTGTCGTCTGAAAAGCTTTTGGAGATCGATCCACTCTCGCTGAGCCTTCGTCAAAAGCGCAGTCCCCGTTTTGGAACTGAAGTTTCCTATAATTATACTGTGGAAGTAGCGTGAGCATACCGGGCTGCAATGATAACGATTGCCATACCTGATGAATAGAGTGAGAATAACAACTCCTCCTAGCAGGTTGAAGATCAAGAAGAAGAGTGCGTGAAACTGGGATGCATTGGTCTCCGGCTGAAGTCCAACCCCTCGGATCCCGGTGGCAATATTCATGACGTCTATCCATCCTTCCAAAGAAACGATCTCAAAGAGGATCAACAAGGAATCGGGGAAAGTATCAAAGGAAAAGACAGTGGAGGGTGCGGGATTATCCCACACACGGGGCACTAAGAAGCCAAATGACTCGTCAAGCACCGTATTGCTGAACTCGTTTAAGCATTCAGAAGCGCTATCCACGCTGTCGTCGTTGCACTGATTCATTTTACCTGCGAAGATGTTCAGGCCCCACACGGCGAATGGGATCATATACAAGATTGCAAGGACGGCGGCATCAAGAATACGGGAGGCGCCAGATATGATCAACGACTCAAACGTCGTTCGCATGATGTCCATCAAAGTGATCAGCCGAAGCACGCGCAACGCCTTCAGCGATCTGGTCAAACGGCTCAATCCACCGATGAAAATGAGCCCGGTGCTGACATTGACGAGGATCCCAATCAGGATAAAGAAATCCAGGATGTTCCAGATACTTCGAAGGTAAGCGTTTGGCGTAAATGCGAATCCATCGGCGACAACCTTGATCAAGAATTCGACCAACAGCACACCAGCGAAGGCACTTTCCGCGACGTCAAACCACGCGCCACGGATGAGCCCATACTCTGCATAATATTCACGACGGTAGGAGGGTGTGGCAACAGATTCCACTCCTATTCCCCCGATCACAGCCACGAGGATCAGCAGCTGAAAAATGGGGAGCGCAATGGGCGAAGGCGGCGACCCAAAGATGCGCTCGCCATGGGCAGGTTGGACCATCTTCTGGCACATCTTCCGCAACACATTCTCCTGAGAAAATATCCAGAACGTTTTGTCATACGTCGGATGATCGTGAATGAAATCAGCCTTCTGTGCTCTACGCTCATAAAGAGCATCGCTGATGTCCGCGGCTGAGGTCGACGTCTGAGTGTTGATAGAGGCCAGAAGCTCACTAATTGACGGTGTTAGGGACACCATGACAGGTTATGTAACATGAACACTCACAGATGACGCTCCGTCTCTTCGTCCTGTAAGTCTACTGTCTGGCTGCGAGCGTGTTTGAGATTTGCCAGGGGCACGTCATTCGAAGGCTCTTTTCCTGCGAATAAGGTACGCAGGGCCGTGAGTGATTTCGACGGATAATGGCGGGCTTTCTTTAGGCTTCCCCCAACAGATCGCCTCTATTCGGAAGTATCGGTCAGCGACTGATGGTTGGGTCTAAATGATCACACAGCTTACCACATCAGAGTTGCCAAAGTGCTTACTAGGACTCCCGTAATCCTGCACGAGTGTCTTCTGCATCGGAAGAACGAGGTTTGAAGGTAGATTCTCTACCTTCACCTTGACTGGGTCAGCCTTGACCCATAGGTAAGGGTTGAGCTTCCTCATCCAGCTCGACTTGCCCTGTTGGATCTGATGATGCTCCCAATAACTGGCAGCCTGTTTGTCCTTCTTCGCCTCCTCTGCCACGTCAAAGTTCTCGTTGATCACGGCGATGAACATTTGTAGCAAGATGACTATGTTCCTTGTCAACACACGCTTTAACAAGAGATGAATAAACTTACAGTTGGCGAACAGCATCCACGCCGTCAGGAAGAGCACCACGACCAGACTCTGTCCTAAAGGAATCTCTGCTGCAGCAGAATCATACAAGACGTCCGTCCAATTCTCCGAAGAAAAAAATCTGGTACATGGCAAGGAAACCAGTGTATACCTCCTTGAAATTCATGTTGATGTCTGGTGTAAGATCTCCACGGAGCAACTGCACGGCGATGAGGCCTCCGAGGCAGTTGACGAGGATGAGGAACAATGACATGTTCACCAGACCGTACATGTTTCCAAAAACTGCCAGCTAGTTATTACCCCACAACTCAGCACCCGGACGAGAAGACAAGGACAAAGAACACACCAGCAAAGGCCTCATCCTAGGTACCACGAGAATCACCCTGTAGAATCTCAAGAGCTGAAACCCTGTGAGCCACGGGTAAACTTCGCTGTTATGAATGACGGGGATCTGTATAACGCTTGTCACGACCGCCAACACGAGATCTAGTAGATTATTGGCGTGTATGAAGAATGACCGCCAGTCGGGCAACGTCGCGAGGAACCTCAGGACAATCTCCACATCAAACGCGAGTGTGATAGCAAGCTCTCCCCAGTACATGGCCATCTCATGCGTCTCGGTGACATCCGCGGTGCGCGTGGCCTGGAGGGAAAGGGAGATAAAAACGAGAATGACCCAGACCCAACGCGTGTATGAGTAAATCACTTTCGCTAGGTTGACCTGGGTGGCGGGTTTTCGACCGTCTGGTCCGGCCCAGCCATCTTCCGATTCATCTTCTAAAGGTACGAGCCTGTCCATAGAACATCAGGTATTGAACGACGATACGTAAACCTGAAGGAGCATACGGTGCAGCACCAAAAGCACTCTTCTTTGTTTCAGCCCTGATGGCAGAGAACGTGTTGGTGATGACAGCGACGAATAAATTGATGAGCCAGAAATTGAGAACCACGACGCATATGATAAAGTAGACCGCCGAAATAAAGAACTCGCTGTCGATCAACGAGTACATCAACGGAGTCCACTGTCAACGCAATGTCAGCCCAGCCATGTCAAACCCTTCTCCAGGAGATCAACATACCCCGTTTGCAGATGCAACGATAATGACCTGTAATGCGGCATGAACGACATCATCAAAGTTCTCGATGCCCTCGTTCGGGTTATCTTCCTCCTATATCAGATACATGAGCAGCCTTCCACCAGCACATAATCTAGTTAGTGCATACCCTGCAAACTTGCCCCAGCGGACACACAAATCCTTTGATAGATACATTTGCGTTGATCCCGTCAAGCTGCACATACGTCGTTTCATTTAATGACACCGGATCGATATACCCTCCGCAGAACTGATCCAGGGCGATCTCTTCTTCGCCGAGAGTCGGGCTAAGATAGCACGTACGTCGAAGGGAGCCCTTGAAAGATTGAATGCCAATGACACTGAACATCAAGAATTAGCCAAGTAAAACAGAGAAGTAATCCAGACGCACGAGAAAATGATCATAGCAAACAGCACAAAGTACGCAACACTGGCCAAAAGTGGCCGAGCCGTCTTCAACGAGTGCATGATTGTCTATTCTCCGAACGTCAGCAGTTTCCAACGACCCAGACAGGCGAACAGCGGGCTCACGGTGGTACCCGCAGTGATCGTCAACAGCCTCGCGGTCCTAAGGACACTCATCGCCCTAAAAATCCCAATATGCAGTGCTCCCTTCTCCAAACCCGTGGTGGCCAACACGAAAGAGGCCCAAAAGCTAGTGATAGCAAGAAAGTCGATCCGATTCCAGCCCTGTCTGAGGTATGGCACGTTCCTCTCCGTCTTGTCCTTGGCCTGCGAGATGCTCAACTTGAAAGGCAACGCGATGACATTGTGCTGGTGCTCTGAAGAGTGCATTGCCCCACTGAGGTACGTGGAGGACTGAGTGTGGTGGTGCCCCCGCGGCTTCTCCGATGGAGGAGGGTTCGTCTCCGCCGTCGTATAGTGGATGTTGCTAGGACGGGAGTCGAGCCGGAATGGACGCCGGAGGTTTTGGTTGAGGTTGGAGAGACGTTGGGTAATGGAGAGACCACGGGAAAGTGGGCCCTGAGGGACTCCAGAGGGGGTAGCGGAGAAGGGAGTGATGCTGGTGCTGGTGGCCGAGGGGACGTCGGCGTGCGAGGAGAAGGGAGAGGTAAAGATGCTGGTAGCGGGAATTTCGGGATCAAAGACAAAACCAGATACACATATGCGAGCGAAAGCTTCTACACTGTGGATGGGATCAGTACGAGGATGGCATTGCGAGTCACTTCCGGTAGGACGTACGTAAATATGATAAATAAAACAAAGAGAACGTGGTCCTCCCATGATTGGAAGTAGCCTTTTATTCGAGGAGGACTGTCCCCGGGTGATAGAGTAAGGCTACGAGATGCTTGGATTGTCAAAACGACAGCATTGACGATAATGAGTGCAAGGATCGTGGGTTCCGTCCATCTTTGAATGTGTGAGCAACACATGTGGAAAGAACTTGGTAGGCACTCACGAGGAAGTAAGAAAGTTATATAGACCCATCCTGACTCTGCTCGTAGGGCCGAACAAGCACATTGTACGACCACGGATGGGTAGACGATTCGATAGGTCGAGATATTGTTCGGGTGGCTCATGCTTCCCGCCGTCGTCATAATCATCATCTGGTAAGCGTATCTGATCCTCCAAACCGGCACCTGCCAGATTGACGACACGCAAAGACACGCGTCTGATATTGCTTCCGACAGACTTGATCATTGTGCCCGTCCTCTTCAGTGGGGAAGGGGACACGCTGTATCGTACCGTCCGTCTCCTCCTGGCGACTTTCCCGCTGACATTTCAGGGTCATCCAGTTGTGTCGTTGACCTAGACATGTCTCCTGTCAAGTGGACTGTTTGGTCGTCCAAGTCGAATCGGTTTGGGGTAATCAAAGCCACGGTCGATTGCCCTGCGAATGGATCGTGGTCGTGTTTACCGCTATATGTAGATGAAGCGGTGTATGTCGAGAACCCTCGTCCATGCAAGTTTCTATCATCCGCCTGTGAGTAGAAAGGATCGTCTGGCCCGAAAGACAAAGGCTGCGGTCTTCTTGACGGGCCAGCTTCAGATGACGACGCAATATCCTCGAATTGTAGAGGATCCTGCCCTGAATAAACCTTTCCCCAACTCGTTCTCTTACGAGATATCGAGGGTCCTAGAGACGGTGAAGATGGTGCGGAAGAGGCGGCGATGCCAGCAGGGGTTCCAGTCAAGTCTAATGCCGAAGATGATGAGCTGCGAGAAAGGGGCGGCTTCTGCAGGTGGTCCATACACTGCACTATTTCCTGCGACGCGTTCAGACGCTCAGAACAGAGGATGTGAGGGGAATAATCAAAGAAAGTGGAAGTTCAATATTGTATACGGCATCTGATCGAGTTTTCGCCCGTGATGTACATAAGCACCACGTGCGCAGCTCTGACAACGTCCAAGCCACGTCTCCGCATACCCCCAATCCCACGCATAAGCTTGATGAGTGAGTCAGTGAGAAATTTTGAAATGGGTGGCAGGGAAATAATAAAAATTTCCCAAGCCGAAGGGATAGCCGTTGGCGTTGAGCGCCACATTAGGCAATACTTATACCCCATTTCTGAAGATCATCAACCCTGGCAGGGTACAGACTCCATTGGTGGACGATGTGCTCCCTACATTGCTGGTGATATGAGGACAGGAAATACGGCGTAACGTTGGGAAATGGGGCACATTGCCTCACAGGTTCGCCTTATAAGGTCATGCGTGGCCTTTCAGAATTTTCGAGTTCTCGGCAGCCATGTCCGTTGCATTCCTACACGCGAGATGTCGGGCTCTATAATGTGCTCTGATGCAAAGACTCATTCATAATAGCAAAAGAAAGAAAATATATGCGTGCCTTTTATGAAGAGCTTTCTGACTCGGACGTGGGCAAGACGTGGGGAAATGCGAGGAGTCAAGATAAACAAACCACTGTCCTCAGAATACTCGGTACCTGTGACAACGTCGGCGTGTCGGGCTTTTCAGCGCTTCTGGCGCTTCCAAGGGATACCACTTTTTCGAGTGGGGTCCGTTAGGATAGCCCATCATCTTGTCGGAGGCAGATACCTTGGAATCTGCGAAATACGTAGAATCTATGAAGTATACTTCACTGGATATATGCGCGTCAATCCGTCAGTTTATTGAAACCTCCAAGAGTAGCTTGATTCTGATTGACTAGAAAAAGACTAGTAAGTAGCATGCCGCAAGTACGAGCTGTAAAGATTAACAGACTTGAAGGACGTTAGGTATTCACCCAATACTAACTGTGAGATTATGTTGGAGGAGATGGTGGTTAAAGGATGAGTACAAGTCGCGCGATTCCAAAAACGTGGACAGTCGCGTCGGGCCTATCACGATGACGTCACGCGTCATTCTGACTAGACTCGTCTTTCCTCTATCTTTCCTCCACTTTCAAAACAATTCTTGTTCCACCATTTCCTGTGCGGACTTATACTATTCTGCACATTGGAGAAATCCTTGAAGTACGTTTGTAGACAGCTCCATGTTCTTCAGACTTGTGTCAGACAAGTTTGGACCAGAGCTCTGTCAGTGGTAAAATCTTCAAGTCGAAAATACCTATCAAAATTCCTTCACAGCTACAACAGTGAGTGTCTATTTTATTCGACGGATGCTCCCAATGCTACGTAAATTTCTCAGCCATACCGATAATGTTATGCATCTAGGATTTCTTCAAACACGAACACTTCATCCCAATGTCAGCCCTAGAAGGTTGTCCAAACAGATGTATGTCTCCTGTTTGCGGACTATATCACACGAAGCTGCTACTATTTAGTATACAAAGTCCTCATCCTACCCATCTGTTCCCTTGAGTCAGGACTACATCTGTACGTGATAAAGATCTCAAGCTAATTATTTAACCACAATAACGCTTCAGCTCTTCAATTGCTCACAGCTCCTTCGTCTTTGATGAGGATCGGATCAGGCGGTTCGACTCTCCTGGGGTGTGGAAGGCATTCGAACGAGATTCTCGGGATGTTCAACATTGGTGAACGAAGGATAACCGGGTAAAATTCAAATATGCCTCATGCAGTGCTTACTTCATCATCTACGACTTTTTCACTGGAATACCTGGGTTTGTGTTGAAGACATGTGGCGCCGCCGCCGCCTCCTCCCTCTCCCTGAACAGCTTATCTGACTCAGCAGACCGGTCTAGAATCTCCGCTCGTCCTTGGCGCCAACTTGAACAGCGCGCGCTTAAAGTCGGCTTTTAGTCTCAGCCTGTCACCACCATGCAAGAAAGGAGAGAATTTGTCGACCATGTTGCGCCGATGCCGCGAGGACTACAGAAGCGCCCTCCGGAAAGCTTCGTGCGAGCGAAAGAGATTCTGGCTGAAGCGCTCGCAATGTTAAAGGATCCTAATGTCGGTGGGCCCATTCCAAATGCTGGGAAGCAAGAACTTATGAAAGAGCATGATCAGTACGCTCCTATTGACCCTCAGCGGATGAACTATTGACGGTGCGCCCAGGTTGGTGGCAGATGCAAACGGTGTGCTTGAATCCCGGAAATCGTCGTGGACATTTATGTCCAAGACTCGGAGGTTAGAAGATAGAGCGACGAACTTCAAAAAGGCTGTAGAGGTGTGGTGCAATGTTATATATTCTCGCTGTGTCATACTTATCTATTCATAGTTCTCCGCCAACGTTGCACGCTTACGGGTACAGGCCCAAGGTACGGATCAACTTTGTTTATAATACCTGCTCATTTATACGGACACCAGCCAGCGCCCTCAGAAAGAAACGGTCACCCTCATCCTCTCGCTCTCGGTCCCAAACGAGAGCTAGTCCGTCTAGCGTGACTGTCCCCCAACCGGCACCTCAGGGGTACCCTGATGTCCTCCTTCCCCACGAAATCTACTGGTGCGAGCGATATCCGTTCCTATTGACATCTGGTTATCGTCTACGAGGTCGATACGCCCCCGGTTGGATACCTTCCTTTGGGCCCCGCAGTCGTGGAGCTGGCAGAGAGGATTCCCTCTATTACACGGTACGTTCTTCCAGACTTTTCGGTCCTCTCCTGTTCTTATCTACCTCCCTTTAGTCTGGCTCTATCATGGATGCCACACGAATATCCGACGGTGCCCCGGTTATGCTGAAGAAGGTATCTAAGACGCGTCATCCTTTCGAAGTCCAGATTGGCTTGATGTTTACCCAACGCCGTTCGCGCAAGAACCATTGCGTCCCAATTTACGAGGTGCTCCCTGATTCAGAAGACAAGGACTTACAGATCGCAGTCATGCCCCGGCTACGAGTCTACGACAATCCTCCGTTCCAGAACATAGGCGAGGTCGTAGAGTTCTTGAGACAGGTGTTTGAGGTTTGTGGCTAGCGCGCTTCCCCTAGCACGCTCTCCATCTGACGTGTTTCATCCATTCATCAGGGCTTGGCTTACATGCACAAGCATCATGTTGTCCATAGGAACATGCGTCTATCCAACATCCTTTTGGACCCTAGTCAGCTTTACCCTTTAGGCTACCATCCCATCGAGATTGACCGCTCGCCGGACTATGGTAGTCCCGCTACACACTATACCCGTGCCGAACACCCACCGAAGTACTACATCGGCAACTTCAAGAGCTCGCATCGGTATAGCTCGAGCCGAAAACCGCCTGGCGGCCATGGCCAGGGTGGTTTCCAAGATGATGTATATGATCTTGGAGTTTCTCTTAGGGAGGCATTTCTGCGGGGGAACTACACCTATGAGCGGGCGGGGCTCGTGGGGTTTCTTACACCATTGGTTAACGAAATGATCTATCATGCTACGCCTCCTACGGCCGCTGAGGTTGTCGTTAGGTTTGATGGGCTGTGGCGCAGCGCCGACGTTTCGTTCCTGCGTACAAGTATTCTTGATGATGGGAAGCCAGGGGAGAGTGGGTGGAAGAAGCTTATCAGAGGTCTGAGCTTAAAGGGGAAGGAGAAGAAGGATGATAAAACGCTGTCAAGAAGGCATACGGTAGAGGAACAGCGAAACCCTGTGCTGCCCGACAGACAATACTCTTTTGATGCCCGTGCCTCTACCTCTGTTATCCAAGAACATACCGGCGGTGGAGGCGATAGTGGCAACCGTACATACAGTCGACCTCGAGGCCGAGCTCAATCCCTCGACACGCATGCTCGTTCGCAGTCCGTCGACTACGTGTATAGATCTTCACCCTCACAACATCAACAACAGATCTATTACTCTCCACAGGAACAACAATTCTTTTACTCTTCTCCCCCTCTCCCGTCCGCGCCGCCGTTAGATTCGCTGCCACCGCCTCCGCCTCCGAAGCAGTATGTCCAGGCGAACGCGCCTATCTATCATCCTGCGCAAATGCCGATGTGGTACCAGCCACCTCCAGTCCCATCGTACTATAATACCTGGCAGCAGCAGCAACCTCCGCCTAAGAGTAGCAAGCATAGGAGGAGGGAAACATATAACGGCGGGCTTCACGAGCGTTAACTTATGGCGGGCGCAGATTCCCTCACTGACGACTCCGTCTGTTTCTTGCATTTGTATCTATCTATTCATGGTGACTACGTCTTGCTTGATTTGATTCCTGCTTTCTTACTGCGTTCTTACTTCTGATGTTGTATTGTAACTTATGTCTTATTGTCTGCATGTTTTACTCCCGTTATTAAATAATGACGCAATTTTGTGGGCTATTTTGTGGACACCTTGCGCCACATTTCTGCACAGTGGGGTAATCGATAGCTAAGTGGATTGATAGTGGGTTCCGAGGACGAGGATCTGGATCGTCCAATGAGTGCATTCTAGGTTCTCTTCTTCTCCATTATCGACTTGCAACCTCGCACCCTTTGACTTCCTTGCCATTGTGCACCATTGTGTATCGAGAGCTTGGCGCCTCTGCATCTTCGGCACGCTCCGGATTGAGACCGGGACCGCATGGCCGATCGTCCTTCTTCCCATCCACAGTCATCAGTTCACAGGACGGCAAATGCAAACGCAGCTTTCTCCCGTGTTCCTATCTTTACAGTTCTTCTTGGTTGGAGTCTGCGAAAGGACTAGAAAGTCTTGTCAACAGTCATCACCAGAAACGTCCAGAACGGCTCGCGATCCTGTCAATCTCGTCTATCCAAAGTGACTGAATACCCGGTTTTTATTCTGGACGTGTCAAACCCGTTTTTTCGAGCCTCTTTGGAACGCCCAGAATGTACCTCGTACTCCGAACCTACGCAAGTCATCATCTCCTTCATGCATGTGCGCCAGGTCGACATCGTCTCCGATCCGAGATGTATCATTTGGAACCCAACTACATCGCATGGGTATGTATAACTGTCACGTCCTGACTTGTAAGCATGTTGTGATAGCTTACGCAGACTTGACGATTGTGCCAGACTTTCGAAGAATGATTTCTCGGACCGCGGTTGAGATATCTGCCTCACGTCCCAAGTGATGGACTAGGGATGATCGGAATTCATTCACTGTAAGCATATGGTTTCTATCCACCGCGTTGTATCCGTAGATTACGGGAGGGCTTTCCAGCCGTATGAGCCGAGGAGTCGGACCAGGTGCTGAGGATGACAGCCTTGCAGGTCCTCACTGGTGCATTTCATCTGAAAGATAGAGCCTTCTTTCGACGCGGACGTCATAGAACTGTAGCTGTATCGTTGTACCGCATTGATTCTTTGGCAGGTTCTGTCGACGAGTCATTGCCGATGTGGCAAAAATCCTTCGAAGTCGCGAAAAGTTGCGCGCGTTCGCACGACCCTCCTTCTGTTCTTCTTTCTCGTCTAATCGGTGTCTGTCTGTGGATACTGATAAGCCGGATCTCTGTCACTTGGACGTCGATCTTCTTTCCCCTGGAATGGCTATGTGTGGCAACTTTTCCACCCCGGACTCTATCATTCCAACGCGACAGTTACTCTTCGCAGTCTTCGTAGTCTCGAATCCGGGAGATAACGGATTCCGAGAATCTGGATGACGAATTTCTCTTTGTGGACAGAACCAGATCAGTGCCTCTCATTTAAAACGGCTGCCCTGTTGAAGAAGAGAGGGACACCAACACCCACATTCCTGTTCTTCCGTCATGTCGTCCATCGCGCCTCCCCTCGCTGTGCATGATCCTCTTCGCTCAATGCCAGTCCTGACAGCCGAGAAAGAGACCCCGAACTCGATGTCCCTCAAATCTGAGACCGCCTCCTCCGCTGAGGAGAAAGCTTATCCTTGGGAAGGCTTTGAGGAGGAGGACATCCCTGACAAGACCCAGGGAAGGATACTTCGGAACCTGCGCTTCCAGATCTTCTCCATTTATCGCCGGATTTTTGGTGTGGTCTTCGCCACCAATATGAGCGTCTTCATCTGGTTTGTCTGCAGGGGAATCAATGCCTTGGAGTTGGGCGAGGTCGTCATAGCCAACCTGTTTGCCTCTATCCTCATGCGACAGGACTATGTCATCAACGCCTGGTTCACGATCTTTACGTCCGTTCCCACTTCGTAGGTGAACTCCGCGTAGCGCTTTTCGCCTATTGCTAATATTCGCCACATGCAACAGCTTCCCGCTGTGGATCCGCACGCTTTGTGCCAGGGTCTATTCTATCGGCGGCATCCATTCTGGCTGTGCTGTCTCCGGTACTGTGTGGCTCATACTGTTTGCTGCACAAGCGACCAAAGAGTTCGTTGATAGCCGCAAGGTCAGTATCTTCCCGTCTACTAGCCACTGGAAATCCTGACACTCGTATTTAAATCAAGATATCGATTGCCACCTTGGTCGTGACGTATTGCATTTTGTGTCTTCTCCTTATCATGATTGCACTCGCATACCCCGCCTTCCGAGCCGTTAGACACGATGCGTTCGAACAAGTCCATCGGTTCCTTGGTTGGACTGCGACAGGCCTTGTGTGGAGCCAGGTCTGTCTGGTCATCTCCTTTTTCTCCAGCTCTTTTTTATGTTTATCTTAGGTCATCCTTCTCATCAACGACTACAAAGATCCTGAGATTTCATTGCCAAAGGCTATGAGACAAGCAGTGCCTTTTTGGCTCGTTGTAGTCTTGACAGGTCCGCGATCTTATTTTCCGTTCAATTGACGATCTTCTGATTTCCGTCGGCGAAATATAGCGTCTATAATCCTGCCATGGGTCAGACTTCGAAAGCTCTCCGTTAGGTCCGAAGTTCTTTCCAATCATGCCCTGAGGATCTACTTTGATTATGGTCAGTGTCAAGTATGTCCATTCAGCTGTCGCCCCTGATGACCTTCTCCTTCATAGCCACACCCGTCCCCGGAAGCTTCGTGCGCATTTCCGAGGATCCGCTGACTGAATGGCACAGCTTCGCTACAATTGCTGAGCCTGGAAAAAAGGGTTTCTCCATGATTATCTCTCGGGCCGGCGACTGGACGTCGAAACTGATCGCTGAACCGCCCAAGGAGATCTGGGTTCGGGGGATCCCCACTCGTGGCGTCGTCAATATCCTCCCTCTCTTCCGTCGTGTTCTTATCGTCGCCACTGGAAGCGGGATCGCTCCCTTGTGCCCAGTCATCTTTCAGAAACGTATCCAGATACGCCTCTTGTGGACCTCTCCCAACGTTCGCAAGACTTTTGGTGACGGTCTTGTTGATGCTATTTTAGACGCTTGCCCTGATACAGTTCTCTATGGTTCGTGGCCTCTATCTAATGACCAGTATTTGTCTTATACCTTTATAGATACTCGCGTGCACGGAAAGCCGGACATGGTCAAGCTCACATACCGGATGGTCCGTGACTATAAGCCTGAGGCAGTCTGCATTATTTCGAATGTGACCCTCACTAAAAAGGTCGTTTACGGGCTCATGAGTCGCGGTATCCCCACTTTTGGCGCCATTTGGGACTCTTGAATGTTCAAAAGGAAAGACTCGAAGGAAAGGTGTTCGTAGAGATAGATGGCTGTAGATTTTCATTTTTTTTTTTTCATTTTTTAGTAAACCTGTACAATAGACGAATGTATGCAGGTGCTTGTATTGATGTATGTGTTCTGGTGTCAACAGCGAGGCGTAAACTTTGATTTGT
The DNA here is from genome assembly GCA_004338095.1 of Gloeostereum incarnatum. Taxonomy (NCBI): domain Eukaryota; kingdom Fungi; phylum Basidiomycota; class Agaricomycetes; order Agaricales; family Cyphellaceae; genus Gloeostereum; species Gloeostereum incarnatum. Next base: position 1,910,659 of record RZIO01000018.1, read on the forward strand.
GAACAGAGGTACCTCGGACGCCCCCTTATGCCTCAGCACCTGGGACGCGCAGGTGATCACTGTTCAGATCGTTCTGGGCATCGGGATTCACGAAGGAACCAGTACGTCTCTTGTGGGTTTTCTTCTTCTGTTTCTATTAATGTCATAGGCTTCGCTACCCCTGCCGGGGTCACTGGATGCATGGGGACGGTTCCCTGATATCTGTTCCCAATATGGTTCCCACAGATGCATAATTTGCTAGCCACTCGCTCGGGATCCATATCTGACACTATGTGAATCAATACGTACGTAGCTGTTTACAAAGGTGCCTCTTAGCTGTCTAGTAGTAGCGCGACAGACTCGAAGAGGTGTAACTGTCGATGATCAACAACTGGACAGGCTTCCTTCAATTCTCGTCTGGGATAGGTACGTATCAGTATGTACCAAACGTTCGTTTTGCTCATATGTTGTTGTTGTAGCGCCATTGTGTGCTACTTTTTGTAAGCCAACGCGCGTGTAACTGTGTGTAAACCCCAGACTCCTTCCCATTCGCTCTCGCACGAAGG
>RZIO01000018.1:1938056-1964454 GCA_004338095.1 Gloeostereum incarnatum
TGCAGCGCACGCTGGCCCTGGTTCATGTCGTCATAGCACTGAGCCAGTACGGTCCACGCTGACGCCGCTCGAGGCTCAATCTTGATGACTTCCTGCATGATTCTGATAGCTCCAGGCAGGTCGTTGTCGACATAAGCTTGATTTCCATCTCCAATAAGAGATCGCACTTGGTGCGAGAGTGCCGGTCCCTCTACACGTCCACGCTAGGATGCGGGTTATTACTTCCTGAAAATGCCGTAGAGTCGCGTCTTACGGGCTGTTTACGCTTTCGACCGATCCCCGACGCGGTGCGCAAGTCGTCTTGAAAGGCAGCGTTCTGTTCTTCGATGGTAATATCCCAATCTTTTGCGAGTAATCCAGAGCCTGCGTCGTTTCGTTGTCGGATGTCTTGAACAAGTCGACTGGACGGAAAGTAAGAACGTGTCGTGAGGACAGAAATTGTTTGCGTACTCAAAATCTCCTTCAATCTCTTTTTCTGCGTTCAAATCTTCTTGTCCTTCCTCTGCTTCAGGACCGTCTTGATTCGATTCCTCCTCGAAATCTTCCGAAGAATCAGAATCTACGGTGATTTAGCAAAGTAGTATAAGACAAAGATATCGAGCTAAACCTTCTACTTCATCTTCGTATTCTTCTCCGTTGTCAATAAAGTATAGAGGCGTCGTGGACATAAGTATACTTTAAACTGGTGGTGGTTGCGGAGAAGGGAAGAATTAACTCCCAATCACGATCATCAATGAGTGATGCGGCTGATAGATCCGATCGTGTGTGACAAGGTGTGACCCCCGGGACTGCGACTCATTTCGCCTCATTACCTTGTCCCGAACCACTTATGTAAAGCGACGAAATGTTCTGGCTTCTCGTTTCCATCGCCATAAACATGTGCCACTCTCATGACATATTTTTCAGAGTCAGTACTTGATTAGTACAGGCGTCTACAAGCGTTTACTACCAAGAGAAGCGCCGCTGCATTCTGGCAGCAGGTCCTTTGTGAGTTAACTGCACTTGTCTTGAGTCTGCAGTGAAAAAATTTTCCGCAGGCGGATATCTGCAAAAGTCCTGAAGTATTACGATTTAACCTTTCAGTTCAGTCAGCTTACACACCGGTGGTGAAACGGTATCATGCCTTCCACTTCAATCGTCAAGCGAGCGGCACGGGTTCGGCTCCTATCCGGTGTATTTTACTTGGATCATGCTTTCTTGTTTCAGATTATGTCTGTATACACCGGCGCCATCTTTTACATGAGTGAACGACTGTCTTCACGAATCGCAAAATCGGGTAAACGAGACTAGCGCTATCTGGGAGTTTGCGTAAGGGATCCTCGCATTAATCGGGCATTCACGGGCCCAGTTCGGATGTAAAATGCATCGAATCTTGATATCTCTCTAGCGAAATCTCCTCTAACCGACCATACTCCTCTTCCTCCCCCTCAGTCGTACTAAAAGAGGAAAGAAGAGTCAGCGCAGAGCGTTGAGGGCAAGATCTAACAAGACCTACCATCGTCCAGCCTCTTTTTGATCGCGTTCCACTCTTTGCCCATACCGATCTCGTACGCATTCAGGACACCGGAGAAGAGCGGCTCTGACTCCGGGTGTGTAGAGGAAAAGGCACGTTCCAGGACGTAAAGATCTACGGCTTTATCCTCGACGAGATTTGACTGGTAGGACAAGCCAAAGTCAATGAGAAACTAGGGAGGGATGCAGATCAGCTAGATGCAGAAGCTAGATGGAACAAGACCGCACGAGTTGGTGGTCGGAAGTGCGAAGGATCATGTTGGATGTTGTGAGGTCTCCATGGATAATATCTGCTAGATGCATCCTTGCAATCTGAGTTCCTATAAGGGACATAATACCTTCTAGTAGGATTGTTAGACTTTGGCTTCTGGTAAGGAAAGAAACGCACCAACGGACATTCCAGCCTCTTGTTTCTCTTCTTCATCCTCCTCGTCATTCCCCAGCAGACTCCGTACAGTGATACCCTCAATCCACTCGATTCCAATCACACCAGCGGCTGCGTCGACCATCCGTACCCCTGGAACATTCACGCCAGATCTACATTTTGTCCACCTGTCAGCTCTAGCGCCAATCCCCTGAAAGGATACACCCACCGCAAGCACCTTACCAACGCTCGCGCCTCTCCACTAACTCTACTTTTGTTAGCCCGGCATCTAATGTAGGATGGCGGTACTGCTTTTGGAATCGATGCTTCAAAAGAATCGGTGCGGATCCTGGGGTTAATTTTGATTTATAGACTTTCTATCCTATCCTTGAATTAGGCTGGGGTTGAAATAGATCCCGAATGAGATACTTGCAGCTTCAGCGCCTTGCGAGACAAGTTTGGATGTGGATATGAGTGTCTGGGTCGCCATTAGTGGTGGTTCAACTTCACCAAGTTGAAGATGAGTCATTGATCATCGATTGCGCCACATTGGTGACGCAAATGGCAATGACCTCTTTCTTCGGCCTGGCCACCATCAAAAAAAAATCGGCACGCACTCAAAACAACGTACACTGGCTCTCTAAATGCGCACAGAAGTTCTATAGAATTCTCAGACAGCCAGAATCATCACCGACGTTGTAGAAATGGTATAACTAAGCCGACAAAGACGATTACCACCTTTCTGGTCAGCCCTGTTGCACCCGGCCCCGTCAGCCTTGTTACGCTCCGCCTCGTCCGCCTCTTTTACTATCAGCCTCGTCTGCCCTTCATTTTTCCTCCTCCTCCTCCTGTTCTGGGCCGGAGGAAACCGAGAAGTGCAAGCATGATACGTTTTCTCCCTGCTTCCAACAGTATCTATCGCACTTCATCTAAACTTCCAGTTATGGTGTATCTGCAATACGATAGACAATCTTCTCCGCGCTGACCCTTCCCTCCTTTTGAAACTGTATCCATTCACCAGCATCCTTCAAACCATTGGGAACGACTCTGATAGGTGTCGGTATGATCTTTCTCTCGGCAAGAAGCTTCGTGTAGAACCCAAGCCACCTTTTTCCTAGCATATGATGCTCTGGCATTGCAGGGAACTTGTAAGGCCATTCGAGTGCCTGCAAGTTCATTCTTCAGTACAAGATCTGAGAGGCAGATTTCGTCGACTTACTTTCCCGAGGAGGGTATGGACCAACGCGAAATCCGATCGAACGTCGTCCCTGGTGGATTCCTGCACAAGAACAAACGAGACGTGACCGCCGTTCTCGCCTATGCACTCCGATACGAGTCGAGCAGAGGTCTCATTTGACACACAGTCGACTGCATACTCAATGTTTGGCCAGTCTTTCTTGATCTTCTCGACAACGTCGGGGTCGCGATAGTCATAAACCGCCTCCGCGCCCATAGACTTGAGCAGATTGTGATTTTTCGGAGATGCTGTGGTGACTACCTGGAGTCCGGAGTGTTTCATGAGCTGGATTGCTAGCTGCCCAACAGCTGTTGCTCCTCCCCAAATCAAGATCTAGCACCGAAAGCTTAGTGAAGACTTGTTTATCAGCGTGGACTACTTACTGGGGATGGCTCTGTGGCCGGCTCAACAGGCGTAGGAAGATTCTTGTTCAGCCAGAGCGCCTGACTCGCGGTGAGCCCAGCATGTGCAAGCCCAGAGGCATCCTCAAAGCTTATGCTATCAGGGAGATGAATCAATAGCTCCGCATCTGCGACGCAGTATTCGGCAAAGCTTCCTCCCTGCGCGGGGTCCACTCCTACAAGATCTTTCAGCATGTATGTATACGCCTCATTATGCGCCACGAACCGCCGAAGATGAACCCGGCAACATGTTCTCCGACTTTGACGAGATCGAGGGATACATCGGGTCCTAATTCTTCGACGATACCTGCAAAATCGTGCCCGAGCACGATTCCGGTGGAAGGGCAGCGCTCCAGAACCATACCTGCATCACGTCGAGAATGTTAGTCCGAATTTTAGATGAGACAGACGCCGCACATTCAGCGGGATTCTGCGCTGCTGCGACGACCTTAACGAGGACCTGACCCGAGGTGGGTTTGGGAATGGGGACATCCTTGAGAGCGACTTTGTTGGAGTCAGTGACGATGGCTTTCATGATCGATCGTTGGTTGATTGTACTTGCAAACTTTGGCGCAGCTTTTATGGAGGAGAATCACTTGATTCTCCAATCATGTTATCACACCATTCGTTCAAATTCAAATGACTCGATGCCGGGATTTGACGGTGGCGAAAGATCCGATGAGGACGCGTTCGGAACCAACCCATATCATAGCATGAGGACAGACCCACTCGAGTATAGAAACGCGTGGAATCTCGGAATCATGGATGACTTGGGCTCAACTTCGCATTACAGATGACCGGAGATGGATTCTTGTTTTCGTTATTACTTCGAAATGAAACTAATATGGCACCCGTTAGTTCTTTGGGGTATCTGCAATTCGGTACGTGATTTTCTCCGCGCTAACCTATGATCATCGAATCAGCGAGGGCCTCGGGTTATGTACTTCTCCACAAAACGCCGCCGCACCTTTCCGTCCTTCTGGTACTGTATCCACATTTGAGCATCGGCCAAACCATTGGGGACGACCTTCGCGCGCGTAGGAAGGAGCTTCCCGGACCCCAGCAGATCACTCAACAGTCCAGCAAATTTCTTACCCAGCTCATAATGCTCTGGATTTGCTGGAAATTCGATTGGAGCCCATTCGAATGGCTCAATGAATAAAAATTTCGTCAGTACATCGAGAGTCTCGCGGGGGGCTCAGAACCGACCTACCTTGCCGAGGAGAGTGTACACCATAGAGCTTTCGACTTTGACGTTCTCTTTGGGAGAGTCTACAAATAGTACGAGGGAGATGTGACCTCCTTGATCACTGAGACTGTCTGCGACAGACTTGAGGGAGTCGGCGTTGGAGATACAGTCGACAGCGTGTACAATGTTCCACTGCTCTTTGATCTTGTTGGAGACGTGTGCATCGCGATAGTCGTAGACATGATCTGTGCCTAAGCTTTTGAGCAGATCTACGTTCTTTGGCGACGCGGTAGTAACAACCTGAAGGCCGGATGCCTTGGCGAGTTGGATGACGAACTGGCCCACCGAAGTAGCGCCACCCCAAACTAGAAGCTATGAGGCAATTAGAAACTTGTGAACAGTGCGATCGGAGACGAGTTACAGGGATCGCAGACACGGAAGGATCTGAAGGCATCGGCAACTTCTGGCTCTGCCAAAGGGTTTGACAAGCAGTGAATCCACAAAGCCCGACGCCAGCGGCATCTTCGAAGGGAAGATCATCCGGAATTGTGATCAACACTTGGGCGTCGGCGACGCAGTACTCTGCAAAGGTTCCGCCGACTTCGGAAGAGACACCTTTTCTCAAAACAGATGTCAGTAACTATTGACAGGGTCGTGGATCATTATACCGCCAAAAATGAAGCCAGCGACTCGTTCGCCGATCTTCCTCGTTCCAACAGGAACATCGGGCCCAATTTCTTCGACGATGCCTGCGAAGTCGCAGCCTATGACAATGTCTGAAGAAGTCAAATGTTCTAGTGCCATCCCTGTACGAAGGTTCAGCTCTTTGATACGTATGGAGCTGCATTTTACTGACATTGAGTGGGGTTCTGCGCAGCCGTAATAATCCTGACGAGAACCTGGCCTGCCCCAGGTGAGGGTACCCGCACTGTTCGAAGAGCTACTTCGCCCCGGGTGCCAGTGGTAGCGACAGCGTTCATTGTGCGCGAAGAAGACATTGTAGGAATTATCTATCTCATTTAGCTCTGAGTACATGAAGCATTTTAAACAAAAAGTAAAAGTCACGAGCCCATTCTGACAACGATGCCGTAACATGGGGGAAGGGTTGGGGTGGAAGATTACGGTTTGCGAAACTTTGCGTACACGTCCTTCAGAAGTGGGTCAACATCAGTGGCAGAATTGGCACGAAGACTCGCATGAGCAATGTAAAGAGTAGTAAAACAGTGAAAAATGAATAGTTGCTACTAAGGTCATACTGGGGATTCGGGAAAGGCTTCACTGAGTGTGCCTATTCAAGTTTGGATGATTTAATCATTACACGACATCCGTGTCGGACGAGGCTTTGTGATAACCAAGCCCTAATTCCATATCTGGGACTGTGACCCTGGTCGCCTTGCCCTTCTCCTCGATGTAGACCTCCACCTTCGCAAACCGTAGGGTGTCCTGCCGGCTCTTCAGGAGTGCTCCCACCGCAGACGTGGCAGAGGCAAATCTGAGCTGGGTAAACACCAGATGCACTCTCTCCAGCAGAGGACAGAGCACTTCCGAGGGCGCTGATACCGTCAGCCTCCGCAGAGTCGCGATCGGGATAGTGAGTCTCTCATCTAGAGCAGGATCGTAGCTGTAAGCAGAGTAGAGGGGCGTGTCGCTGATCAGCCGGAGATCTCGTAGGGTGGGCGAGACTGCGCAAGAGTTTGGTGAGGCCTGAGGCCTCACAGCCGATCCCTTTCAGCGTAAGCTGGGTCAGTACACAGGAGGAGCGCTCAAAAAAGTCGGAGAGCTCGGAGAGGACGTATTGCCCCACGTCTGGCACGCACCATGTTTGAGATATCTCGAGTGAGGTGAGGGAGGGCAGCGTGAGGTGGCGGAATAGGTCCCCGAAACCGTGTGCCCATCTCCACTCGTCCCCATCCGCATCTCTCAGGGTGAGAGATCGGAGACGTTCGTGAGTCAGGGTGTCCTGAAAGACGGGGATTGTGGCCGGTGGGTTTATCTCCGGACCCTCGTCGACGTCAATTTCAAATGTTTCCAGACGTGGGCAGCTTGCCAGCAGGCACCCAATCTCTGCATGGTTGATGTAGAAACATCCCTCCAACGAGCGCAGGGAGATGTCCACCAGGCTCGCACACGGTAGCAGCGGGGGAGAGAACACGCCCCCCCGCACGCTCACCATCTCAAATGACCGTAGGCTACTTGCTCCCAGCAGGAAGAGAGCCTTTCGGCGGAGGGATGTGTAGAGTGGGACATCCCAATCATACTGCCCTTTCTCCCCCCAGCTTTCAAACTTCAGCATGCACGTCTCCAATAAGGGAAAAGCACTGTCATTGAGCGTGCTCAGTTCATCCATCACACTCTCCCGGGTCACCAGCGACAGAGAGAGGCCGACGAGCCTCGTGCTCACTAGTTCTACCACAGATACCATTGCCCGCATCACACACTTTATTTCTGCTTCTCCCGTGACAGTGCCTGAGAAGATAACCTTTCGGAGTGGAGAAGCGAGCAGCCGGGCTTCCTCCTCTTTCTGCCATCGCACCAGCCTACCCTCGTCTCCCTCACAACCACCATGGACGGAGACCCGGGTCGTCCAGAGAGGCCCGTAGGAGGACGCAAGTAAATGCCATTTTTTACACACAAGCGAGAGGGTCACGGCGACCTCGTTTGTCTTCAATGTCCCATGCTCCTCGCGGACGATAAGAAATATATACTGTAATAACTCTGCCGATAGTCTGTCTGTCATGGTGGTAGTTCTTAAACTTCTTTCCATCACGTTCTTGGACAAGTTGTATCAAGCACGTGACTAGCATTGACATTGGTAACGCAGAATGACGTGATGTGACAAAACGCGTCTTTCCTTCCTTCCACCGCCTGGTTGCCAGGTGGTTCCATTTGCAGCCGTTTTGTTCAATCCTCAGTTTTATTTTACTAAATAAAGAAAGTGTTCAACTCGCAATTATGGGACGCCTCAAGTACCATGCAATAGCACGCATATAATATATCCACGTGATTATCTACCTAGGGAAGGCTATTCAAGTACCTACCAGAACACAAACCTCGAAATGTCGTATAATTTTACAAAATGACGCGCTTCAGTGTGTGTTTTTTGCCTGCTTTTCTGCTGTTATTCATGTCTGTGGCTTTCCTTCTGAAGCGAATCTAATGCGCCTTGCGACCACGAGTCACTAGGGTTCTCGCAGCCTTCGCAGCGACACAAGAGCTTTAAATATTACCATCCGTCTCTGTGGATCGCTCTGGTGATAGCTCGCAGCCAGGTGAGTGGAAATTTGAAGGCACCAGCGTCTCAAAATTTCCTAGCCTTGTACGTTCGGTTTTATTGCAGTGAATTGAATCAACCCACTGCACAGACCTCAGACCTTTGATGAGCGACCAGGACACCCGTCATTATTTGGGGGCTTTGAGCTCTCGCTCTGTTCAATATTTGCCAGTACCCACCCGAGCATTAGTATCCGGGTTACCAATGTCTTTTCTGGTAAGTACATGTCTTCTCTATGCCCTTCGATTCCATGTAATTGACTTCATTCTCGCACACAGAATCTATCTTCTGGGACTTACAAGTGTGTAATTCCGAAGACGAATTTCCCTTAGACGTAAATTAGGTGTGGCCCCTATTGAGGTAAGTGCCTAATCGGGTATGAGTCGGTCGCATCGGTCCGATCCTGTTTGTTAGCCGAATACGGGTGTCACGGCGGTCTTATTCATATACCCATCTTACTAATACATATAAACCTTCACCTTTTGCAGCTACGGTTGGCGTAATCCAGTGCCCAAAGTGCGCAATTGGTGGCCATGGATTCCTGTAATGATTCCGAAGGATGGGCGGCTGTGTCGCGACGGCGGCCATTCGACACGACCCCGTGCTTTGAAGAAGGAATCATCTTATCCCTTTTCTACGCTGGTCTCATAGTTTTCTCGTTCGTGAGGTCACCGACAGTGTTCCTAGAACCCCCCAGAGAAGTGTCGAACAGGAGTAGATGGATCCTGTACACAAAATTGGTGCGTGCAGCCTGTCTGGAGAGTTCTGACGTGGAATACTCACGTCTAGATAGGTCGCTCTTGTGTCGGCGTCTGTGATATCGCTGTCTAATGTGATACTTATTGCATACCAAAAGAAATCCGTGCCAATACCGCAGTCCTACATTCTCGAAGTCTTGGCCCTTGTCGGCGCAACATTTCTCACCTATTTCAACCACACCCGAACACGCCGGTCTTCAACCGCTCTGCTCATTTACTGGCCGCTGTACACTGTTGCATTAGGCGTGTGGATACGAACCGTGGTCTCCGTCCGACTAGACTACTTGCGGCTTGTCCTTGCTCTCAAATGCGCCAGTGCGGGCCTTGGTCTCTTCGCCTTTGCCTTGGAGTTTATCGGCCCTGAATATGGCTTATCTCGAGACAAGTCAGAGGGTATTGAGAATCCGGTGCTGACCGCGTGCATCTTTAGTATCTGGGTACGCGCTATCCTCTTACTCCCGCTCGTTCTCTCATATCGCACATTCAGTCCTTCGGCTGGATGACGCCCCTCATGAAAAAGGGTGCCTCGCAGTACATCACCGAAGATGATATTCCTTCCCTACTCCCCGAAGACAGAACGGAGAGCCTTGGAATGACTTTGGACCAAGCTTTGAAGAAGCAGTAAGCCATGTCCTTCTTGCTCTACTCTCGATCTCATCGATGTACAGCCCATTGTGGAGAGCACTCTTTGTCTCCTATGGCCGCCCCTTTGCATTCGCCGCCCTACTTAAGATAATTCAGGATTGTTTGACCTTCCTCCAACCTCAGCTCCTCCGTTGGCTTCTCGCGTACATTTCTACTTACCAGAGTATGCGGTTTGGACCTCCAGTCGGGCTGTGGTTATGGCCTCAGGATGAACCAGACGCGTTTATCCGCGCGGGCGCGAAGCCTCATCCGCTGCAGGGTTTTACCATCGCTATCCTTATGTTCGTCACGGGGGTCGCGCAGACGGTCATGCTGAATCAGGTCGGTGCACCCGGAACCGTTCTCAGGCTCTTTCTGATACGCATCTATCCTAGTACTTCCAACGCGTGTTCGAAACCGGAATGCGTATCAGAGGCGGGCTTGTCTCTGTAATCTACAACAAGGCACTCGTGTTGTCCAACGATGAGCGTGGTGGTCGATCTTCGGGAGAAGTCGTCAATCTCATGTCGGTCGACGCGAGTCGATTGCAGGACTTCTGCCAGTTTGGGCTCATCTCTATCTCCGGGCCATTCCAGGTACGCCAAGCTTTGACGATCGTGAGTTGTTCTAACACACTGCGGACCAGATTACTTTGGCTTTCATCTCGCTGTATAATCTTCTTGGATGGCCCGCCTTTGTCGGCGTGGCGATCATGATCTGCTCCATCCCTCTCAATACATGTACGTCGGGTATCCGAGTTTACTGTTCCCGATACTGAGGCTTTTACAGTTCTTGCCCGTATAATAAAAAAGATGCAAGAGCAGCAAATGAAGAACAGGGACAAACGAACTAAGCTTATGAGTGAGTTATTGAGTAACATTAAGAGGCAGGTACTTCATTTTTTGATCCTTTGGTCTTACTAACCTATCTGTAGCATAAAGCTGTATGCCTGGGAGTTTGCCTTCATGCGAAAGATTCTCCAAGTGAGGAACGAGATGGAATTGAAGATGCTGCGGAAGATTGGTATCACGACGGTGTGTTCCAGACTTGAAACATGCGCTCGGAACTGATTGCGTTGTATAGTCCTTCAATATGATGCTCTGGAGCGGTATTCCGCTGCTCGTAGCCTTCAGCTCATTCGCCACCGCTGCCTACACGTCCGAGAAGCCGTTGACGTCCGACATCATCTTCCCTGCTATCTCACTATTCATGTTGCTGCAGTTTCCCTTGGCGATGGTCAGTAGCTTCTTCGTCCCTTATGCCTGGTGCTGACTGAGCATCTAGTTCGCTCAAGTTACATCTAACACCATCGAGGCCATGGTCTCTCTCCGCCGATTATCCAGCTTTTTGGGCGCGCAGGAACTACAACAGGACGCACGGAAGATCATAGAGACTGCGGACTTGCGTCCAGGAAATGAGGTATCCTCAACTTTTTACTCAAGCAGCTCATCTTCCACTAACGTTGAATCTATATCAGGTCCTCGTCATCAAGAACGCGGACTTCACGTGGTCCAGCAGTGCTACGCAGCCCACTCTTGAAGACATCAATCTGACCGTACGGAAAGGCGAGCTTGTGGGCGTTTTGGGCAAAGTTGGAGCAGGAAAATCTTCGTTGCTTTCGGCCATCATTGGTGACATGGTTCGCCGTGAGGGAGAGTTGACCATCCGCGGAAGCGTAGCCTATGCGCAGCAAAATCCCTGGTGAGTTTTTCGTCATTCTGTTTTCGCAATTTGACTCAGGCAGACTCCAGGATTTTGTCGGCGACTGTGAGAGAGAACATCTTGTTCTCGCACGAATTTGATGAGACGTACTATAATCTGGTTGTTGAAGGTCCGTTCACACCTCCGCACTCTTGTTAGAGCCGGCTAATATTAATCGTCGTAATAGCTTGTGCCCTCGGTCCTGATATAGCACTGTTGCCTCAAGGTGATCTGACAGAAGTTGGCGAGAAGGGTATCACTGTATGTGTGTTTCCCATAGCTGTCATTTCTGGTTCTAACTCCACGCTTGCAGCTAAGTGGCGGACAGCGTGCACGCATCGCCCTCGCTAGGGCTGTATATGCTCGCGCTGACTTGTAAGTCGCCTTGAAGCTATTTGTGTTCTATCACCCTTACCATTCGAACCCAGGGTCCTCCTCGACGACTGCCTGGCTGCTGTTGACAGTCATGTTGCGCGCCATATCTTCAGTGCGTCCCTTTCGGAAATCGTCTCCCACCGATGAAATGAAACGATCTGATCCTTTTCTTGAAGACAATGTTATTGGTCCGCGAGGGCTCTTGGCGAACAAGGCTCGCATCCTGGTCACCAACACCATCGCGTTCATACGCCAGTTCGATAAACTTGCATTTGTTCGGAGAGGAATAATACTGGAGCAAGGCCCCTTTGAAACGCTCATGGAAAATCCCGACAGTGAGATTGCAAAGCTCGTGTAAGCGCTCGTTTGTCATGCCCTATATTGCCGTCCCCTCATGAGGTCTACGTGTAGTCGGGGCCATGGAACGGGAAGTAGTTCTTCCGGGACTTCCACGCCCTTCATCCGCAGCGGAACCGCCACTCCCCAAGCCGACGAGAGCACTTTTGAGGATCTTAAAAATGCTGAAACAGATGTTGTTCTTATGGAGAAGCTTCTCCGACGGGACAGCTTTCCCAAAGCGACTCTTGTCAAACCTAAATCCGGAAAATCGTCGGGCCCCGTTAGCGGGGAGCTCACGAAGGAGCATTCCGAGAAAGGACAGGTCAAAATGCACGTGTACAAGGAGTACATTCGCGCTGCCTCTCGCGTCGGATTCTTTTTCTTCCTTTTGGCAGTAATCTTGCAGCAGGCATTTTCTGTTCTAGCGAACTTGGCGCTGAGAAGCTGGGGAGAGCATAATCAGAGGACAGGGGAGAATACAGCTATCCTGAGATTCTTGTTGATCTATGGAGCGTTCTCCTTGTCGCAGATCTTCTTAGGTGGCGCGTCGGCTATGATCATGTGGGTGTTTTGTGGAATGAGGAGCGCAAAGAAGTTGCATGATGCTGTGAGTTTCCTCCGGGTTGTAGGGCGCCGTTTTCGTCTGATCATACCCGTCCGAAGATGCTGGACTCCCTGCTACGAGCACCACTGAGCTTCTTTGAGCTTACGCCAACGGGAAGGTGGGAGCTATGAGCTTTCTGGATAGTCACATTTGAGCTTATCTTTCTCCTCTAGATTACTAAACCTGTTCTCTCTCGTGACATCTACGTTGTGGATCAGATACTGGCTCGAATGATCATGAACTTGTGCCGAACCTTAGCGGTATCGCTGTTCATCGTAATTGTCATTGGAGCAAGTTTCCCCCTTTTCTTGGTGTCCGTCATCCCCTTAGGGTGGTTCTATATCAGGGTGATGAAGTATGCTTCATCCCTTAGCCTCCTGTCACCCTTTGCTAACAGCTCTTGCTACAGGTACTATCTGGCCACTTCCCGCGAACTGAAACGTCTTGACGCTGTATCCCGCTCACCCGTTTATGCATGGTTCTCCGAATCTCTTGCTGGACTGTCGACTATCCGGGCGTTCAATCAACAGGGAATCTTCACCGCTACGAATCAAGCCAAGCTAGATCGAAACCAAAACTGTTACATTTCCAGTGTTTCGGTGAATAGGTGGCTCGCTGTGAGGCTGGAAATTGTTGGTGCGACGATTCTGCTACTTGTTGCTGTTCTTGCAGTCACTGCGTTAATCACCACCGGTGTTGATGCGGGGTTGGTTGGGCTGGTATTGTCGTATGCGATGAATGCAACGTCCTCACTGGTGTGTACTGTCAGTTGCTGCAATGGGCATTTTGAGTGGCTGATGGGTGTATAGAACTGGGTCGTCCGGTCTGCGAGCGACGTCGAGCAGAATATTGTCAGCGTTGAGAGGATATTGCACCAGGTGGAGGATGTAGCTCTCGAAGCGCCGTTGGAATTACCGGAAAAGACTCCCCAAGAGACCTGGCCTTCGAAAGGGGAAGTCGTGTTCAGGTGTGTATGCCCTCATCTTCGCGCCCTATAACTTGAACTCAGTTCCTGCAGTAACTATTCCACGCGGTACCGTGAGGGACTTGATCTGGTCTTGAAGGACATCTCCATGAATATTGTGTGCTACCCTCTTCCTGATATCTCGACACGACGCTCACCTTTCTGGTCATATAGAAACCAAAAGAAAAAATCGGTGTATGTGGACGGACGGGTGCGGGGAAGTCATCCCTCCTCCTCGCACTCTTCCGTATCATCGAACCGGTGCAAGGGACCATCTTCATAGATGGGGTGGACATTGCGAAGATTGGGCTGCATGATTGTACGTTACTAATCATTCTCCTCTTTTTGTGCAATGATCCGAGGTTGAGTAGTACGCTCGTCGATATCTATCGTCCCTCAAACACCTGACCTTTTTGAGGGAACATTGAGGGAGAACATCGATCCTGTGGGGGAGTACACCGATGCAGATATATGGGTCGCTTTGGCACAGGTACGCCTCCCATCTCGGGAATTGCTTGAGAGGGGACTGATGGGTTGCGTGTAGGCGCATTTGAAAGAATACGTTGAATCCTTACCTGAGAAGCTGGACGCTCCAGTGAGGGAAGGCGGCTCTTCACTGTCTTCCGGGCAGAGGCAGCTTCTTTGTTTCGCGAGGGCGTTGTTGAGGAAGGTGAGTCCCTGCATGCCGTCCTTGCTCTTCAATCTCTGATGTGATGTAGTCGAAAGTGCTAGTTCTGGATGAAGCCACTTCGGCTGTGGATCTAGATACGGATAGAAATATCCAGGATATCATCAGAGGAGAGGCGTTTGCGGATGTTACTATTTTGACGATTGCGTATGTTCTTTCGCCTTCTCTTCTCCTTCGCCTCACACTTACCCTCTCCACACAGGCACCGACTGAACACAATAATGGAGAGTGATCGTGTATTGGTAATGGACGCAGGGAAGGTGAGGTCTATGTTTTGTTCTTTGCTACTACGTGCTGAGGAGATGACAGATGGCGGAATTTGACGCCCCCCAAAAGCTTCTGGCAGATGAGGGAAGCATGTTCTATTCACTTGCTAGTGAAGCAGGGCTGGTTCAATCCGAGGATAAATAGAGTGTAGATTGCGTAGTAGCCTGTAGCCATATCTCTGATGTTCGAACCGACTTGGACTCCCGTCGGCCATGTGCATGACGCGTCACGGCGTAAGCGCTCAAGAAGATTCTTGAACAGCATTGTTGGGAATGGTGGCTTCGCGATACAGCAGCTGTATAGGGAGGTCACACTCATACATAAATGAAAGAGCTCTTATCGCTTTCGAAGCTCCGCACGTTACACATCCGAGTATCAGAATCCATCGTCAATGACACGTCTACAGCCTCAGACCCAACTTCAACCCAGCTTACAGCTTGCCTAGAGCGTGAGTCCGAGGATTTCGTATCTACCTCTCCTCCTTGAAATATGCATAGAACCTCTGTAATAGGACATCCATGAAAGAGACATGTACAACAGCTCTCGATCATCATTGTGAGATTGACTTCTACTGAGTACTCCCTCCTCAGTCCTGTACCATCGCGCTGTGGGTAAACCACTATAAAAAAAGCTTGGAATCAAGAACGTATTCGACTACGAGACTCCGTCTCCCCCCTGAATGGATGTCCCTCGCGTTCGAGCAGATCATGACTCTCTCAATCTTTGGGGAAGGACTGTTTTATGGTGAGCGCCGTGATTGTCAGACCCTTCGTATAGGACCAACCAGTTGCACTAGGTATATTTTGGGCACTATTCTTTATTGTCGTTTTCCACCAAGTGTACGAGATGTCTCTGCAATCAAATCTCAGGCTTGAACTAACTTGTTGGTGCCGCAGCTCATCCACACGCAGCAACGGTGGCGGGAGCTGGGGAAAGAGAGCAATGTTTATGGTCGCTGTCATCATGTTCTTGGACTCTACTCTCCACATGGCATTCGTTCTCATAGAAGCGCTAACAAGTCACGCTTTAACCCCAACGATTGCTTTCATTGCGCCCCTCCATGTGAGTGTTATGCATGCTTTTTTAGACGCTCCAAAGGCTAAATCTCTGATGTGTCCACAGATACTTCTTGGAGATGCCGTCCTGGTCTGGAGAGTTTGGGCTGTTCTCAGGAATAAGAGATTCGTGTTTCTTCCGCTCGTTGCTTTCATTTTAACCATAGGTGTGTTCCAATTCAAAAGTTTCAATTGTTCGAGTCAGTTCTAAATGCCGATTCAGGATTTGCAATTGAATCTGCTGTCAGGGCAACCCAAGAAAGGGCCACATTCGTGTGGTCCCTTCCGACCACGATCCTGACCATTTGTAATACTGTATCATGTACATTGTTCATAGCATGGAAAATATGGCAAGTCGCTGTCTTTCTATATTCTCTGCCAATCTCGGTAATACCAGTGGCCATTCCAGGAAAATACAACAGATCTTCAGAGCTTATGAAGGAGCAGCATCATCCAGAAGGGACTACACGGGTGTCATCTACTTGATAATCGAATCAGGCGCTATATGCACCACTGGACATGTCAGAATCGTTCACTCCGTGGGTAGAGATTTTTAGAACTGACAAGCTACCAGATAATCACCCTTATTCTGGCTGAATCCGGAAACAATGTCGCCGTAGTCGCGCTGCGTATGCTCATTCCATTGGCGGTAAGTCAGACGCTAGATCGTTGTGGATAAATCTGATACAGCTCTCCTGCAAGGGTATCCTCCAAACGGGCCTAATGGTGATTGTCTACTATCAACGCCACGAGCGCCAGAAAACCTCGGAAAACACAGATATTTGTTTCACGAATCCACATACAACCACGGTTATAACTGTAGATACAGAGTCGGACTCTGACTCCGATTTAGGCCTAATAAAGGTTGCCTCCATTGTCTAATTGTTGCCTCTGGGAAAAGGAGTCATCCATGGGGCTGAAGTTTCGTCATGGAGCCTGTAATATGGGTGCGTCTGCATCCGTGAGTAAGCTCTGAGGTTCATTTTGGGATTTCAGGTCATTTGGAACGTGGTCACGTACCGCTCTGCACTTGCTAGATTATCTGGCATGCCACCGAGGGCCAATTGTGTACCTCAGGCTTGTAATGCGAGACAACGCGTGATGTTAGTTTCATCATCGTGGCCTATCAGAGGAACCGTGTATACCATTCCTCTTGCCGCTTGAGGGTCATATTATTGCAGTTCTCGCTCGGGCATACGATTTCGGGTCCGTTTTTATGTGGCGGGAACGTGGCGTCATAAAGCGAGATTCACTACTTTCAGTGACAAATCCAGGTGCCCGTCTTTTTGGATGTCATATCGGTTACCAATGTTTAAGCCCTCATAAAGCTACAAGAGCATAGGAATGTGTTGCTAAGGATTCGCCAGAGCTATCGCTATATCGAGATTTTAAGAAGCGTTTCCCGCCCCGTCATCCACCTCAACGCAGTGTTCCCAGAATTTTGTTCTGGTGTCATCGCTGCTAATGAAACCTTTTGACCCATAATCTTCCCCCCTTGATCCTATACGATTCAGCTCTCCGTATTTCGCCTTCAGCACCCCATATAGCTGGTATTCTCCCGCCTCTTGAATCGAAAAAGACCACGGACGTCCAAGCGTGTTGATGATAGGATTTATGGCGCGGAGTACGGGGGAGTTGGAGGATGACATGAGCGATGAGCGCACAACGCCGGGGTATGAGTGGATGAAAGACAACGTTGGGTATTTCCGGGCGAAGATCTGTTGAGCAAGGTAAGTGAGGATCGTCCTCAGAGGATGGAATGCAGGGACTCACGTCAACCATTAAATCGTTATACGCTGGGCCCTGTAGACCCGCCCTCCCTGCTGAGTACGTCTTCTTCAATCCAAGATCTTCCAAGTCTACTGTCTCTGAGCCCTTTCCCGCCCCCAGGACGGTCAAAACCTTTGCATCTTCACCTTCGGCTCTGGCTTTCTCCAGAGCGGGTATGAGCATCCTCGTGAACGCGAACCTAGCGTAATAGTGTACCGAGAGCCTGCGGTCATTACCCTCTGGCGTCGGCGTGAATCCGGCCATGCTTAGGAATCCTGGAGACATGAAGAGGAAGTTGACTTTCGGCGGTAGCGAGGGTTGAAGCGAGTGGATTTGGGACAGTAGAGATACATCGCACTGGATGAATTCGTGCTTTGCTCCACCTTCCTTGGACGGCGGGGGCAGAGAAGCGAATATGGAATCAGCGGAGGCACGGTTGCGGCCTATGATTCTACGAACAGTTCATAAGCTTTGAATTCCAGGGAGAAGAGACAGGACGCACATAATATGAGCATTTCCTTTGGTATGGTTAGCGAATGTCTCCACAAGCCCCTGGCCTATTCCTGACGTGCCTCCGACAAATATGGCTACAGGTAGATAAGACGGCTTGAAAGCGGCGTTGGAAGCTATGACAGAAGACAGCGATGGCATGGTGGTAAGAGAGCTGTAGTAGAACGCAGTAAGGACTATAAGTAAGGAGGAACAGAGGAGCCAACGACGTCTCATGACAACACCGAAACTCCCCGCAACAGTTGGCTGCTTACCTATATCTACTGATATACCCTCCGGTGAAGCGCTTTCACCGAGCTGCCGCCAGCCTCCAGGGTATCTAGCAAAATTAGATTATTCTAGTACGACGCGGCCCAACGGCCATAAAAGCCACATTTACCTAGTCTCTCCTAGACAGACTGACAAACAACTATTTTGAGAGGGAGGATGTAGTTGTATGTAACATTTACCTTGGACATCAGTAAGGGCGGCGGGCACCTAGGCAGGTTTCTGAGTATCATCCAATCCGCAACTGGGGCTTTTGGGATAGTTTGCAATGTAGCTCAGTGGTGAGAGCCAAAGCCACAAAACGAGCAAGAATTTTCAGGAAAAGAACAATATTGCAAACAACATGAATCTACATAAATTCGCTCATGAGTCCACGTGTTACAGCCCAGTTCATAATTGATGGGCCGCTGATCTGATCAGCGCCAGCAAGCGATCACCCTCGAGCGCCCCTGCCGGGTCCGAACTGGCCGTCTTCAGGGTTGTACCGCTTGGCACCATCGCCAGTCGGCACTCATGTCGTTGGCAGCGTTCCCTCTCAGTCCCTCTCGGCTTGTGGTGCTATTAGCCTATTACAAATTCCGTACCCAGTCCAAAAAAGAGTGAGATTGGGAGCGGCCCCTCATTATAAACGCGGCTATATGTAGGATGCTTAGGACAGGATAAGATAAATTACAGGGACGGGGCGAGTTCATGGCGGGTCTTAGGTTTTGAGCCTTGGCAGCCCATCTCCAGCTGTGAAACGGCCGTCTATACCAAGTCTATACCTCTCTCCCTAGTACTATCTTCCTGCCCATCAGATCGCGAGAATGTCGCGAGAGAGAAATCCTGCTGAGTGGGCCGGGACGTGAACAAGATCGAGCTTGAGATGGACTCCTCCAAGATGAAGCCCTGCTTCGTCTTCCTATACACCAGGCACGCCATGATGTTCATTATCGTGAGGTTGGGGACCATAAACATGATACGGTAGGCGTTCGATACATTGGGCATGAAGACCATGATAGCGACGAGCAGGTTGGATATTACTACAAATCTATGAAGGGGGTCAGTCATAATGCATAAGGCGTTACAGGCGAAACAGAACAAGGCGCACAAATAATACTTCTGCCCATCCTGCAACAACGCCCTCGAGAAAGCTGGCATGTTCTTTCCGGAGAAAAACGTCATCAAGGAAGCGTTAAATTCGAGGTCGATGTAGGTGTTCTGCAGCAAGCGCCAAGATATTGCCACGAAAACGCTGGTGTCGTGAATGAGCGGGAAGATGGCAGCCACGACGACGTGCCTCTCGATATGAGTAAACATGCACCACTGCGTGGGAGGCACACGTCCACCTCGGAATGCAATGGGTATCGTCACCATCGAACCAACGACTCCAAGCCAGAGCAGGAAGAAACCTGACACTACTATTGGATTGGTATTAAAGATGGCCTGAAGTGCGCGTTAGAAAGGTCCCTGGAGACATCGAACGGGACGCACCTTGATGCGCAAGAAGAAAAGGCACGCTGTAGACGAAGCTGCTAGGGGAATGAAGCTATTCACGATTCGGGCAGATGCTAAACAGTTTCCTAGCGGAACCGCTAAGCAAGAACCTTTGAGCGCTTGGCATGGGAAATAAGCAGGCGGGGTGGCACGTACTGCGATATATCACTGCGCCCAGTATAAATCCCAGGGTAGCAAATCTGACGGTAGTCAACCAAGAGCTTGTCGAAAGCACATAGGACAACCGAGGATACCTTGAAAACCAGTACACAAACGCTGGTAGGGAGATTTTCTGTGCCAAAAGGAGCTTGAGATCAACAGAAGCATTAGAAAGGATATCCCAGACAAGAACCTGTAGCCAGATCGTCAGCGCGTGAGTGGTGGTTCCGAGGCAGATTGGCAGACATACGCCTGTACATCCCGCATAGATAAGTCCCGCGGTGTCCAATTCATGAGATATTTGCGCAGGCAGAAGTGCTTGGATTGCCAGTGGATTTGGTATCGGTATGCCTTCGAATGTGACGTTGGCCATGGGCGTTTGCAGGCAGTGCTCCTAGTAATACGGACATGTATATGTACTAGTAGATGAGCGTCGTGTGGAGCCGGTGTCAAGAATCTGTTGATCATCTGCTGAATCCTGATCCATGCTGTCCGGAAAGTTAACGACGACGGTCATTATTTAAGGTTGGGCCGGGCACATTATTTTTAAAAAAAGAAACTACATACATATCACAGTGATTGGAAAGAGAAAAGTCGACTTGTCGGGGCAGATTGGGGGTCCTGATGAGCCCAACGCGACCACAAAATGTTCACAGGTATAAACATGCGTAAATATGTGTGTCGCGTCCTCTTACTTTTCTCTTCATACAATGATTCCAAGCCTCCCTTGTTAACCTCCCTTGTTTGCAGATCACTATCTTCTCTCCATCACAGGATTTTCCTATGGGTTCTCATATCTGAGGCCTTCAGGAGCAGACAAAAGATTGCTTCAAAATTTTCATTCGGCATTACATTCGCGATCGAGAATCTGCATTTTTGTCGTTCGAAATAATCCGATGCTGCTATACATTCTCTACGCTAAGCTTGGTATATCCAGCGGTAGATCTCTACAGAGTTCACGCATAAGTGCTATGTAAGTATACTGTCAACTTTTTGTTGCTCCTTATTGAAATTTGCTTGTCAGGATGCGGCGCTACTTGGAGGCGGACCTACAAATCTGCGTGTAAATGTTAGAGGATCTACTACGGCGACGGGACGGCCCTTCTGCTCCTCGACCAGTCCAAGAGCAGACCTGGAGATCTTTTACTTTTGACTAGGCATCGACCTATATTTCTCACAAGGGTAATTCTCTCTGCAGATTACTTGAATCACTGAGCTGATCATTGCTACCAACTTCATATAGGACGTCTGACCCTTTTAGATGACCCACATTCTCAGTTTGGCAGAAATCGAGAAGACTCTTTCTTCTCTAGGAAGGATGTTCAATCGCCTTTCCTTCAGAATGGGCTCGCCCATATGCTTTTACAACAAGCCCCTCCATGATCCATCCATGCTCAAAAAAGGATAGGCAGGCGATGCGCACACGTGCTGACAAATCCTGGCGTGGAGTTACCAGGGCCCCAATCATCTGCATCAACCACCATCAGTAGTGACGATGACGGAAACGCAAGACACCGAATACGAGGAGCAGCTCGCCAGACTATTCAACGTTGATTCTATCCATAATGTCGAACCACCAGATGACGCTCCTGTCCGCGTGAGCCCTGCTATTCAAGAGTTCATCGAAGCTCAAGGAGAGGTGGGTTATTGTATCTAAATTGTATCGGCACATAAGACCAACACTTACGAAGATATCTAGAATGTCGATGGGTTGCTGAGGAAAAGTGCCGTTCATCCTCCAAGGGAGGTCGATGATCATTATCCATTGACGAACTACTTTATCTCGTTAGTGTTCCAACTGCTCCACACGCAGAATCATCTTCTGAGAGTCTCTTTAGGTCGTCTCATAACACCTACCTGATGTCCGGCCAACTCTTGGGACGGTCCTCTGCAGCATGCTACACCCATGTCCTCAACCGGCACGCCCGTTGCGTTGAGATTGACGTATGGTCTTCCAAGTCCCGAGGGCTCTTCGTGACGCACGGATACACTTGGAGTAAGGCGGTGACATTTCACAGCGTCTGCGTCGCAATTGGTAACGCCGTGCAGCCCGGTGACTGGCCTGTGCTAGTCAGTCTGGAATGCCATGTTGACGTCGGACGGCAAGATGAGATGGTCAGCGTGATGAAGGAAACGTGGGGAGAGAAACTCGTCGATCAGAAGTTGGAAGCGATAGAGGACGATAAAGTTAGTCCGAGGGATTTGAGAGGAAGGATTCTTCTGATGGTCAGTGCATTCCCTGTTGATCGCGAGCGTAATGTTTCTTACTGTTGTTGAGTAGGTGGAGTACTATTCTTCGGTGATAGAAGAGCCTTCGGAGGAGGAATCGTCGTCCTCGGAGGAAGAAGAACCGGACGAGGACGACCCGAACGCTGTCACCCATCGACACGCTAAAGTCCGCATCTCAGACTCTCTGGCTTCTCTAGGTCTCTATGCACGCAGCTTGAAACCTTCCAAAGGATGGTTCCTCCAGCGTATGTGCCGCCCTATCTTCTTCACTATCACCCCTTACCCTTTCTTTCCAGACTTCGAAGACCCTAGACACGTCCTCATCAATGTATCTGAATCTGCCGTCGGATCTCTCCTCCCCGGATCCCTTACCCATCTAATCGACCACTCCCTCCGTCATCTTCGTCGCATCTTCCCCAAAGGCACCCGCATCACCTCCAGAAACATGGACGCCCTCAAATTCTGGCGGAACGGATCCCAGATCGTCTCCCTCAACTGGCAGGAGTACGACAGAGGGATGCAGATGAACGACGCCATGTTCGTGGGAAGTGGTGGGTGGGTCGTCAAACCCGCCTATCTGCGTGGCGAGGAGAGACAACCGGGGCGGGTAAAAGTCCGAGGGGAGATCAAGGGGATCAGCGCGAGCCCACCCCCGAATGGTGAAGAGGGAAGCTCATATTATCTTTATGCCCGTGCGCAGTTGTTCCATGAGAAGGGGGACAAGGACTGGAGTTCCAAGCGCGTCAAAGTGAAAGACGACCCTGAGCAGGGTTCTGACGTTTTCTGGGAAAATGAGGTGTTCGAGTGGGAGGTTGAGAGGGACGAGTTGGCGTTCTTGAGGTCTGTATCGCACGCCCTCCTCCGATATGAAGCTGATTACTGATTCTGTTGGCAGAATAACCGTGATGGAAGATGAGTTTGGAAAGGACGACAAGATCTTGGTGTTCTGCGCCCGCTTAGATCATCTCCAAGTCGGTAGCTGGAGACTTCTGAGGATGCTCGATAGGAGAGGAAAAGATTCAGGAGCGACGATGCTGGTGAGATTT
This sequence comes from Gloeostereum incarnatum, assembly GCA_004338095.1. Lineage (NCBI taxonomy): Eukaryota > Fungi > Basidiomycota > Agaricomycetes > Agaricales > Cyphellaceae > Gloeostereum > Gloeostereum incarnatum. The sequence continues at coordinate 1,960,863 of RZIO01000018.1, forward strand.
GAGGTCCAAGACATTGCTTAAAGTTGGAGAACCATTGCCCCATTGCCTTGAATTACAATGAAAGTATGCAATCGTTCAAAGCTGGTGCGTGACGCCACGCCAAAATTCAAATACGGAGATGGTCGTACGCGGCGGAAATCTAAAGGCGTCATGTCCTGGGGTGTGACAGTCACACCACCCTCTCGGACCTCTCGGACTCGATCCCATTTTGATTCTTGTTTTATTCCGAACTTCAACACTGAACGAACACAGAACGTCCAAATTTACAAGGTAACGCATGCGAGGAGCAATGTGATTCGATGACGAGGGATAATGTGACGCTGGTGAGAAACAAATTTGACTGAGTGGGATCTACTGCCATCGTAGGTTATTGTGTGAGCGCCTACGTTATAACATCTCTTGCGTAGAGTCTCTCCGACTCTCGGCACGACGACGACGACGACGTGGACACCGGACAAGCAACCGGTCGTTGATGTTGGCCCATGATCCAACCATGGTCCTCGTCATTCAGAATACATAAATAAGCTAATAAATTCTTGAATTCCGTAGCCAGGCTACTACTGATACCACCTCCTTGTCACTTTCTCCGCAAACTTCAGCCGATCCCAGGCAGAAGCATTATAGGATACAGCCCTCATATGTCACTCATTGGAGACAGAGGACCTTCCAGCTGTAACCTTACGAGCCTCTGTCGTGACCGTGAACCTCTCGATACATCTCCTTTCTCGAGATCGCCTTCATCCTCAGAGTTCGAGGTAGACTGATTACTCTCGGAAAAGTTTTTGTTGGTATAGGCCTGTTTAGCCCTGGTCGATCTCTTAATGTTGGTTTCTTCTGGGCTATGCGTACGCTTTCCGCGCCATTCTAGGACACCTTGGGGGTAGAATCAGTCCGCTACTATTCTCATCTTCCAAGAGTTCAGTCCTGCCGCAACGTGCTTTTTTGCCCTGTGGAGAAAGTTCCAAGGATGACTCGTTGATTTTGGTTTAGGTTCCAGCGGGAGGTCCTTCATGTAAACCTCAGCGTTACGAGGGAAACAAGATAGGATGCGGAGGATCCCATAATCGGTGTCGGAAGCCACTCCTCTCATGACGGTGATGCGCTCGGGTAAGGCTTTCAGCAACTCTAGAGTTGGCTTCTTCGCAGCCATACTCTTGCCGTTACTTTTCTAGCGGTAGGGTTATGTTAGCCAGAGCCCTTGTTTGGATGCAGTTGTACCTTACCGAAGTCCAAAAGTTACTTGGGGTTACGCTAGCAATAGCTTTGAGAACATCCTCGGGGCTCATACTTTTCTTCGACTTCTCCCGGAGATCTCCACGGATCTTCGTCTGGATCGCAATCCATAATAAACCCTTTCCCTGCACCTCCAAACAGCCAAGGATATCTGGGCCAGCACGAGCTGGGGGGAAGCAGAAGGCTGCCGGCGACACGTCTGCGTCATGCTTTAACCATTTTACCACGTCATCGGCGTTCATCGCTTGAAATCCTAGTGTATGAGTAATTCCCCCTCCTGCACTATCTAGCGGAAATTTGACTGGGCCATAAAAAGTGTTCCCATCAGAGCCTCTTCGGAAGGCAATGAGACGCGCTTGGGCTTGGGAAAAGTCCTCCTTCGGAGTGGGGAAGGTATCTTCTGAGAAGTCGAACACATCATCAAGACGTGTCCATTCTGAGAAGACATGGCCCAAATATGTGGCAACCAGATTCTCATAGCCATTCTCGCCATCAGAGCGATGGTTCCACATCTTCTCGACCATCTGCTGGTATCTGGTCCGTGTCGAATGATCGGGTTGCGTTCGGAGCCAGCTATCGAGCGCAAGATATGGAAGTGGTTCTTCAGTCGTGACTTCCTCTGTATCAAGGAACCGACCAAACCCATACTGAACCCAGAGAAATTTCTCTTCACCCAATTCATCGGGGGATTTTCCGTGCCTCAACAATCTCAGATGTGTGATCTCTTGGATGGATGTCAGTAAATTGCTCTCTGTATGGGTACTGGTTCAAAACATGCTCTCTGCCAAGAGACTCAGAGTATATCCAACTCACTATTTCGAAGACTTTTGAACGAAAATCGTGTCGTGTGGTTGTTCAGAAGTGCCTGAACCTTGTTCGCAAATTTTGAGGGGCCCTGGCGCTCCCTCGGATTCTCCTGAGCCGTCATCTCATCTGCGTCATTGGGTGTGAAGTCGGTCATATGTTTGACAAACATATTCAAGACAGAATGAGGTTTTTTGTAATCCGCAAGCTAGGAGCGTTTGAATATAGCTTGCAGAGAACTGGTACCTAAATTTTGCTTTGAGAGCGAGCAAGGAAATGAAAGAGATCAATGTCTACCTTCCCTGCAACCAATACCAAGCTCTCTCGAACAACACTTCCCACTCAGGTGTCCCGACGAAATCCCCGGGAGGGAGGAAGCGAAGAAGGTACTCTCTCATCTCGCTCCTGCTGCTGATTGCGCCTGTGTCGCTACAGCGAATGAGCCTCCTTCCTTTCATAAGCACCGTTTCCAGGGCAGTCTCCATAATCTTCATGTTGATTCCTGTTCCTGTAACGATGCAATAGGGGCATAGATCGGAATCTTCCCCAGAAGTCAAAGCGGCAACAAGCTCTCGAAGGATGGGCCGCTCGACATACATGTCATCCTCGTTGCTATTTTCTGGCCAGGGGCGCTCGACAGTTTGTGAACGAAATGCCTCTTTTAGCTCTTCAGCAGCAAACTGCGCCTCGTCGATGACCATATACAACCTCTCCACCGCCCCGCCTAGAGCGTGAGTGAGATGATCCTGAAACCATTCCCAGAGACGCGTGGCTTCTAGCTGAAGACGAATGTTGGAAATCCTGAGAGTGTCGAGGTCTGGGTTTTCGGGGAGTGGGTCGCAATCTCTGAGAAGCGTGATGACCTTTGAAAAAATGTCACGCCCATGAGCCGGGTGATGGCGGTTATCAAGGATCCCCGGGAACAGTTGCAACAGTAGCCACTTCTTCTTTAGCTCTTCGTTGTTCTCGGGCGAAAGTGACGCCGCCATAAGGAATTTCTGGAAAATCAGCTGTCTAGCCACTAAAGCCTGCAACGAAAAATATTTAGTGATAGCTGCGTTCATATTGATGATATCCTTGAGGGAACAGTTGATTCGAATGCCAAGCTCGAGGGGGTCTCCCTGAACCCTGGCTGATTTCGGATTTTGAAGGTGATACAATATCTTGAATGTCGACGGAACCTAAGCGGCTTATATCCCGTACACATGTGAAGTAGAAGCCCCAGTTCTGGCAGAGTCCTTCGAGCAGGAGTCTTGTTTTCTCGCAGCCAGGAGCATTGACGAAGATCCTGATACTACTGTGTTAGAAAATGAGGTCGGCGCACATCTGAATGTCGTACATGTCTTGTAATCTGAATATTTCAGCTATGCGTTTCCGCAAATCCTGGTGCCGCCAAAAACTCCCAAGCTGGTGCAACCGCAGGCATGGAGCATCGTTGACAACAGGAATCCTCAAAGTTCGCATGTAATCTGCAATATAGCCTTTACGCGGTCCCCAAGAGGAGATGTCGAGGTCTTTGGGAGGCCAGTACGACAGCGCGTCGTCGCTGTCAGCG
>RZIO01000018.1:1964524-2008037 GCA_004338095.1 Gloeostereum incarnatum
CGAAACAGATTTCAGCTTAGGCATTGAGTCGTACAGGTACAATCCATCTGAAGCACTGTACCGAGAAGGTGAGCGTGTGACAAATCCGAGATAGGGCTCGATTCATCATAGAAAGATTCGGCAATTGCAGATGTCTGTGGGGGAGATTCTGGGGATAGATGGAAGAGACATCGGTGGCTGACTCGGAAGTGGAAGGTCTCGAAATGCGTCTACGAATCCCCCTTGAGGGCTTATATACAAGACTTTGGAATGAAGGTTGCTAGGTACAAATCCTTGTCTGATAGTGGCAATGATGTCTGTTGTATATTGCATCGCGAAAATAATTGGGCATCAAGTTTACTGTAAAAGTACAAGAACAAGTTGAAGTACAACGATGACCCGTTTAGGTATCCGCGGACCGGGGCCTCGGACCTCGGCATTAACCTGGCCCCGTACTGTTCATCATCACGCACGATCTGCTTTTTGTTCTCTCTTCTACGACATGGCCACCTTGGAAGAAATTATCGCTAGGTCTACGGAACCGGAAGATATCAATGATGCCGCAAGACTGCTCTCTGCGCTATGTGTCAAGCCTCTAGAAGGGCAAGAGTATTACGGCGCAGCTTTTCCTTCACCTGAAGCATTCGCAGTGTTTCTAACACGAAGGCCAAACTACCTTCGCAAAGTGAAAGACGCGTACCGAGATTCAGAATTTTCTGCGTTTTGGGAAAGCTTCCTTCGTAAGCATGGTCGCTTTAAACACATAGTCGCATTCTTACGGCCTTGAAAGGGGACGCGAAGACTCTTCCTATGAGGGACAGTAATTCTGGGGGTGTGACGAGCTCCGTCGAACTGCTCGAGTCTAGAGCCCGCCACGCGATGACGGAGCTAGTCTCTGGAGTGACTTGCATTCCTCGTTGGAACGACGACAATGAAGCTTCCAGCTTTCATGTCCATATTGAATCCCTAAATTTGCATTCTGCAAACATGCTAGATCCACAGGTTGAGATACATAATCTTGGGTGCTTCAGTAGCGATCCATCCCTCAACTCTCGTGTCAATGATATATTTCAATCGGGATCAAATACGTGCAGGAACCATTCTCTCATTATCGTGATATATGCTAACACTCTTCCGATAGATTTTTAGTGAATTCTTCGGGGACTGGGAAGACCCGCCTGCTTTATGAAGGGCTTTGTCAACACTGGGGTATCTACCTCACTTCTGTAGTAGACGTCAGTCGACTCGGAACGCACAGCATGGAAAACCTCCTCCGCAAAAGATTAATAGAAGATCTAGGATTCAAAGTGGACTTGCCAGAGTCTACTTCTCTCGCGTTCAAACCTATGCTATCCTACAATATACGAGCTGTGCATCGCTACCTCGCAAATGTCGTTCTGACCCATCTTCTGGTCCTTCGAATGTTCGTGCAGATTGCTCTTGAGGTACATGGGGAGCTGTCAAATGACCATAAACGTCGGTGGCTCGTTCTACAGCTCTACGCGCGGATACTCCGCTCTCCTACCGATATTTTCCACAAGATCTTGTTCGACCACATCTCACTGTGCCCCGAGCTCGAAGTTATGGAATCATTGCGCGAGGTATGGGGCGACGTTCAACGCCTTTGCGATACTCCTTCACAAGGTTTCTTTTTCGTCTTGGACGAAGCTAATTATCCTGCTCGTGCCTATTGCGGGGCATTCCGTGATGACGAAGGTAACTACCCTGTTCTAAAGGAATTACTACGAGCATGGGAAAAGAATATTGGTCTTTCTGGAGCTACGTTTGTCGTGGCAGGGACTGACATTCCGAAGGAGTACTTCTGCGGAAGTGAATGGGCTTCCTGGCGTTGGTCCTCCAACACAGGATCATTTGGTACCGAGGAGGAACAGCGCCGTTATATTCTTCCTTTTTTCCCTCCTCCACTGGCTTCCTCTGAGTCAGGGAAGGAGCTAGTTCGTCGCATATGGATGCTGTGTCGCCACCGGTACGCTTGACTTCTGTACTTGTCACGGTTACGCAATTGACCAAAGGCTCCAGGCATCGTTTCACTGCTGCAGTCGTTGCTGTGTTACTGAGGAATCAATATCAAAACGGACATCGTTTACTTCGCGAGGTCGTCCAAGCTCTCACCAGGCACAAGCTTCCTAACTCCGAGGAATGGGATTCCTTGGACGGGACGACGCCCTATAAGCGCGTAAATATTAATTTCAACCAATTTACAGAACTATTTGACGCTTGTTCGAAAGGTACATTCTGACTTTCTCTATTAGAGATCTTCTCACCGATAGATCATTAGATACCCTAGCACGAGCTACAGTTCACGAAGTCCTCCTACATTATTTCATTACATCACAGCACCCTCCTTATTCTTACAACGACCGCCGAACCAGCATCGTCCGACTGGGCATGGGCAGGTTTGTCGACGCAGACATGAGTCAGATCGCTATGGACGACCCGTACATGCTCATTGCAGGCGCAGTCTGGTTCCAACGGGCTTCGAGTGAGTCCTCCAAAGAATACCTTGGAGCGGAAGGGTCCATGGAGCGGAAGCCCAAGGGATTCTTTGACTACGATGATTTCCTTGAGCTTTTAAAGGTTCCTACTGACACACCATATCGGTCTGGCCCACTCGTGGCTTGGTTCTTTGCTCGTTCATTCGCGGTGAAGAAGCAGAGACTGAGCACGCTTTGCCATTTCACAAGTCCTGGTCGGGCAAAACCGAACTGGTGGGCCAGAGGCTCACAACTGGTTGTATTCCGAAGAGACCTTGAAGGCGTCAGCCACAACGTTGTTACCGCGTCCGCTCTGGGAATTGAAGCTCCTCCATTAGCTTTCAGCGCACGCAGTCCGGCTGATGTGGCGTCATGGCTTCGGCATGAACGAGATGCGGCATTTTGTCTTTGTCCCCCCGGTTGTGGGGCTGATGGGATATTTGTTCTCAAACTGTTCAACGACAAATTTGTTTGGGTCGTTTGGCGAATTAGCGGGGCGGGGAGCGACCAATCTCCTTCTACTGAACAAGTGAAAGACGATTTGGATGGTCTTTTCCCACCGAGAATGTTTTCTGCTACAGTAAGCCTCCGTATTCTTGCTCTTTGATGATGTACTTATTTGAGCCCAATGTCAGGAACCCGACACAGAAGATCTCGTGAATGCCTTTTCCAGCTTGCCTGATCCTTTCACAAACAAGACACCCGTGCTGCGTGTTATCGCTTCATTTCCAACGGAGCCCGACCTCTCAAAAGCCTTTCCATCCCGTACTCCTGTTGGTAAGCCTCTGATCGCCGTGCTCAAAGTTGAGTACTTCCGCCAGATTCTCGATGAGGCTGTCTCGAAAGACGTCACGGAAGGCATCGTCTCAAGCGTGCTCGGCAAGCGAAAGTCTATTTTTGATGAGGCTGAAACTCCGCGGAAGAAGAGTTGGCAGCGCAAGCGCAAAACCTCGTCATCCGACGAACTTCCTGCACGACAAACACGTAGCTCACGCAGACTGGCCAGGGACACGAGTTGAGCACCGAGCTTGTGTGTGTTTTGTCTATTTATTTGGAGATTATATCGACGCAATAAAACTTGGATGTCTTATTTAATTTCAGTCTGTTTCGAAGAGGCGTTGGAGGCGTCAGTGTTAACAATCACATCATGACACAATGGCACGTGGCGGGCAGAGCTGGACCAACATTAGCACGTGACATTCCTGCTCTTGTTCTCCGACGGCGACTCGAGTGACCGTCCCGGACCTCTGAAGCCTCGGACTCATACTCAATGGGATCATTGGAAGAAATTGTAGCAAAATACTCGGAGCCAGAAACCATAAACGATGCCTCCCAATTGCTCTCCGCGCTGTGCGTAAGCCCCCTAGAGGGCAATGACTATTTTGGAGCAACTTTCCCTTCTCCTGGGGCATTTGCAGTGTTCCTCACGCACCATCCGAACTATCTTGGAAAGGTGAAATCCTCTTTTCGGGATGTAGAATTCTCAGCGTTCTGGGTGGACTTTTTACGTATGGGTTCGCTTTTTATGCCGGAGACTCGTACTCATGATAACTTAGGTGATATACAAATTTATCCTGTGAGAGACATGAAGCCCGGTGGGGTGTCAAACGCTCTGGAATTTCTGGAGTCTCTCAGGCCTGCCATGACTCTGTTAGCTAAAGGAGAGATATCTCTTCCTGTCTGGGAGATCAGCGACATAGAGGCTGATTCTCCCGACATGCAGAAGCACATGTTGACCCTAGATATTCGTTCTGTGCTTGATCGCGAGCCCCAAGTAGAAACATACCATCTTGGGGACTTTAAGAAAGACAGAGTTCTTAAGGCACGTGTCGACGATTTGTTTACATCTGGATCTCATACGTACGTGTATAATGATACCTACTACTCAGTATGCTTTCTAACATTCACAGTTTCCTTATGAACTCGTCTGGTACCGGGAAATCACGCCTTTTGCTTGAAGGACTGTGCGGTAAATGGGGATTATACCTCCCCTCCGTAGTGGATTCTAGTCGACTTGGGACGTACAGCATGGAAAATGGCTTTCGCACGCGCATTCCGCGACACGTCGGGTTCCGAAGAGAACTACCCGAGCCTACATCTCTTGCATTCCAGCCAATGCTAGCATATAACATACGTGTTGCACGCAACTATTTTAGCGACGTGATATTGGCCCATCTTCTTGTACTCCGCACGTTTCTGGAGATTTCCCTCGAATCTTCAAGAGAGCTCTCTGATAGTCATAAGCGACAGTGGCTAATTTTACAGCTCCACCGTGCGGCCCTCGATCCCGGTATAGACATCTTTCACGAAGTGTTGCATGAGCACATCTCTGTGTGTCCTCGCTCAGAAGTTTCAGAAGCACTATCACAGGTGTGGAAAGACGTTCAGCGTCTTTGTGGGGCTGATTCTGGCGGTTTTTTTGTTGCTCTTGATGAGGCGAACTATCCTGCTCGCCTGCTCCTTGAAGCGTTCCGTGACGATACTGGCAATTACCCGATTCTAAAGGAACTATTGCGGGAATGGAACGAGGTATTACCTGGAGCAACTTTTGTTGTTGCAGGAACGGATATTCCAAGAGAATTTTTTCCCGGAGAGGAGTGGAGCGCGTGGCGTTGGTCGTCCAACACCGGAGCGTTCGATGATTTGGATTCTCAGCGCCGGTATCTAATTCAGTTTCTGCCGCCTAGTCTACTGGAATCGGAGACTGGGAAAGAGCTCTTGGATCGGCTTTGGGAGTGGTCCCGTCACCGGTACAGCGTCATTCACCTTTATGTTACTCTCCGCTTAACCTCCCGCAGGCATCGCTTTACAGCAGCATTCGTAAGAATACTTCTACAGAGCCATTTCAAGACAGCCCATCGCCTTCTCCGTGAATTTATCAAAGTGTTGACGAGGCACAAACTCCCAGAAGGATGGGACGCCCTAGACGGACCAACGCCATTCAAGCGTGTCCCAATGCATTTTGGCGAGTTCACCGCCATCTTCGATGTTTGTCGCAAAGGTCGGTAAATCTCTTTACATCTACTAGTTCTCTTGTCATATGCAGCATCTCTAGACACTTTGATCTGTGCTGCCGTCCACGAAGTTCTCGTGCACTATCTTGTAACATCACAGCACCCTAGTTACTATGACGCTAAGAGAGCCAACATGGTTCGCTTTGGCATGGGCCGATTTGTCGACACACGCATGAGTCAGATCGCTATGGATGACACGTATATGATCGTCGCGGGCGCAGTCTGGTTTCAGGACCCTGATGAGCCAGCGAAGGGACGGCCCAAGGGAGTTTTTGACTACGACAACTTCATCCGCCTTTTCCAGCACCCTTCAGATCCTCCGTACCGCTCTGGGGCTCTTATGGTATGGTTCTTTGCCCGCGCGTTTGCAGTCGGCAAACAACGGTTGAATATGCTCTTCCATTTCGCCACCCCCGGTCGACCGAAGCCGAACTGGTGGGGCAAAGGTGTACAGCTAGTCGAGTTTCGAAGGGAATCAAACGACGTTATCCATGACGTTGTTACTGCCTCCGCTCTGAGCAGCGAAGCTCCTCCATTAGCTTTCAACGCACGTAGTTTGGCTGATGTGGCGTCGTGGCTTCGTCATGAACGAGATGCGGCGTTTTGCCTTTGCCCTCCCGGGTGCGGGGCCGATGGGATATTTGCACTTAAATTCTCGAATGGAAAATTTGCTTGGGTCGTTTGGCGAACTAGCGGGGCGGGAAGCGACCAGCCCCCGTCCGAACAAGTGGTAGATGATTTGGAACATCTTATTCCGTCAATGATGTTCTCTAGTACAGTAAGTCCCTGCATACTTTCCTGAAACCATAAGCTGACCCAGGCACAATCTTAGTACCCTGACGCCACCGAGGACCTCATGAGCGCCTTTTCGCAATTGTTGAACCCTTTCACAAACCAGATGCCTATTCTGCGCGTCATCGCTTCATTTCCCACTGAGCTTCACTTCGCTGATGTTTTACCATCACGGACCCCAGCCGGTAAACCGCCTATAGCTGTCCTCAAAGTAGAGTCCTTCCGTCAGATTCTTGATGAAGCTATCCCTTCAGAAATCACTCAGGGCATCGTCTCAAGTGTGCTCGGTAAGCGGAAACTTGTCGTTGAAGAGGCTGAAAGTCCACGGAAGAGAAAGAGTCGGAAGCGCAAGCGCAAAACCACATCATCGGAACTTCCTGCACGGCAAACACGTAGCAGACCGGTCAGAGCTACGAGTTGAACATGAAATGATGGTTCTCCTGTCTATTTATTTGTGCAAGATTATTTTGAAACAATAAAACTTGATTCTAGCTTGTTTTCAGTTTGAGTGTTGAAAATGCCAACGAGACGTAGTTGCCACAGTGTGGATTGCAACGACGCGTGAAGTCACGATTATTGTCACAGTCACATCGCGTCTTTATCTTTCTACGCGCAACGACTCGTTCTCAACGGCAGCCCAAACCTTCGCAATCCCAGCCGAGGAGGTCGCAGCGGGGTAATGCACACGATGAGGAAGAGGAGCAGGAGGAAGACGAACACGACGAGGAAGAAGATAATGCCATGGATGTCGACGAGAAAAGAGGAAATGATGCCGAAGAGGTAGACTGCTTTTCTCACCTCACATTTTCCCATGTTTTCCCTGTATTTCTAGGATATCAAAAGAAAAGCTGCCCACCTCATTCGTTTGGCCCTTTTTTCCGAACACAAACGGACCCCAATAAAGCGAGATGAAATCACGAAAAAGGGTGTGTAATCTTTGGCTGTACTTAATCAACAAGCTCATAAATCGAGGGTAGTTCTTGGGTCTAACACGCGCTCTTTTAATCGTGTTTTTGAGCTAGCTCAGAAGACCCTTCATAACACATTTGGCATGGAGCTGGTTGAATTGCGTTCGCGGGCAGCCCTTGGGAGGGACGTCGCGGGCGAAGATGAAGGAGACGACGCCCGAAAGACTACTGGTCTCAAAAAGAAAGGTGCGGCACCAATTCTATCATCGCCACAATCAACTTTTCTTACATGATCATGAAGCCACTGCGGCTGGATCAAAGACGTATATTTTACGTTCCAAACTGGACCCTATCATCATTGATCATGCTGCTCTGACGGATCCGGACATCCTAGAGGAGGAGGCTGCGGACCAAGGGTCTGACGACGAGGACGAAAGCGGGCAGTGTTATGGCAGTATCCTCTCTTGGAGCACCAGTGATCAGCTGGGCGCTCTCGGCATACTCCATGTCGTGCTCTCCCTCATTCTGGTCAGTGGGAGGGTGATGACTGATGGTGCGTATCAGCTCCCGTCAAATTGCTTTGGTCGTCATCCTCACAAATGTCCCTAGCTGAACTACGTGGTCAGCTCAAACATCTCCGTCTTCCCGGCTCTGGAATGGTCGACTTTAGCGCCCAAAGCACCCATCGGACGTTTACCGTAGATCAGCACCTTTCCACAATGTATCCGAATCCGCCGTCGGATCTCTCCTCCCCGGATCCCTTACCCATCTAATCGACCACTCCCTCCGTCATCTTCGTCGCATCTTCCCCAAAGGCACCCGCATCACCTCCAGAAACATGGACGCGCTCAAATTCTGGCGGAACGGATCCCAGATTGTCTCCCTCAACTGGCAGGAGTACGACAGAGGGATGCAGATGAACGACGCCATGTTCGTGGGAAGTGGTGGGTGGGTCGTCAAACCCGCCTATCTGCGTGGCGAGGAGAGACAACCGGGGCGGGTAAAAGTCCGAGGGGAGATCAAAGGGATCAGCGCGAGCCCACCCCCGAATGGTGAAGAGGGAGGCTCATATTACCTTTATGCCCGTGCGCAGTTGTTCCACGAGAAGGGGACAAGGACTGGAGTTCCAAGCGCGTCAAAGTGAAAGACGATCCTGAGCAGGGTGCTGACGTCTTCTGGGAAAGCGAGGTTTTCGAGTGGGAGGCTGAGAGGGACGAGTTGGTGTTCTTGAGGTCTGTATCGCACTTCCTCCTCCGATATGAAGGTGATTACTGATTCTGTTGGCAGAATAACCGTGATGGAAGAGAGTTTGGAAAGGACGACAAGATCTTGGTGTTCTGCGCCCGCTTAGATCATCTCCAAGTCGGTAGCTGGAGACTTCTGAGGTTGCTTGATAGGACAGGAAAGGATTCGGGTGCGACGATGTTGGTGAGATTTGAGGTACAAGACATTGAGTGAAATAGAACCCCGTAAGAAGTGTATGATCTAATCTGTATAGCACCACCCCACATCGTCTCAGACGAGAGTAGGCAGGTCTGTCTATAAAGAGAGACAAGCCCACCCACAGGACGTCTGTGACTAGGCTGACGGCCGTTCTCTCAAAACTCGTCTTTCAAAAGCTACGTCTTCCTTCTTGAGAGACATATTTTGTCTATTCTTGCGTGTTCGTTTTGTTAGTGGCTCAGGGTCATCATCTCTCAAGTTTGGGTCAGTGACGTCTGAAATCCTTCGGCGTTTCCCCAGAGCACTGGATATTATCCCATCGAAGATGCGTGACTTGCACTTTTTGACTTTGACATCTCTTCGAAGAAGATCCGTTTTGAGGCCTGCCACGGGAGCGCTGGATTTTCGCGAAACATGGCTCGTCAGGATGGGGTCAGTTGGGAACGTAGCGACTACTCGGAGAATGGGATAGCTTCCAGTACCGCCAACGGCATTGGGAAGGCGGGTAAAGAGCGATGAGATCGCACGCCTATCGGAGTTCTGTCGTTGGTCGTTTTAAACATGACCGGGAAACAAGAAAACGATCAGAAGTACGAACCTCTAGTACGCTGGGGAACATCCTGTCGGGAAGGAGTGAAGACAGGCCAGTTTTAATCTGCTGGGAGGAGGGGACGTCCTCTGTTCCTGCTCCAATTGTCCGCAGGGTCACCCATATCAGCTTACCGTTGTGGAGACGAACCACAAAGATCATATCTGGTCCACAATCAGATGGACAGAAGCAAAAAGGTGCGCCCCGTTCGTGCCTCAGCCAGGAACAGACATCGTCTGTCGTCCGGGCTGCGAAAGCTAAAGGCGAAGCAGTCGAAGAGACATCAAGCTGTAGTTGTTCAACAACTCCACTAGGATTCTGCCGAAGAAGAACAATTTCCCCTGGCTGGTAAATCCAAGGGTGCTTCTTTCGGGCGAGATCAAATACATCGGCCAGTCGGCATGGCTTTTCGAACGTACAAGCCAGATACCAGGCGAGCATACCAGCAGGCTGATAGGGTCTCGACGATGGGCTCTGGAAGAATCCGACAAATTCATCGTAATCCACTAGTGACTGGTGCGGGTCATCCTTGTAGTCTCCGGATTCATGTTCGTCTGGTTCAGTGTTGAACCAACGCGCTGCGGCGGTGAGCATCAAAGGTTCGTCCATGACGATCTCATTCATGGCCTTGTCTGAGAACCGACCGACTCCTCCAGTGACTAGTGCGACGCGACCATTCGCCGGTGAGAACGGTACCGGATGGATCGAGGTGAGGAGGTAGTGGAAAAGAATCTCGTGTACAGTAGATCTTGTCAGAACGTCTAGAGGGGGTGAACATCAGTTGCTTCAAAGTGCAAGAAACTACTGACCACGTCGTAGCGGAGGGAAGAGTTTAACCAACGAAGTGTATGAGATGTAGCTATCCTCGGGTAGCTGCGGTTCGTCCACCAAATGATCTTCAGGTGTAAATTCCGTAAGTGTCCGGATGAGCTTGTCGAGACATCGATTAGGGCTGCGGAAGAGATTGCTGACCAAAATCACCATTGTCGCAGCGGTAAAACGATGTCTAATCAGAAAGTGAGTTCTTGAAAAATCCCAGGGAAGCCATGGACTGACCGCCCCTTGGACCACTCCCACAGACGTTGGACAAACATCCTGCCCGGGTCTGACTCGACGAAATAGGGAGGGAGATATCGGTAGACATATTCTCTTTGAAGGTCTTCGGAATCAAATGCGCCCGTGTTCGACGTCCAATGGAAGGCCGCCCATTCTTCATTCTGAAATTGTTCTCTTGGTATATTTGTTCCGGAGACAACGAGGGTTGCTTCGACTTCGCGGGTAGATAACTCCACCGCCCGCACAATTTCTTTTAACACAGCATATTCTCCGTATTCGTCACGAAACGAGTACCACATCTTCCCCGCCGGACTGTTGGCCTCGTCGATAGCGATGAAAAAATGGCCTTTAGGAATACCACAGAGCTCATGGACACGATCCAACGTCTGCTTTATAAGATCAACAACTTCGGCCTCCGGGGCACTGTCGAGACGTCGGAAAACCGACGCAAAAATATCATAATGAGGGAAACCTAGTATCCCAGGAGCTAGTTGAAGGGTGAGCCAGCGCTTTTTACGATCACTTTCAGTTGAGGCAGGGTCAAGCTCTTCAGCGAAGGCGCGCAAGAGGAGAAGGTGAGCGAGCAACATTTCATTGACGTGTCTTCGAACCACAGACCTGTTCTTCAGGAGTAGCGGTTTGAAAGCGAGGGAATCTGGTTTGGGTAATACGGCAGAATACTCCGGATCGCGCGCAATAGATGCATCCACCAAACGTCTCATATTGGCGTTGCCAAGATTGCTTGCATCGCCTGTGCAGGTGAGATAGATCCCCCAGAACTGGCAGAGACCTTCAAACAATATGCGTGTCTTCCCTGCTCCCGAAGTATTCATGAGAAATCTGGAACAAGCTCTTCGTGAGAAAAACCTAGAAGGATAAATTGAATAATTGAATACGAACGTATGGCGATTAGGGAAGAAAACGTCACAAATTCGGGCATTTAGGGAAGGTTCGTCCTTAAAACGACCAAGATCATGGATTTCCATCTGTGGAACATCAATGACAGTTAGCATGCGCAGGCGGTCTATGTGCTCTTTGAGGAGATCATCAACGCCCTCTTGGTCGTACTCCCATACAGGAAGTGAAAGTGTTCCTCCCGCGATCGGTATGAAGAGAGGTCTGATTTCGTCAAGAAGTTTCAACGTATCTGTGATGGCGTCTGTTTTCACTCGGCGCGTTTGACGGGCCAAGTGGTCTATTTCTGCAATGAGCTCAAATCCGAGAATTTACAGGAATGGCTTACCTTCTATTTTGGTCCAAAGCGAGGCAAAATCTTTGTATGCATGAGCCACCTTGGCCTCCCTATGAAGCTCCGGGGTACGCTTAAGGAGAGCAGCAAAGGCTTCAGGCTCCGAGAACTTGTAGCCGAAATAGTCAAACTGCTTCACATGGGATGGACAAATCGAGGAGAGGGCAACTGCAGCGTCATCTAAATTGTCGATATTTTCGTAGAGTAGTGTTGGGTCTCCAGCTTCGGAGGTCATGGGCGCAAAATTTAAAGTGATTAGTTAAACTGGAGCCATTGTATAGCACGTGTTTTAGTAACTCGTGGCATTTTTCCACGTGCCTGCTGCTGACGTTTGTTGCCATCATGAGCTCTGGCGCTTGCGCTTGCTCTCTATTCACGCCTGTTTTCGAAAGTAGAGAACAGCTATACACCAATCTCTTAACTAGCACACGTTTCCTTCTATTTCATCCGTGACCCATAGGCAAACCCCACTGCGTTCTCCCGACTCTATAATAATACATACTATTACTTTGATGAGCACATACGACATTATCTCTGACGCCAATTCGAGCAATGCTGAACCACCTCCATCTTTGGTTGGGCAAACAACCCATCGGTCAACTTTCACTTCTAGCGATGGTGCTTATTTTCATCACGGAGAGTCAACCATTACTCACATGATGACCATTGTAGATCGGCCAGCGCGGCCTAATCCTGAGGTCGCCCAAGCTACAGGAGAATCCTCCATACCGTCTAAAGCGCTCCTGATCCTGTCTAGCCTCGATGAGCCCCTGCGGAACTTCATTCGGACGACGGAAGAAAGCTTACTTCCAGAGTGGATGCCGGAGGCACAACCGCATCCATCTGCTGATCCAGAAATTCGTCAGCACATCAGTAGTCTACGTATACCAACCACGGATGGTAGCCCATCTCTACTTCTCCACGGTCTTGGTAATTTCCTTCTAGATAAAGACCACAGAGTTCGCTTGCGTCATATTTTTGTTGGACCTGAGAACATCAAGAATACCCATGCATTTCTCGGAGGAGGAAAGGTCCAGAAAAAATGGCATGTTCCCTGTATCTCTCTAGGTCCAACGATCAGTGCTGAATCCTAGTCTTATAGTGCCACTTTATTCATTAACGCTGCTGGATCTGGAAAATCACGCATACTCCTTGAAGGTCTTTGCATGTTCTGGGGGTTGTACTTTACATGTACGCAACAGAACGAGGCTATTGGCTCGAGCGATCTCTCAGTTGTCCTTGACAAAACACTCGTAGGAACACAAGGATTCGAGCGAGATCTTTCTCGAGTTCAACGTGAGTTTCTTCAGGAAACAGTGGTTCTAAACCGAGATATAGCCAATCGACGCTTCTCGGAGGTCCTTCTCGCTCGACTTCTTGTTCTTCAGAAGTTTTTAATCCTTGCTGAAGAGCTGGGCGCAGACCTCGACGCGATGAAGAAGCGATGGCTTCTTCTTCAGCTTTATCCTTCATTTGTAGATTCGTTTGGGATCCGGCAAGAAGATATCTTTTTGACTTTGACGCTGGCTCTCAAAGGTTCGCACACTGACGCACTTGAGCTTACTATTTTGGACTTGGAGATGAATATATATATGAGAGGCTGAATAACACAGGAGTACAGATTGTGCTCGACGAGACACAACGAGCTGGTCAGGTTCTCACCCGAGCGTTTAGATCTGATACGCTCATCATGCCTCGGCCCGCTCTTCGAGAAATCATCATATCATGGATGAAGGAGTGGTCACCACTTGGAAGTCTCATCTTATCTGGGACAGGTCTCGATGTAGAAACCATCCATGATGCACTGCAATCAGCGGTTGTCAAATCAAGCTCCCTTCGTATGGTTAGCCGCACAGGTTCCTTAATTGCTACCGAGGATGGCAAGCACTATCTCTTACGGTATCTTCCACCAAAATACGCCGATTCTCTGGAAGGAAAAGAACTTGTACGAAGAGCCTGCTACTGGCTTCGTGGACGGTTTGTACTTTAAACCAATCTACAATGGTGATTCCTCACACGTGATCTAGATATCGTTTCATGGCTAGATTCATTGAATTGCTCCTCGTGAATGAGTTTCAACTCCCGCACCGGATTCTGACGGATTACATTCGTCGGATGTGTCATTTCACTGCAAATGATGGTTACATGTCATCCGACATTGAGCAAAAACGGTACAATGTTGATGAGGCTGTCAGTCTTGTTAGTGATAGTAGTGTATTGCCATTTGCATATGAGTATCTGATGACGAGTGAGTATTCTTTGCCTCAAGTCACATCTATCAGTATCCAGAGCCCACCATCTTCTGCAGAGCCAGCGTTACTCAATACTATTGTCGACATTGTATACAGAGCCCATGTACGAGCAGGAGACCACCCTATGCTCACAAAAGATCAAGAACAGGCTGTCAAGTGGGGATTTGCAAGGTTCGGAAAAAGTGCAGAGCCTGGTGGTGCAGCAAAGATCGATGAACCACTTGCGAGACTGGCAATTCAAACGTGGCTACAGCGACAGCATCCAAGGGACTACAAACATCCCTTCCAGCACTACTCCACGATGCTTCAGATAACAGACCAACAGAGAAACGGATTTGAAGCATTGGTTGCTATCTATCTGGCCCATCAATTCAGGGACTACAAGCGATTAGATGATGTGTTTATCTTCACATCCTCCCCATCTGTCCGTCGAGGCATCAAAGGAAGGTTAATTACCCATTATCGGGATGCTGACAATAAAGTTTGCTATGCATATTTGTCATACTCACTGGCGGAGAACGCAGACCTTTCAGGTCCCACAAGCACTTTGGGCATGGATGGCACTACATGCCGGGAAGTGGTGGAATGGCTCACTCATAGATCGCACCATGCCCCCTTCTATTTCCCACCCAGATGGATGGGGCCGGATGTCCTATTTTTTCTAGAGCTAGACAATGCTGCTGTGATTCTAGTCGCAGTACAAACTAAGTATAGGGCCATGTCATCAGACAATAATGGGAAGATAGATCGCTTTACTGCGTTAGACGGTCTTGCTTCTGTTACTCCAAGCTTATTTTTCATTGAGGTAAGTCATGCCATGTCCGTCAGGCTGTTTATCGTACGAACAGAGAATTGACACCATCTTCCATCAGAGAGGAACTGGGAAGCCCCACAATGAAGCTGGCTTTGATGGGGATCTCATCTCGGAAACTAAGGAAGCGTTGAAAAACATGTCCACGGGCCAGGTCAAGTTTGGCCCAGGAGAGCACAACGTTCTTCGGGCACTTTGTACATTTCCCTGCGAGTCCCCTCAGGATGTGTACACCCTCCCGGATCTAGACCCTGTGTCCGATTCCAAAAAGCGCAAGGCTGGTGATACTAACAAAAACAGGGAGAGGAGGAAGGAGTGCGGAAATCAAGCAAAACATGATCTCCATCCAATCGCACGGCTCGACACGGTGAAGATGAGGGAAGCCACCGATGCATTTTTTCCACAAGGTTTCTTGACCCAGCATCTGGAAGATGCGATCAGGAACATCGCCGACCATGGCGATGAAAACCCGAACTTCTCCGACGAGGATCCGGACTATGACTCGCAGTTGTACGCGAGTCAGAAAACATACGATTCGAATGAGCATCGGAGTAAAAAGCGGAGGACAGATGCTGACAATTAATTCTAGACTTGATTAAATTGTGTATTACAACCGTGATTTCTTTTAACGACGCGACGCAAACGTGTGAAACGATAAAACTTGGATGTCTTCCTTTTCAGAATGTCGGAAATTAGACTCATCCTACCCTCAATCACAAGCTCTTTGCAGGTAAACGAAAAAGATTGTCTTTTCGTTTCGTTAGGTAGAGTGCTTACGAATTGTGGATTGCGCCACAACGACGCGTGAGGTCACGATTATGGTCACAGTCACATCGCGTCTTTATCTTTCACCGCCATGGTACGCGCAACGACTCGTTCCCAACGGCAGCCCAAACTTTCGCAGTCCCAGCCGAGGAGGTCGCAGCGGGGTAATGCACTCGACGAGGAAGAGGAGCAGGAGGAAGACGAACACGACGAGGAAGAAGATAATGCCATGGATGTCGACGAGGAAGGAGGAAATGATGCCGAAGAGGTAGGCTGCTTTGCCCTCCTTCCATTTTCCCATGTTTTCCCTGTATTTCTAGGATATCAAAAGAAAAGCAGCCCACCTCATTCGTTTGGCCCTTTTTTCCGAACACAAACGGACCCCAATAAAGCGAGATGAAATCACGAAAAAGGGTGTGTAATCTTTGGCTGTACTTAATCAACAAGCTCATAAATCGAGGGTAGTTCTTGGGTCTAACACGCGCTCTTTTAATCGTGTTTTTGAGCTAGCTCAGAAGACCCTTCATAACACATTTGGCATGGAGCTGGTTGAATTGCGTTCGCGGGCAGCCCTTGGGAGGGACGTCGCGGGCGAAGATGAAGGAGACGACGCCCGAAAGACTACTGGTCTCAAAAAGAAAGGTGCGGCACCAATTCTATCATCGCCACAATCAACTTTTCTTACATGATCATGAAGCCACTGCGGCTGGATCAAAGACGTATATTTTACGTTCCAAACTGGACCCTATCATCATTGATCATGCTGCTCTGACGGATCCGGACATCCTAGAGGAGGAGGCTGCGGACCAAGGGTCTGACGACGAGGACGAAAGCGGGCAGTGTTATGGCAGTATCCTCTCTTGGAGCACCAGTGATCAGCTGGGCGCTCTCGGCATACTCCATGTCGTGCTCTCCCTCATTCTGGTCAGTGGGAGGGTGATGACTGATGGTGCGTATCAGCTCCCGTCAAATTGCTTTGGTCGTCATCCTCACAAATGTCCCTAGCTGAACTACGTGGTCAGCTCAAACGTCTCCGTCTTCCCGGCTCTGGAATAGTCGACTTTAGCGCCCAAAGCACCCATCGGACGCTCACCGCAGACCAGCACCTCTCCAATCTCATGCGTCAGGGCTACCTTGATCAGAATGCCGTCGGGGACCACAAGAAGGGTAAGGGTGGCGCCGCCAAGCGTGCACGCGCCACTCAAGCTGACAACGAGGACTCCGGGGAGACATATGAGTGGAGATGGGGAAACAGAGCGTTCAGCGAAATCGGGGAAGAGGGCATTGCCAGGTTTATCGCAGAGTTTATGGCTGGAGAGGCCGATGACGAGGGCAATCAGACTGCCAAGGCTGTGGATAAGATGTATAAAGGCGTGGAGAAGGCCGCTGGTGGAAGCCTGATGGAATTGTTGTAATTTTGCATCTGTTTCTTGTTTTATCTAAGTATGTGTGTTTCTATATTGTTAACCCGTTATGTAGATAAATTTAATCCACACCTGGCCCACCGATAACTACGACTCAGGGCAGCAGAAGTAGCTTGTTCCGGTGGGACGCTTGCCCTGACTTAGACGAGGATTATACCTGGTCGGTTGTGGCGCAGATCACACGTGATAGTTCATTGGTACGCCATGTACAACAGGCCACAACACGTTCCTAAATGTGTACTATTACTAGTAGTTACTACTAGAAAAGGACCGTCTCATACATTTCTTGCGTCTCCCTGAACGCTAGGCTACAATTCTGAGGAAAGAATCAATCTTCTGCAGTCTGATATCAATATTAACACCTCAATGCTGTCGACAAATTTACTCACAACAGAGCTTTCCTCGGCCTTATCCCGAGTGCGTCTAGAAATCAATACACAAATCGTTCCTGCTTCTCCTTCTTCCTCAGCCCCGAAGCATTGTCGAAATGCAAAAGACCATCATGCCAGCTTGCAAACTGTCCGCGAATGAACTCTTCCGCGTTCGTCATCACCACGGGGCGCGAGTCGCAGATGAAAAAGCGCAAGAGACGCAGGCCTGCAGGGAGATTCGTTCGGAGATCGGACCATCTGACCTCCTTCAGATGTTTAATAGCACACAGGAGGACGACTACTTCCAGCGTGTGAAGGGAATGTGGACGAATATGGGATAGACAGGCTTCGATCCATGCGCCGCCATGGGGCACGAGAGGATCGCTGAGATGATCGAGGCGCAGTCTCTGTAGATTGCTGTTCCATCCCAGATTGACATGTTCGACGAAGTCTATGAGCAGGGAATCTTAATGGGAGGCTAGAGAGTTTAGAGGGCAACACTCACTTTCAGCGGAAGGACAAAGCTCTTTAAGAAACGGTTGTAAGGTTAGATCAAGCTCACGGAGATTGCCTCCCAACACGCGAAGGAAAACGCCGAGGGGCAATAATGACTGTTTGGTGATATTGACGACGGTGAGATGACGGACGTCCTCGAAGAAGGTATATGCGAGGGAAGTGGAGTTCTCATCTGCTATGTTTGTAATGTCCTCTGAAAACTCAGAATCTTTTTCCGCATTTTCCTTGTCGCTGATCTGGAGCCTGAGATAGGGACGTGGAATAGAAAAAAGAGCTATCTGGCCCCAGGAGATGGGCACGAAGCTCAGGGAAAGATGAGATACTGCGCTCATGCATAGGACGTCCTCAAGGCGAGAAATGTCATTTCCAAAGTCACATTGGTTCAGTTGAAGAGTGACCAGCGTTTGTGAAATAGCAGTCTTTCTGTCGTCTCTTCCGAACTTGACTTCTAAGAGGTGAAGACCTCTCAGACCCGTCATCTTCGGAAGCCAAAGAGCTATGGATGCCCAGGGCATCCTATAGACAGTAAGAGAATATGTCTCGGATGCACAGGTAACATGCTCAGAGTTTAGAAGATCTGAATATTTGGTAGCCTCCTTCGGAGATATTTTGAGCTCGCCGAAGAGATGAAAACGACTACCGGGGACAAAGACTCTGTGAACCAGAGCCCACGTTTGCAAGATCCCTTTATCCTGATGCGAGAAGTCTACGATGGCGTCCAAGATTTCTTGTGGGAGTGCGGCTGTAATGTCCATAGAATGTTTGGTAACAAGTACTAACAACACGAAAGCATATTCAGACTAGTTTCCAACTTATTTAGTCAGTAAAATGAAACCTACAGCAATATGTAGCTAACTTAAGTCGTGCTTGTGGTTACGGTTCAAGAGGTGTTCAAGCGATCAGAGTCATTGATGAGATCGATCTCCGTCGGGACTCGGAACCGATGCGCCACCATGTGTCACGATTTTCCTTCAAGGCGCCCGGTGGGCCTTAGTTTCTCGAAGCCAGACCGACGATATCACTCTATGATGGTTTTTTGTGTCCTGATATGTAGGTGGGCCCCTGCGGAATCTCAAAGCTGATAAAGTCAAGATATGAATTTTCTCATTGCGCCCAAATACGATGACTTAACAGAGGAAGTAACTCACGAATTATTCAGAAGCACGTCACCGAGCCAGGCCCACTGCAATGGTCGCCCACATCAGGAGTGCTTCAGTCCCTTTTTCTAAGCTCTCATCTTCCAGTGGCGACAAGCTACCACCGTTTCCTCACGACTGGAGTGCCTGTACCATTCTTAGTCTATGGAAGGTAAATTTTGGTGCGTGTGTGCGTGTATAGTGGTAAACCTGAAGGTCTGAATATCTTCAGTCTTCGTACTATGATAGAATAAAATCTTGAGACGCCACATTTCCTGCCGGACTCCACCGCCTCTATCACATGCAATTCCCGACAAGCCCGATTGGGGCCCGACGCTTTGTCAGGTCCGATCATGACAACAAAAGCACTCCTTCTACCGAACCATCATGTCGGCTGCTGGAGTCCCCCAAGATTTAGGTCAGTTGCTTCAGGAATACGTCTGAAAACATATCTGAGAAAGGGTGCAACACAGTCGCCATATTTCACGCTTCATTTCATCCAACGAAGGGCAATACGATCGACTGGTCTGTGACAGCTTCCGAAGGTATGTTATCAGAAGTTGAACGATTCAATACAATTCTGACTTCTTGATATGTTTTTTTCCACCCTTAGACATAAATCTTGACAATGTGGAATTCAGTGCTTTGCCTAGTGGACTGCATCTAGTCGAGCAAGACGTTGTGTAAGCCAGTGGAAGAAATCCGGTGCGCAATAACTCACTGGAGACGACAGGTATTTCACGAAGGATAATCATCATGGCGTCTGCATATTCAGGAGGCGGCGTACAGACGAAGCCAACGTCCGCGGAGCACATCTATCATCTTTAGGTATCCTTCTAGCGAAGTCTTCCCGACCAAAGCCATGGAGACATGTCCCCGCCCTCAAAGAGCTTGTCGAACGAATTCTTTCTCGATTAGATGGGGCTAGCAGCAGCAGCAGCGACCACTGGGATCTTGCCAGGACATTTTTCCAGGAGCGAAAGGTCCAGAGTCCAGATCTCGGAGGGGCAGGAGATTGGCGGGGATGGAGCTACGAACTGGACGGGGTGAGGTTGTTGATCAGTTTGATTCTCTACGGTTTACTGACATACATTCCCTCCTAGGATGCCCCTGCTGAAACTAGCGACATGTCCGACCCTCATTTCAATCCCACACTGCATCTTCCACACCTTCTTCGAATCATGGGCCCGTCTTCCTTGACGCTCTACAAATATGTCTTGGGTCGGAAGAGAGTCTTAATCTATACACATCCCCCTGTTGAGGCTGCATGTATTTTGTGTCACGTTGCTGGAGATATGTGCTACGAGGACCAGGTCGACAGCCCGATCACTCCAGGCGGAACTCGTCTGAAAGGCAGATGTAAAGAAGGGATCAATGTCCTCGGTATGGTCACGCTCATGGATGTCGATAGAATGGAGAGTGAGGGAAAGACGGGGCGTGGATGGGTCGCTTGTAAGCCGCCGTTCATCATACCGAAGCAGATAACTTTAACTTTCGCAGGTACGACTGATGCTATCTTTCTTGAGAGGCCGACGCACTATGATCTCCTCATTGACCTTACCACCTCAACGCCGAACAAGGCCTCACGACCGTCATTTTACGCTTCAAGCCCTATTAGCCCCAAGCCTTCGGCTGGCCACACACACAAGCTGTCCACAGTACGGTTTGCTTGGAGTGACGTGAAGCTGGTATGTTCACCGTTTTCTCTTCCCCGGCTAATCTTACCTTGTCATTTTCTGCAGTGGACGGAGCTCGACCGCCTCCTGCAACGTGACAAGTCTTGTTGCTCCGGCGACCACGACTCAGCCAACATCAAAGCCAAGATCGTCACGGTGTGGACGGATGTATGGAGCGTCTACGAGGATGTGTGCATTGTCTGTGCCAGCATCTGGATGGGCTGGCGAGGAACATATCCTTCTGGGGATATTAGACTCGAAGGAAGTGATGACCTATCTCTCAACGGCATCCACGTTAGGAGTCTTGGACAAGGAATCGAGGGCCGTCCTCCTGGAGAGGTCACATCCAAAGCTATGAAGCGGTCTAGTGGTATGTCTGTGTCCATCCGATGCGGGGAGGACGAAGACGGGTATGAGGAGAGGCCGGGAGAGAGGCAGCTTTTGACAACGTTGGCGCTACTGCAAACCTTCCACGCACATACTCTATTCCAGCTTTCTATCCTCGAATCGTTACTTCCTTCCGGCCGTCGCTCGGACGTTGTTGTCTTCGGCCCTAAGGACGTCCTAGCGTTCGAGCTGGGGCCACTGAGTACAGTGGACACGCGGTACCTGGAGTGGCTGGCGGAGGAGTATGGCGAAGGTACGAAAGTCATCGTGCGGAAAAGGTGGAAGGAGGTATTAGGAGTTGTGTTGGGTTACGGATAGGCGTTGTGACCAGTGTTGGAGGATGTTCTTATCGTGATACCCATACATACCCACACTCTTTTGTTCTTTATATTTTTCGTATACTTTCGCACATAGGTACATGCCATTCATTCTTTAAATGCCCAGTGTTTATCATAATATACAGACACTAAGTATAATTGCTGCGCCATCGCTGCGCAATCGCTGGAGTGAAGTTTAAATCATGTCGAATATGTTGCCATGCTTTGCTTGAGTTAGAAGCTCTGAAGGTTGGAGAAATGAAATGGAGAGCAGTCGATTGGTTGAAAGCAGCAGTGGAAACAAAACCGATATACTTACACTTACGCCAAAGCGACCGTACGACAGACATCACCCGAAACTATGAACAAGACATACATACATCTATCCTCCCGATACTTCGGAGTACACAGTCAAATAAGTAAAGGTCTATACACTAGATCTACAGAATAAAGCAACAATAAAAACTCTCAGGCAGCCTGGTCGCACGTATACGCGATCATATCCTTGATCTTGTATGTATCCGAGAGGTAGGTCATGGGGATATCTACGCCCAAATCTCTTAGGATGCTCGACTTGACCTGAGCGAAGAAGATGGAATCTATGCCTGACGAGCTCAAAGACTCGTCCAAATCTGAGACAAACGAATAAGCACAAGGAATTTCGCAGATTCTCATGTGAAACCTACCTAAGGTTTCCGAAGGCTTCATTTCTAGGACTGTCCTCAAAATCCCAACGACATTCTGCTTTACCTCCTCCTTGTCCATTTTGGCCTTGCTGCTGCCACTAGACGCTTTCTTGCGCACAGGATCAAGAGCTTCAGCAAGCATAGGATCCTTCGCGAGCACGGGCACCCTGGCTACACCCTCGAGCTCTAGGCGAGCGACGACCTGGACGGGAGCGGAACGCGCCATAGAGAGAGCCTTCATAATCAGCGGGATACCCTCTGCGTTGCTCATGATATCAAAGCCTGATGTTTCCAGACTCAGACCTTCCGTCAGTTTGGACTCCCAGGCACCCAATTGCAGAGAGAGGCCAGGTAATTGCAGTCCACGGCGGTACACGGCGAGCTTATCTAGGAAAGTGTTTGCGCCGACATAGGCGACTTGTCCAGGGTTCCCGAGGGGCACGCTGGGCGATTCGGGCCAGTAATTAGTTTACGATGTAGAAGAGTAACAACAAAACACACCTGATACTGCTCAGCACGATGAAGTGATCGAGCTGCAAATCTAGGTCCAGACTGAGTAGATGAAGGTTCCACGCGCCCTCTACCTTGGGCTTCAGTACGCGGGCGAAAGCGTTGGAAGTGATGGAGGTGATAGTCATGTCGTCAACAACAGCAGCGGTGTGAATTATGTTCTTGATCGGCCCATGCGTGAGTTGGATGTCCTGCAATGTTGCCCGGAGAGCTTCAAGGTCGGAAGCGTCGGCTTGAAGATAGGTGATCCTGCTCCCGTTTGACTTGAGATTAAGGTCCGCGAGGTCGGACGCGATCTGTCACCGATTTGAGTAAAGAAAAAAAACGACGAGAAGATTGACACTTACCGTCTTATCAGTCGAAGGTCTTCTTCCTAAAAATACTACGGTCCCACTCCCAGCCTCGACCAATGACGGCGTCAGTGAGCATCCAATACTTCCCATTCCAACAATGACCGTTACGCCACCCATACTCAGCATTTTCCCAGCACGCGTCAATCTCTGCCAAACCGGCGTTAGCCTCACCATCGGCTTATCGCCAATCAACCTCCTATAAGCCACCACCGCGTCCTTTGTCTTGCTTGCACTCCGAGCGGCCACCTCTTTGCCAACGATGCCGGCAACCTCGTAAACGTCCAAGCCGATGGGAAGATCCAACCCCCAGACGTTGTCATCTACACCCATTTCCCTCCGGAACACGCGCAGCATACCTTGTACGATCGATCCGAGGGTTCCAGGAGTCTGGGCTGTCTCTGGCGTAAAGTCTGATGGTGCCATGGTCGCAGGCACAGACGTGCTCGAGAGGACGATAAAGTTGGAGAATTTGATCTTTCCCAGAGCCATTAGTTTCATGACGGAGAGAACATGGCTCCAGAAGGGAGCGAAAGACGGATCTTCAGGTGCAGTCAGAGTTGTTGATGTCGTGTCCAGAAGGATTGTCACACTCTGTCCAGTAAGCCTATCAAGGAGCTCAGCATAGTCAGCGCCAACTGGGCTGAATGATTGGGCAAAGTTGCCGTTAGGCATGGCAGAGGCGTGGGCTTGAATGTATTCCTGCTTGTGCAGGTCCACAAAATAGGCGAAGTCTGACGCGAGAGGGGCGAAGGCATGGGTGACGTTAAGGGAAGGATTATCTGTGAGGTAGACAAGAGATTCGAAAGGTTTCCCGCTCTGGAAGTCGCCAATGCGATTGTGCAACCATGAGCTCTGCATCCAGAGCGTGTTAGAAGGGACGCCGGTGTCAGGACGAGACCTGTCCATAGGGATCCACGCGACACTGTACTTCTCACACAATGCAATAAGTTTTCCATCGTCGACAGAAAGGACCTCAAATCGTGTCGAGAACAAGTTGTCGTTTCTCTCTCTCGCGAACGGGAGATGATACCGGCAGATGAACTTGTCCGGAAGAGCATCCACAAACATGGTGAATCCCTCAAGTGCATTGGGGAGATAAGCACCATTCATGTATTGGCGCTCGAAGGTGTTGAAAAACAGGTCGTTCATTCCGCCAAACATGTGAACGCAAGCATCCAACTTCCTCACGTAGTCCCACTCGGGGTATGGGGAATACGCCATGTTAATCATCCCGTCCGCGTGATCATCCCACACACGAATCTCCGAGATATTCTGGAACGAAGGCCCCAAGGCAATGTTCCTCCCAAACGAACTATAGACCTCCGCCTGGTTGATGATCTTGCTCGGAGGAGCTACAGACACCGTTTTGATGTAGCTCTGGGGGGTAGCTTCAGCAAAAGTTCCTGAGGCGAGCTTGTCCTCATCCTTCCTAGAGGCCCCACGATACATGGAGAATGACCCGTCGCGTTCGATATGCGCCACGATCGTGACGTCTGAATCCTCTGGCTCCAGACGCTGGTGGAACCTGATGGCTTTCACGGATCGAGTGGGATTCACTTGGGAACGTGCCCAGTAAGAAACGAAGGTAGCTCCAGGTATCACCCGCCGACCCTCGATGAGGTGGTCGTCCAGGCAGAGCCTGAAACGCTCGTTCACGACCACAGTATCAAGTGATTTGGTGGGTTGAGAGGAGATAAGTTCGGTTGATGGCAAGAGAGTGCGACGGGTGGCGATGTATGATGGATAATGACGTTGACGCTGGAATGGGTACGTGGGAATACTCTTCTTGGAGTACCCAAGCCCATGCTCGGCGTACAGCTTAACGAAATCTAGATCAACGCTGTTCTCGAAAAGCGTACCCACAGCTGTGAGGAATGCGGATTCCTGATCGCCAGCAGCCTTTGCGGCCGCAGGGATGATAACCTTTTCCTTGAAATGGCTAGTCTGCAACGCAGCCCATATAGTACGTTGTGGTCCAACGTCGAGTATGACATCATACTCTCCATCAGTGGCAATCTTGGTAGCCGTCTGGAAAAACTTCACGGGATTCGCAGCGTGCTTGACCTGGAGCGGAAGTCCGATCAATGGCATGCAACAAGAAGAAGGCGTCATACGCACCCAATAATCTGACGAGATCTTCTCCGAAATCACCAGCTGTCTCGCGAAGACAGTAGAGAAGAATGGAAGCTTTGGGTATCCGCCAGAGGGGTGGTTTGCATCTAGCCATGCGCGAAGCTCCGGAAGTGCGCCGTTGATACAAGGACTATGGAAGCCTGATACAAAAGTCCGTATCAGGAACATAGCGATTTGCGTCAGAGTCAATGCAGGCGTACCTTGATCGACATTAAGTTTCGTGGCTCTGATACCATCACTCTTAACGGTAGAGACAAAGATCCCGAGCGCTTCGACATCGCCGGAAACAACCAGACTTTCGGGCCCGTTGTGAACGGCGATAACAACGAGATCGCCAACCCCGAGGTCGTCGATGTAGCGTTGTACGACGTTCTCGGACGCAGCTACAGCTACCATACCACCAGGGTGTTTGGGATTGGGCTGTAAGAGTTGTGCCCGCTTGATGACAAACTGCACGGCTATGTCAAAGGGAAGAACGCCAGCGATAACTAGAAGATTAAGCATTAGGCAACGAAAGACCATGGGGGAAACTCGTCTTACCAGAACTGGCAATCTCTCCCAAACTATGTCCAATGACTGCCTGGGGTTCCAAGCCCAAGGAGGTGACCCAAGTGGCAAACGAGTACTGATACACGAAGACGCACACCTGTCCAATCTCGCTCTCGTCGATGCTCCTGTCTATGGGCACGTTCTCGTCAAGAAGGAACGCCAACACCGGGAATCCAGTGTGCTCCTCTGCCTTCGTGGCGGCTTCTGTGATCACCGCACGGAAGCCGGAGTACCTTCTCGCCAGTCCACTGGCCATCCCAACGAACTGCGATCCTTGTCCAGGGAAGCCCAACACGATCCCAGAGCTGGAGCGCGCATTCTTAGGAATCTTCTTAGAGAGCCGTTCCTCGAGACGACCAATAAGATCGTCCATGTTAGTCACGACGCATGCGAAGCGGTGGCGATAGTGCTCACGCCCAACACAGCTTGTGTAGCATATTGATTGGAAGTCGGCGGGGTGAGCATTCTCCTGGAAGAAATCTAGGTAACGTTGGATGTAGTCATCAAGGGCAGCCGGAGTCTTTGCGCTAACAACGAAGAGCATAGGGTGTTCGCTGACGGTGGCATGCTGAGATGCACTGATGCTGCCGGTGGACTTGGGCGGACTCTCGAGAACAGCACCAGAAATGGTGCCTGCAAATCCGAATCCACTAGTAGATAACTCAGTAGGAGTGTAGAAGTAATATGACATGATGCAACTTACAGGACGAGAGCCCGCAAGGGATTCTTGCGTGCTGGCAATCTCACAGGCTGAGTAGGGAGCGTCATAGGCACTGCATAACAATCAATCTTGGGACTCATATTCGAGCTCGTGAGATGGTTCAAGCCGGGAACTCGACGGTGGTTTAAAGCTTGGATAGCAGCAACAACTCCTACCAACCCTGACGCAGATTCAGTGTGTCCGAAACACGTCTTGGCTGCTCCAATGATTAGTGGGCAAGCTTCGGAGTGGGAACCACGGAAGACTTCCGTGATTCCTTGAATTTCTGCAGAATCTCCTAGCGATGTTCCTGAGGTGCAGTCAGTACGGGAGGAATATCGACTTAAAGGAAACTTGCCGGTTCCGTGGGCTTCGACATAGCTGGAGAGAGCTCAGATGTCACTCGCGTCTCAAGCAGTGCAGAAAATCACTCACTCAATGTCGGAAGGAGCTAGGCCTGCTTGGCGAAGAAGCGATTTTTCCAGCATGACCTGCGCAGGCATGGACGGAGCAACGAGACCCTGAGTCTTCCCGTTGTGCCTGGTGTCGGTTGCCTTGATCAAACCAAGGATACTGTCTCCATCACGTTCCGCCGCAGAGCGGGTCTTGAGAATAATGCCTACAGCAGCCTCCGAAGGGGCGTAGCTAGGAAATTTTCATAACGGGTGATGAATGAGCAGAATAGTAGCTTACCCGTCTGCCTCGCTAGTGAACGTCGCGCAACGGCCGTTCGGGGAACACATTCGGTGGGCCGTGAGGAAGCTAGAGATAATGTAGTTAAGAAGATGGTTTCAAGAAATTTGCTTGTTGTCATACCTGAGATTACCCGGCCTGAGGAATTACTGTAGATGAGGCGGAACGTCCGTACATCGATGATAGAGACACCTACCACACATGTGTATTGACTCCAGCAACGATTGCACACTCTCCGCCGCTGTACCGCAGATACTTGACAGCTAGAGGGTCAGGGTTAGGAGGACGATGACAGGGTGGAAGTGAACTATACCACTGACCGTCATTGAGGGCTACCAGGCCACCACTACAGGCTGTGTCGATGGAGACTGAGGGACCGTGGAGATCAAGCACGCTAGGTAGGACTATGAGCGATGGAGTATGACTGAGGGCAGCAGTAGATACTCACTAGCTGAGGCGTCCGCAGGCAGTGCTGTTTGCAGTTCCAGTCCCATAGAAGCGAGAATATGCTGAAAGTCCGAGGATCAGAAGTACGGCATAATATAGAGCGGCAAATACCAACCTCCGTAACCTTGATCTGCGTAAATCAAATTAAAGTAGCCCTCATCTAGCCCAGTTGCAACGAAGACACCAGTGTCGGTGCCTTTGATGCGAGACGTAGGTATGTTAGCATCTTCAAGAGCCTCAAAGGCAGCTTCAAGGGTCAACCGGATATTGGGTGCGATATGCATCGCTTCGGCAGACGTAAGACCAAAGAACGCATTGTCATATGTCGCAACGTCAATGAAACCAGCCTTGGCAAACGAGATGTCACCAGGCTGAGGGGGAGAGGAAGACCCCGGGGGACGGTAAAAGCTGGCGTGATCCCATCGGTCCTCGGGCACTGGGACCATAAGGTCCTTCCTCTTGTCGATGAGGGCCTGCCAGAGGGACGCGACGGTGCGTATCTCACCGGGAAGTCGTACAGATTGGCCTACGATAGCAATGTCCTCAAGAGACATGTTGAGTAGACGATTTCGGGGGAAACGGGAGGGAGTTGTATGTCGGTAGAAGTCTTGATGTGGTCCGGTTTAAATGGTGGGATCGGCCACAAGCTATCGGACGGCAATCAATTAACGGGACAAGTCTATTCAGGCACTCTTCAGAAGTGCAAGACTGGATGATGGAAGAGAGTCTGAGAGAAGCAGGAAGTACGTTACCCCGATCTAGATGCTACAACAACTTTCTCCATTCCCATATGTCTGAATTTGCTGACTGTGATCAGTGTTCCGTGTAGCAAGGCCGGTATTGGGTCCACGTATCCAAATGGATACTTCGCAAGTTCTTAGGACCCTCTTGGGCGGCGGATTGGCGGATGACAGGTACCTATCAGCAAAAACAGCAAAAACACGAGAGAAAAGGATCCAAAGCTGATGCACTGATTCATGAAGATACATGAACAGCCTCTGATCAGTACAATTGATGGACGAAAACCAAGGGACTACGGCATTCACAAAGCAACGGATAGAGACCTGAGAGCCGGTGATGGAGTCGTCCCAAAGTCGTCAGCCTGTCAGAGGCGTGTTACGTAATTGATCGGGTTGTACTAGCGCGGAACCCGGGGCCACAACGACTTGAAGCCGACAGCGCGTCACTTCAGAAGATTTGAGCTCGTAAACAAACTACACCGTCACTATCTTCACACCTTCAACAAGTTGGCCAGCTATCATAGTGCACTGAGTGACGCGAAAACGCTCAAATACCTGTTACTACGAGTGTATCTCCTGTCAGCGATGTGATGTGGGTTGACCAGGATCGTTATATCAATCTCATCGGATCTAAAAGAATCTGTCTTGTGCTACTACCAGCTGCCACGACAGGCGCTTGTGTGTCTATCCTTCCTATTAGTTAAGAACCGATGCTTAAGCTTGTACCTTGAGATCCTGTTGACTCAGAGTCAATACTCACGACAGAAAGAATGGGTGTCACTGCCCCCTTGCATCCGCCTACATACTACCGAACAGAATCGCTAGCGTAGCCTCCATTCTCGGAAGCACGAGCACCCTTCCGACGACGTGCTTTTGATATCGTTATGATATCGTTATGGGGAAGATCTGTCGAGCATCTCCTGGCGTGGATGCTATCCTGACGCATAACGTTAGTTACGTATGCCTCATGGAAAATGAATTGAAATAATTTCCGTCTGGGTGGCTTCGCGTGTTTATGTCTATGGGTGCATTCTGATGCCTTACCGAGATAATAAGAGGCGTTAATTGGTCTCCGAGTCACGGGCCGACAAGGCCAACGATTCACCATTGCAGCGACAAATACTACCTAGCACTCATGATGCGGTCAAATGTACATCTTCTCAACGGCTGATGCATTCCGAGCCGCTGGCGGATGATTAGGTGCCGGCCTATCATTTTTCTTATTCCACGTTCATGACTGCTATCAATGTAATATTCAGAACTATGCTAGATGGGTTCGAAGAATATCGTAGTTCACTGGAGCGCCCGGCGAAAGGCCCTAGCAAGATGCATTTCACCAAGATAGACATAGACAGATAGAAAGACAGAATTGATACTACATTCACATTTACTAATGAAAGACCATGGCGTACAACACAGGGCCCTAGAGCCCCTTGTCAATCCAATACTTGACCCAGCGCTCGGCGTGCTCTGATCCCAACGGCTCCAGGGTTTTCACCGCCGCACTGACACTTTGAGTGACTGAAGTTGCGAAAGAAGGCTGGCCAAAAACTTCAGCACCATCAACAGCGTTGTCCGAAGCAGCCGCTATCCTCCGGAAGAAGTCCAGCAACTTCAACGCGGGCTATTAAAAAACCGCCTCAGAAGAAAAAAAAGTGATGAACAAAATGGTCTGATAGGACATACCAAACCTTTGGAACTAGTCTGCCTTCCGGCACGGCTCTCAAGTTCCTTGATCCAAACGGCCCAAGTTACAAGCGTAAGGGTGCCCTTCCCTTGAGTAGCCAGGGCGTCTCGAATGAAATTGATCACTCGCGACCAGGGGATAGGGCGTGGATGCACGACGTTCGCGGCGAGAGGAGGTTGGTCGCCCAAATCACTGGACGAAAAGTCCAAAATTGCATTCGTAACAGCGTCTAGGGGGATCCAAGATACGAGCTTATTCCATCAAGGTTAGAACGATGCCTGAGGTCAGAAGAAGCTATGAGATGATAACTCACCCCCGGAACGTCGGGAATCATCCCAAGGGTCAAACTGGTTTGAACAATAATAGGTATCCAGTCCGTCGTCGACCAAGATCCGCTCGAGGTGGAACCAGTTATCTGTCCAATCCTGAGGGAGGTCACTCGCAGACCACTCTTCGCGAGAATCTGAGATAGAGCGAGAATTGTTAGTTTTCCATCTACCGAAGTGATCGAAAGTCGGAAAACCCACTCTCTCTGCAACATACTTCCCTTCACCGTACCCTGGGCCTACAGCATATCTCGGGTCTTCCACTACCTCCTCAGGGTAAGGTCCCATTGACGCATCCCAAGATTGTGCCGATGCGATCGACGAGGTGAAGAGGAAACGCGTGCTCGACCCATACCTTCCGCTCCTAGCAAGATCGATAAGGTTCCTTGTTCCTTTGACATGACTCTCGAACGAGGATAATCCGAGATTGAAGTCGAGCCTCCAAGCATTATGAATGACAATAGATACGGTGTCCTTCAACTATACAAATCGCAATCAGTCGACGTGATCGGAAATTGAGAACAAGAATTTACCCTGTCGAATTCCTCTGAGGATACTCCAAGGGAGGGCTGTGACAAGTCTCCTTCCAGTAAGACTAGTTTTGTCGAAGATAACAAGGAAGTGTCCAAGCCTTTATCCTTGAAACGTTCTTCCTGTCGCTGGGTCGATGTCGCACCAGGAGAAACCCGATTGAGCGCATAGATTCTCTGGATTGACTGATTTTCTAGAAGGGAGAACAAGATATCGGATCCCAGATTACCCGTGGAGCCGGTAAGGAGTACAACTTTCTCCTTCGCCTCCGGAGAGTTGGTTTGGGCGAGTGGCGTTTCAAGCCCATGGCTATATTT
Source organism: Gloeostereum incarnatum (assembly GCA_004338095.1). NCBI lineage: Eukaryota > Fungi > Basidiomycota > Agaricomycetes > Agaricales > Cyphellaceae > Gloeostereum > Gloeostereum incarnatum. The sequence continues at coordinate 1,995,377 of RZIO01000018.1, forward strand.
CTCAATTAGCTTCGTGATGGCCTCTTCGTGGTTGTAGGCAAGAGCTCCACGCTCCGGGTCAGCAATGTATTCCAGAATGGCTGAGGCCAAGGCGTCAACTGTCGGATGAGTGTAGACAGTATTCTGGTTGATGGACTTCGCTGCGCGCTGAAGAATGGGATTCTCGCTTCGTTTCAAGGCGCCAAAAATTCTGAGGCGGATTATCGTCGCACTCAAGCTATTAAGAGGGGAAAGTATGGACTCAGTAATACGGAACACCGAAGCATAAGACATACTTACCTGTCAAGACCCTGGTCGAATAAATCTTGATCAGGCTTTACATCTTTGCCCGACAACAAATCCTTCGCTTGTTCCAACAGCCATGACTTCAGATCACTTTCCGACCAGATCTTTGGTGGAGCGACGGACTCGTTGCTAGCTTCCGCATCCACCAGGCCATACCTACGCATATGGCGTTCAGCATGACGTAATCCTAAATTTGAACGCCACTTACAGTCCATCAATTTCCTTTTTATACATTGCTAACGCAGGCTTCCTCATCACGCCGCCTTTGCCACCGTAGATCAGAGGCTTCTCAGGCGCTGTGATAAGGATCATCTCCTTAAAAAGCTTGCTGTAAGCGGGGGCGATCTGATTAGCTTCAACGATCGTCGGCCTATAAAATGGTCAGCAATGCGCTTCGTTTTGATGAACGCGCCCACTTACCAGAGCTTGTTGCGCAATTCGGCGACTTGTTTCGAATCGTTGACGTCAATGGCGTGTTCGGGAGTGGGTTCTACGAGCAGACCCGGCTGGTCCTTGTCGTGTCCAAACATGAGTGCGCCCTTGATGCTGGTATATCCAGTCATGAGACATAAGCATAGGCAGGAGTGTGGATTGCTCACATCGGGCTGAGGTTGATGATATCCTCCATAGGGCCTGGGACGGTCTTCTCTCCCGTAGAATGAACTAGCACATCATCCTTGCGACCAACCCTATAAGGAAATCAGTCAATGAGAGATTGAGGCGCAAATAACAGGAACATACGGGCGCCACAAATTCGGTTCAGTCGGATGAGGCAGGAATAGATCACTTGTCGCATATCCTTTGACATCTTCCAGGTTCTCCACTGCCAACGTGTGCTTATCTGTCGTCTATGATGCGTCCGAAACCTTGAGTGATGTCCATAATATCACATGAACAACTTCTCACCAAGAATTGGCACTCGAAGGTGCCATCGCCTTGAGGATCCCACCTGATACTGGCCCTGTCGCTGAACTCAAGCCAGGCCCAGTGCTTCTCCTTCCCCGGCTTATGCCATAATATCGTAGGGGATCCAAACTCGGTTCCACCGTACACCGAGATTACCTTCACACCCGCTGAGACGAGGAAGTCGCCTGGTCCAGAGGCCAACGGGCCTCCGCCAAAGGACTGTGGAGCGATCAATCGGTCATGGGCGCAAATGAAAATTACAAGAAGAAGAACGGCACGTACAACAAATTCTAGAGACTTCAGGTACTCCACAGCTTCAGGATTCTGTGCCCAGATCTGCATGAAGAGCGGGACAACGATGAGTCCATTTCCTTTTGTCTTGATTGTGGTTTCCAATACGTTGTCGGGCGTAGGCTGCGTAGGCGCGCCGCCAGTAGGAGCATAAACGGAGACGGACAGTCGATTGTAGATTGGCCAGACGAGTTGAAGCCAAAAGCCCATCGTGTGGAACGGTGGAAGGGCTAGACCTGCCAAGCGCACAGGCCTACCGTTCTGCTCAATGGTGGTCGAGACCGCTGGAATGACAGACTAAATCAACTAAAGCAGCGGGATAAAGCATATGGATGAAACATACGGAATCGAGATAGGTTCAGAAGCATCAGATGCGTTTGGTTGATGGCTTTGGGCATTCCGGTGGATCCGGAAGAGTGGAGATATATTCCTCCTTTCTCCAAAACGGCGGGCGCAGGGGGTGGCGGGTATGGTTGGAAGGGATCGTCGGATTTCTCCTTTCCGAGCTTTGGATAGAGGTCACCGATGGTCGGCAGCTCTTCAATAGAGACTTCGTAGCCCGGGTGGGATCCTTTGAGCTCGGCTGCCACTCCGTTGACAAGACCTCCGATGATCTTTTGGGTCACAATAAGGCGGTGTGAATTGGTCTTGCGGAGCAGGCCAATTATGGCCGCTGGAGGCATGCGAGGAGACATTGGGAACGGCTATCGAGGTGGTCATTTTTAGAATGTATTCCGCACCTCAAACAACGAGAACATACGATGAGACCAGCTTTCATTAGACCCATTACTACGGCCTGATAGACAATCGTGTCCGCCAGACCCAAGATCGCGACGACTTCTCCATCGTCCCCACAGCGGTTCGGGCGCAGGAGGTGTGCGACACGGTCAGTCGCCCTATCGAACTCCAGGAATGAGATTACGGTCGGATTGTCAGATCCTTGCGGATCAGGTAAGACATAGAACGGAGAGTCAGGAGCATTTTTTGCCTGGTAAGCCAGCGCTTCGGGAACGGTCAAAGAGGCTTCGAGAGGGCTCGCCATGATACTGTTCAGTAGTCGTCGTCGCAGTTCAGCTCGGTTACGTTGGAGTATTACGAAGTTATCTTTAGAATCCGGAGCGCTTCCTGCGGTAGCTTTATAACACAATGCTATGCATTCATCAGTTGCGGCACATTGAAATGTATTGAGATCACTGATCAGTCACTTCGGGGCAGGAGTGATGTAAGATGTCCCAAAAGAGGCCAGAGGTAAAAATTCATGCATTTTGATGGAAGAAACATGGAGATGAACATCGTTGCTAGAGCTTCTCCTGATTGACACTGATAGGTATGGGCGCCAGAAGAGAATCAGATGGTCTCATTCTTCTGAGTTGCAAACTAGTAGGAAGTATTGTAAATGGATAGGATAGAGGACAAAATTAAATGACAGATAGAAGCAAAACTTTGTGGCGCACGAAGAAGTCGGAGTCGGGGCGCGTGCGCAGGCTGTCGGACTTTGAAGTTGAGACAACTCCGCTTGAATTTTTCTTCTGTACTACCATCATCTTTTACAATGTCGCAGCCTCAGCAAGTCAGCTTGAACGATTTGGACTTACAGCAGCTAGCGGATGTCAAACGTCAATTGGATGAGGTTCATTCGTTTGCTCCGGGACTCTCTCCAAAATTGACGCGCTTTTCTGCAGGAATTAAACCACCTCACAAACTCCTTCACGCAACTCAAGCAGGCTCAGGCTAAATTTAAGGCTTGCATTGATAACTGTAAAGAAGTGAAGCCACAGAACAAAGGTGTTTATTAAATCTCATCACGATCTTACAAGCGTTTACAGATTTCTATATAGATAAAACCATACTGGTTCCTCTATCAAACTCGCTCTATGTCCCAGGGAAGCTGTCTGATGTAGATCGTGTCATCGTCGACATAGGAACAGGCTATTTCGTGCAGAAAGTGGGTACTTGATATCTGTGATCAGCGCCAGATTTTTATCCCAAAACAGACGCGAGAACAAGCCGTGAAGTACTACACCGGAAAGGTCGACTACATTCGTGGTAATCTCGACACGCTCGACGAAGCTCTAGCTAGGAAGCGGGACAACATGAACGCTGTTGTCAATACGATACAAGTCAAGATACAGGAACAAGCGGCTCAGGCGAAGTAGGGATATGGTACGTCCGATCAGAATCTCTGCCTGATAGCTGTCAGCTCATTCAGCTCTTCAGGCCTATAGGAAGAAGAAAAGATGTATTACTACTCAATTGTATCCCATGCGTACACATATCACCTCGTGCGGATCCGTACTCAAAGGGATGCACACCATGTCAGAAGTCAATGGTAAATTAGCCTCCCGACTCTCACGGAGTGTGGTCGGAAGGATTTCAGAGCAGACAACGGATCCTTTGGGCATGGGATAGCGTTCGTATTTGAAGAGGACGTACTGTATGTCCATCTCATCGCAACATCGTTTTCTTGCTCGTTACTGATCCTCCAGGGGCATCCAGGTTACGTTTCCCTCCTTCCTGACCACACTATGCAGTCGCAGACATGTCTCGGTGAATAGCTCGTGTTGGTTCTCCGCCGCAAGATGGCCGCATGTGGTTACCACTGTTCAGCGTTATCGTGACTGTATGTTTGAGGACAGTCCCTTTTCTGATGCTCATCGAACGCTCATTGCAGACAATTACTTCAACTCGAGCGCCGCGGAGGCGATTGGCCGTATGGGAGCATGGTCAGTTAACCTGCTCGACTAAGATGCCGACGCCCAATGAATTCTAGGACTGATCATTGGCCACCCCAGACTCGACCGCGGATCAACAGTATCTTGTCAGGATCACTGTTCGTACGTCCTCTTGCCGTCCCCTTCCATTGAATCGTGGCTTCTAGGGTAAATATATAGACTACGGTCCTCAAATTTCAAAGATGCATGATAGATTGATCTATTGGTCCCAAGTAATCACGGGAAGTATCAGGAAGTACCTCCGCGCTACCGCCACATCCGATTTTCGGCGATGGATACCGCCGGCTCCATCACTGGCCATCAATTGATGATTGTTGATAACATGTTGTGATCGACTCGGAGTTTGGATGTCTGGATCACCGTCTTTCATTCTTCACCTTTCCACCATCATGGGCAGCGTGTACTCCGTCGTTCGCAATTTTGTTATGGCTTCTCGCCAGACTTTTCCTCCTCTAGGAAAGCCGCAATGGAGCTGGGACCAGATGCCTGATCTCACGGGCAAGGTGGCTATTGTGACCGGCGCGAATTCTGGTATGTTCTCGTGGTCAAAGTTCTATTACATTACGTGACTCGGAAGGTGTGCATAGGCATAGGGAAAGAAATCGCAAAGGCTAGCAACATTCTCTTACGCGAGAACCATAGCTGACGATGTCTAATATCTTAGGCCCTTCTAACACGCAACGCGACTGTTTACATCCTTACTCGGAACGCACAAAGGGCTCAAGCGGCGATCAACGAGCTCCGGGAGAAGACAGGGAAGGAGGCGCGATTCATTGAGTTGGATTTGGCTGACTTAACAAAGGTGAAGAAGGCCGCCGAGGAGTTCTTAAGGTGTGCTCCCCACAACTAACTCCCAATCTGTGACTGACCCCGGACGCAGTAAGGAGAAAGAACTGCATCTTCTGTTCAACAATGGGTACGTCAGCGCCCGCATGCCCTGCTACATGTGCTGACCAAACTGGCAGAGGCGTCCTTACGCCGCCAATGACGGAGCTTACGGCTCAAGGGTTCGAAATGCAGTTTGGCGTGAACGTTCTCGGTACGCTTGTCATTCTCCCGAATCATCGACGCCTAACGTTCGTCACAAGGTCACTTCTACTTGACGAAACTCCTCCTCCCAACCCTTTTGTCGACTGCCAAATCCTCCGCTCCAGGAACTGTTAGAGTTATCCACACCGCCTCCGTCACGCACTGGTTCAAAGGACTGGACTTCGCTACGTTCAAGGATGGCCCGAAGAGACGGGGAGCGATCAACTTCTTAATGTACTGTGCGAGCAAAACGGTGAGCCGTCCTAACCCCTTCTCTACCTCTCGGTGTCGAAACTGAGGCGAATGGCTAGGGTAACATCGTGTTTGCAAAAGAGTTAGCGAGGCGGTATGGTGATCAGGGGATCGTCTCGGTAGCCGCGCATCCAGGCAATCTATCCTCGGATATAGTGAGGAACATGAACTGGGCGCAAAAACTTATTCTGGTTAGTCTCTCTTTACTCTTCCTCACATCCAACCAACGTGCTATGACCAGTCAACCATATTCTACAACGATCTTTCGCTTGGTGCCATGACCTTGTGCAAGGCCGGGACTGCGCCAGATACCGTTGACTGGAACGGGAAGGTGAGGGTCGTATCTCAGCCACTTGGGCTGCTCGAGTTGACCTGTCCGTTGTGTAGTACGCAACTTGCTGGGGGAGATTGGGGAAATGCAGACCGGATACAGATGATCCAAAGCTCGGAAAGGACTTTTGGGAGTATATGGAAGACCAGGTGAAGGACATCTAGTTCTTGTTCTGTCCCTCGTTTCTTGGACGATTTCTTGTAACGGGTTTCACGGACTTCCAATTTCCAATGCGATCTGGGAAATCACAAATAACATGGATGGCGCGCCGGAATATAGAGATGGAGGGTACATAGGGTACGTAGGGTACATCGGTGACGGTGGGCGATCTTCGGATCGCTGACTTGAGAGCTATCACTTCCTCGCTCTCAGCTCTCGGGAAACCCAACCTTCGAAGGTCCTTCGTGATTGAGGTGTGCGCCATCTTGACAGCAGTCAACTTGCAAACCCAAGAACATCAGAACATAGATCATCTATTGGTATCAGAAGATGATCCCAGGAAGGTCTTAATACGTTGTACTATTCTATTTATTTCGTCTGCATGTTTCTCTCGGTGAACGGTGCCCTCCGGTGCCTTCATTGATTCGATCGCCCTTCCAGGTCAACGACTCTATACGCGGGTTCATCATCATACTCGCCAATCACGTACACAAGTCATCCGTGTGATTCGAACATGTGCTTCCTCAGCATTGAAGTTGAACTCTCTCAGTGGTTTCCATCAGCGAAGGGATACCCAGCTGAGATAAATTCTTTGCTGTCAGGGTCAAGGCTCCTCGAGAAGAACCTTACTCTGCATTCAACGACACTCATGGCCAGCCTCACCTGTGATGGAATCCCAAATCCGCTGGCGCCCCAAGCGCTTTTACCTCCACAAGTTGCCCATGAGTTGGAGGTCTCCACCCTGATGTATGCTGGATGTACCGGGGTAAGTGTCTTATCTCCTTGGATTGATGCCTTTTCACCAGCTTCCGCCGAAAGGTCCTCATCTGGGATATCCTCTCTAACCTAAGCATTGACGCCGATCTGCTTCTCAAGCGGCGAATCCAATTGCCCGCAATTGTTTATGTGTTGTCTAGGTATGCTTCTGTCCTCATCATGAAGCTTGCTTAGCGTGAATCGCGAGCAGATTCGCTACCCTTGGTTTCATGCTCGCTGCGTGCATCTTCCGAAGTAAGCCATAGACGCTGTTGTGCGAATGGGATTGCCCTGACCAACTGATATTGCTTCACAGCTGTTCCCGTTGGACACTGTCGTGCATCAGCTCATGTTGTCAATTCTTTCATACCTCTTGCGGCCAGCTCGACGTGTCTTCTCTTCTTCTTCAGAATTAGAGCTGTCTTCAACGCAAATAGAATTATTGTCGCCGTGTTCTTTACGCTTTGGCTGGGTGTAGTAGGCTCTACGATCACCATTCCTGTCGCATTCAGAGGCGGTCATATAGGGCCTACGGAGTACTGTGTGTTCACTCGCATTGAGCAGTTCACTGTCATTGCAAGCATCGTCCCATTAGTCCACGACACCTGTGTGTTCTTTTCCAGTTGAGTCTACCTTCTTCCGTTCTCAGCGGTGCTGACCCATGCTTCTTTCAGTCTCCTGGCGCTTGTTGCAAAATTCCCATGTCGATTACCGGAGCACGGGTGTCGCAGAAGCTTTGAAGATTTTCCTTTCAGGAAGGCATCTTCCTGCATTCTCCAAAGCACTATTACAAGATGGTCAGAAATATTATCTGTGAGTCCGAGTGACTATCTATTGGTCGTCCAAGCGGGTCCGAACTAACGAACCCCAGAATGACCGTGATCAGCAACTTGCTCGTCGTAATCATGATCTTCGTTCCTGGGCTCTCTAATGCGTACCATACGATGTTCATGGTCCCTAACATCATGATCACGAACTGTATGGCATGTTTGGTGTATAGAAAAACGAAGCAGGGGTTGATATTGGAGGATTCCATTTCCACAACTTCCGGTCTATTCACTAGCAGGCAGCCGAATATCTCTCTGAGGACCTTTCCTCGCTTCGACGGTAACGCCCCCCAAATTGAGATATCAAAGAATGCTGCAGTAGACAGGAATGTTGAGGACGAATTGTTGGAGGCATCCGAGTCTCCTTTCCCCGGAGCAAAGTACGACTCTTCTGTATGAGCCTGTAGCGAAGCGATTGCACCTCAAACCGCTCGTTGATTATAGACATGTATTCTCATTGTATTCTACATGTTTGGGATATTCAACCCACATTTTGTTGTACGGGCATGACAGGCGCCACATTCGGGCTTAGAATGAGGCGCTTGCGACGCCACAGTAACTGTATCCATCGACCTTGGGAGAAAAGACGGATCATTCAGCGATCGATACCCTTCATATTGAGCACAATATGCACAGGAGGAGACCAATGATACTATCGATACCACGACCGTGTCACATGCAAGCACCGTCAAGTCAGCGGGAAGAGGGGGGGAAGCGAATGCAGCTTGAGCGCTCTACCCAAGAATGAACATCACTGAATTTGTTCTCATGAAGTCAACGGGGATCATCATGCAGAGGACTTGTTCACGCGACTGTTCGACTGCGGTAATGGCTTAGAACGACGAAACTTAGTACGCTCGAGACCATGCTCTGGAGGAGATTTATCCCCTCCTCGTGAGCCCTCCAACGTATTTGAAGGAAAATCGTCGTCCGCAGGATTGCACTGACGCGAAAGACCGAAGTCAACAAGATACTAGTACTGGTTACGCGGTCAGACATGACTTCATACTAGCAGTTAGTACAGAGAACAACACATGCATATCTTCTTGAGTAAAAACAACGTGCAAGAGACTTTATCTCAGGCGGCGCTATTAATAATGTCGTCAAAATTAATCTCGGGAATCCGTGTTAACTCGATAGAAATCCTGTTCTTTGTCAATCTTACGATCACCCTCTTTGTGGATGGTACGGAGGATATCGTCGTGGCGCTTGGATATCTCCTTACCCCATCTCACAACCTCGGGCCACTCAGGATCGCGGTAGTGTTTGACCGCGAGCACCATTTGCCTCGCACAGCGCACTCGGTCAATCCTCCCCACGCCTGTCCCCAGCCCAGTGAGAAGAACCGTATTGATCTTTTTCTCATGCGTCTTGTTCCATGCATCGATCTCGCAAAGAAGACTCCACATGATGTTGTAGACGAGATCCTGGTTCCAGGTCACGACAGCTGGGACGCGCATTGTGGGCATGACTGCGAGGGAGTGGGCCTTCCACGGGTTGCTCAATGAGGTCTCGGGGAGAGGGACGATGGTACAAGAACCTGGAGGAGCGTAACCGTTCCAGCGCTCCTTGAGATACTTTTGAACTTGATTTGTAACAGACCAGTAGTCTCCGGTTCCCTTGAGGGCCTCCGACAAGACGTGGTCATACCTGAAGACGATTGAGACATTAAGCTGGTATGGAACTGGTGCTATGGCAGGCTTACGCTCCATCCATGATGCCATATGAGTTCGCGGGGGACATCATGCAATCATTAGAGAGCTTTTTCTTATCCAGATCCTCCAAATACCCCTCCACCACTTTAAACGATTCATTTCCCTCCGGAAAATATTCCTTGATGGCATCCCGCCACGCCGAGCAGAGATTGGGATGGTCCTTGTCAGTGGTAGTTCTCTCAGGAGGTGCCATTAGAATGAAATGTGTAGGGGACGACATGGCCGTTGTCTGACTGTGACGAAGGTTGAAGCCAACGCTGTATTACATAATCACCGAACTTGATGGACCGCACGGCCGCATCCTCAGTCAGATGCCGATCTGAGCAGTGCCAAATGGTCCATTTATAAGACATGCAGTTTCGTATATGGGTGCCCCACATACGGTCGGGGGCGAGCTTGCTCACACTCCGAGTAAAAAGATATATTTTAATTCGAAGATACTTACGGACCGTGAACTTACTCGGGGTAGACGTGCTCCTGCGGCCACCGATCGGATCAATCTCGTGAATTGCGGCGGTGACTTATGCTTGTTACAGAAATAAGTTCGGTGAACGCCTTTGTTCCTTGACTCTTTGCTCGATTTATTCTCAACCCTAATTTGTTTACTCACATAGGATTCCTTGGATATGTATATATACATATCGGAAACTGGAGCTGCCTACACCTTCTCAACGTTCATCAAAGCCATTTGGATCTCCCATTCAAACACATCATCATGACCACGGATTCCCTGGACAACGCTTCGCTCTTCGTGCCCCCGGAGGGCATGTATCTTGCGTTCTCATTCGACTACGAAAATACCTTAAAGAACTACGTGGGTGCCCACAAGATAGACCGTGCCACTCGAGCAGGTGTCAAAACTCTTTCATCCAGGGTATACGTTGGTTATGTTGCCGATGTGAGTATCTGCATCGTTCTACGTCTGTAATCTCTCTAAAATTCAACTTCAGTTTCTCGATTTCCCTTGGCCTTCCCGCACCTATCACAGAATTGGCATCCGACCGCTGCAGCAAGGGTGTCCAGTGCCCGATTCCGACGCGTTTATAACGGAGGATATGTGCGTTCCTGTCGCCCCCGAGAATGGCTACCCAGCAGCACGCCCGTCTGTCTCCACTGATAAACCGCTCCCGTGGATGGGCTGCTACCATCCAACATGTTACGACGTCGCTGTTAGGATTCCGAAGGGATTCCACGACTACACGGATGCCATACAAATGACCACCTCCAGCCAGGTTCAAGTTATGAAGTGGCTGACTCGAGACTCCGATCGGCGTAGACTTGCCCGGCACCCATCTCTGGCTAACACTTCACATTCAATTGAGGAAGACCAAACCTCGCCTGTGAGGGATACTGAAAATCCCGCCATGTTTTTCGTGGAACGGGAACGGGAACCTGACATGGAGACGAGCGCTTTGGTTTCGTGCTCCGACAAAAGTAGCTTTAATTCTGGATTCGATCTTCCTAATCACTCCGACTCCGATATCGGCTCCCCGGATAACGACGACAGCGGCGACGACGAAAGTGACTATGCCGAAGAAGATGAGGAGCCTACACCCTTCCCTAGGAACGGGCCTTTTGCTCCCGTCGTTCGATTCACATCAGATCTATCCGCCGTGAAGACTCTGTGCTCGGGAAAGGACTTGGTCGAAGACCACAACACTCTGAAACGGTGCGTATCTTGTTCCATTTCCGAGTCTTCTGGTGCCTCATGCGGACTGCGGTAGGCTGATTGAAGAGTGTCTTGAAGTTCAAAAGAAGAGGCCTAGTTCACTACGGTCTCGTCTAGGTAGGTTTTTTGCATCCTTAAATGGCTCATGAATGCGGCGTTTTAGGCATGAAGTATATCTTGTCTGCCGTAAAAGGTTGCTTGAATCGAGCGATCTCTCCGATAACCACTGTGTTCCGCCGACGGAAGCTGCATCACTAGATCTTTAGTACTGCACTTGCGGTTTTTTGCTCAATTTATCCTACCTGATGTCACTCGTTCGAATATTTTGATTTCTTTCTTGTATGTGCTCCCCGGTGCCTCCCTGGGCGTGACTGCCAAATGAACGCTAGCTTTGACATGACCTCACCCCCCCGCAATGTTTGTTTTACATCGCAAAAATGCAAGCAGTGGCGGGAATTTTAATTTGTCTGCGCGATCTTTAAGCTGCCTGTCGTCCTTTGCGTTCTCTAGTCAGCTCTTTAGATACGGTCTCCACCAGTGCGTGGCAACCGTGATCGACGATGTCGATGCACAACTGAAGCTGAAGTCGATGGGGTTCATGATTATTGTCGGTCCCCTGGCTGACTCGGTCAATTTTCATGGATTGAACGTAGAGCTGGAAAGATAGAGAAGTGACAGCAGGATTGCACCGTTTTTCAATTCGAACGGTCTTAGCGTTTCTTGTTAACACAGGAAAAGAATTTGCTAGAGGTAGTAGGTGTTCGCGAGTTGCATTGTCACGCTTGTTAGAGGGCTTGCATCTTTTGCGTCAGTCATGAAACCCACGTCTGGAGTCTCGTTTTACCTGTCCGGACGAGTCCATGAAGATGCTGAACCCAGGTCGGGGTTAATTGGAGACGGAGTGGTTTCAAGAAGTCTGACGTACAAACACTGGCTGGCTAGGGAAAGTACTCTACTAGTCAAGGTGCAACTGAGTGAGCCTCGTTTACCCGACTTTACGATTCGTGAAGACAGTCTACAACCGAGTCAACTTTGCAGCAGTAAATTTTGAGCAAATTTTGTCTCGGGTAATACCCAAAGGAAACTTAAAGCTATGAGAATCTATTCTCTCTGGGAAAGACTCTAACCTGATGGAATTACTGTCGCAGGTTCTAAGAAATGCTCGCTGTTTGAAGACATCTGTAGTTTCTGCCAGACCATACTGTAGTGGATACATGTTGACGTTGAAGAGTTCCGAGTTGAAGACACTGCGGCAGAAAGGATGGTTTCTGGCTGGGAAAAAGATCAAAATCAAGGGAAATTGTTGATAATGTTGACATGATTTTGCTTACAGAGGAAAGACATAGCTTAGCCTATTACAAGTGTGTCTTGTTTTTCTGAAAAAAACTGCTGGAATAGCTACAAAATAAGACAACAAAATATCCGCTTACAGTATATTTTTTGGGGGTCAGAATAGGGTAAAAAAGTAGTCAAATTTCTCGCACCAAACAAGGCATATGCTGGCCCGGTTTATTAGTAATATTCCGGTCTGGAAAAGTGATAGTTTTTTTCCCAGCCAAATTTGTGCGGGATTTTTTTAATCACTTTTCCAGACCAGAATATTACTAATAAACCGGGCCAGCATATGCCTTGTTTGGTGCGAGAAATTTGACTACTTTTTTACCCTATTCTGACCCCCAAAAAATATACTGTAAGCGGATATTTTGTTG
>RZIO01000018.1:2033311-2083031 GCA_004338095.1 Gloeostereum incarnatum
AACGCTTGGCAATGTGGTGTTGTTTTGTGACGCTGCGGCGAGGTGACGACCCTGTGCCACGTGATGATTTGCTGTCTCTTCTCCGAGTCCCTTTCAAATTCAAGTTATTCTTTGGCGATTCTCAAACATCAAAGCGTCGGGCCATTCCTCTCCAAAGTACAACTTTTTAAAACGTAAGCCTTGTCAGCTTTATCTGACTCAACTAACCGCCTTGGATTTCAGATGGCTATTTGGGTTGCAGGCTACTATCTGCGGTGTTGCAGAGAGGATAGCTTGCCTCGAGTTAGGCAGCATCAGCTCTATCGCACGGGCTCAAGACGCTGCTTATGATTAGGCTGCCAAAGCTAAAACACGGTAGCACCCACATGCCATCATCTAGCGGGAGCAGGTGGCCGTCCTTTTGTCGATGGCCAGGTCTATACCGAATACCCAACGCCGTCCATCTTGTGGAACAACCCTGCAAGAATTCTGTTCACCGTAGAGTGCGTTCAACAAAGCCCTTTGTTTTGGTGTGATTGATGTTCTGGTACAGTGCGTCTTTTTTCAGACATGCAGGAATTCTCTGTTCCAGGTCAAGAGTATCTAAAAGTGCCTCTTCCTTATGTGACCGATGTACATAGAGCCTTCTAACGTGTGCGGAGCTTAAGTCTATCCGCTGAGAGTGTTTGGATCAGAAAAACAGTGCATCCAGGTCCATATGACGCCATCTGAACTGGTATCTGTACTGACTAGCTCTTCCTCCAGCGGGTTTTCTAGGATGACATGTGCTTGAAGTACGCCAAAACACAGACGTACCGAGACGTACCGGTACACAGTACTGTAGGCTGAGTACTTGCAACCCAATTGCAATCTCACAAAAGGAACGGGCTACGCTTCGGAGATCTGGATGATGTTCAACGGATGCGATACTGTGCTCAATGGGACCGTTGAGCTCACACCTTTGAAGCCGGTAGAAGAGGCCTTTGCGTCGGAGCTTATCATGTGTTGGCTCTCGTCTGGGGAATCCAACTTCCGACGTCTCCTGTGTGGGGTTTGTGTACGATAGAAGTGAAGGAGATGGTTGTGTCGCAACAGAGGTAGGAGGAGGTTATGGATGAGAGTGGGAGCTGGATGGAGATTACGCCTGACGAGGACTAAGGTCCGCGTTTGTGGCGAGAAACACTGAGAAGGAGCGGGACTTGAACGTGTGCCCGGTAACAGATTTGAGGTCTGCATACGATTCTGGGTGTTAACACTGGGGCAGTTAGTTTTCTCCTTGTGGCGCTGCCAGTTTAATGCGCCACACGGGCTCGTGATCCGGAGTTGCCAAATCAGGCCCAATCCCTTTTGTTCCCTCTCCCATGGCACAATCAAGCGGTGGTCCAGAAAATGCAAGCTTAGCTTCAACTCTACTAAATGTCTGGGAACAGTATGCTCAAGACCTTGCTCCAGACAAGTATCAGATCAACGAACGTTGCTGCAAAGCACTCTTACTTTACAGTCCCAAATTGCAGTCCTGGCTGCAAATCGCTCGCAATATGGATGACTTTTCCTTGTTGTGCCAATCGTGTGAGTAATTATAACGCGAGCGTCTCATCATTCAATATCGATTTCCATGTTTTCAGCCTTGATCGAACCTTTAAAGTCTAACAAGAACGTGGATAAGTACCTGGAAAAACTCAGACAACCAATGGCCAAATTTACCGCAGGAGAGTCCATGCCTTCAATATGGAAAGTTTCAGATCCGTCTGCTGATCGCACTGGCCGAGATGACGAGGTCGACGCGCACTTTCGGCAGCTTAAGATCATCGCACCCAAAACGTTTTTCCCCGCTATACAGATTCATGGGCTGGGCTCTTTCACAGAAAATGATACTCTGAAAGAACGTCTCCACAACATCTTCCGAGCTGGAACCCACACGTAGGTTCAAAGATTCATCGAGCTTTCGCCAAGCTATTGACATTTTAAAGATTTCTTCACAACACCTCTGGTTCAGGGAAAACAAGACTCCCGATGGAGGGCCTTTGTCTGAATTGGGGCTTCTATTTTACTACAGCTGTTGACAGGAGTAATCTTGGGTCTCATGATATTCCACAGGTCATCAACGCGAGACTTCTTTCGTGCATGCTGGACAGTGCGCTTCCCGCCCTCGAATCCCTAGATTTCTCCCAGGTTCAATAAATCCAGAGTCCGGAGACCATTTAAAAATGTCTTTCTCACTCGCCTTCTCATTCTTGAACTTTTCACGGACATTTTGAAGGCTGAGAACGTCGACAATCCCCAGTATATGTGGCTCCTTCTCCAGATTTATCCTTCCCTTCTAGACGGCGCCGACGTTTTTCTGAGGCTTTGTACTAAAATAGCAAGTTGTGATGACGAATACGTGAATTTTCACATATTTCGTCTATGCTCGTCCCTTCGCAGCATGTGTAGGCTTTCCCGTAGTGACGGGTTTTTTCTGCGCTCTTGATGAGGCGAACGTCGCCGTAAGCGGTGTAGATGCTTATTCTGATAACTATTTTTACGACCAGGGTGGCTATTATCCTCTTCTCAAAGAGATCATACGCACTTGGGTCGAGTGTGGTTCAAAGGCAGATGTAACGCACATCGTGGCCGGGACGGAAGTTCCGAAGCATTACTTCAAGTACGCCACAGAAGAATGGGGGTCGTGGCGTTGGCTTTCGAGCACGGGGGCATTCGTCAGTGAACAGGGGCTGAAATAATATGTATGGAGTTACGTCCCGGAATTTCTTCGCGACGCTGAGATGGAGAAGCTGGTGACAAGAATGTCTCAATGGCTTCGAGGGCGGTGGGTTTATGTCGTTTAATTGTCAGAATGCGGCGTCTCACATGATTTACAGATATCGGCTGACGGCGTCGTTTGTGACACTGTGGATAAGCAATCGATTTCAGAACGGGAACCACTTACTTAACACCTACATTGAATCGCAGATCCTCTACACTCCCAAGGATGCTGCAGACCTGTTGGCCGTGGAGAAAGTATCTGGAGTTTCTGGGTTTATTTTCGGGGCCTATGCTTTCTATCTTCTCGAAAACGGTGAGCGGATAATCCTACTCAACTGCGCATTGTGCTGACGAGCATCTAGATCTTCTGATTCGTTCGACCGTTCATGAAGTTCTTTTTCATTATTTGATCACATGGAGCCACCCGACATACCTTTCATCCTCCCGAGTCGATGCGGTGAACTATAGCTTCGGGAGATTTGTCGATGATGCGACCGAACAGATCGCGATTGATGAACCCATGATGATCGCTGGTCTTGCACAGTGGTATTCTCAGTGGCGGCAGCCTCTCTTTGAGTATGAGGAAGTATGTTCTGCGAGTGACTCCTCTGGTCGGGGGTACGATATGGCTAGTTATGTTGCCCTCTCAATCGCTGTCATTCACGAAGAATCGGCTATTGTCGGAGGTCTTTCATTTTGGGGACGAGACACCATCTTGGGCCGCGCAAACTGCCTCACTCGTCAGCATTTCTATTGATAATGACGGTGTTGTCCGTGATAGACCAGTAAGATACGACGACGTAATCAACGGCCTGAACCCGGTCGGTACGAGCTCTCGATCCTCTGGGACGACACGGGCGTGGTTAAGCCACGAATTCGACACTGCGTTCTGCCTACCAGAACCATCCTCATCGATGCCGTCTGTCTTGTTTGTTCTGAAGCTTTCTGAAGGGACCTTTGTCTGGGTGGCTTTAAAGGTCATCTTCTCAGCGCATACAGGAGGTGTCGTGTCTCAAGATGACTTACTCAATAGTTCCCAAGGTCTGCTACCAACACAATGGGCCAGTGACGAGGTATTTACCCACCCCAGCGTCAACACTATATTCGCTCACTCATCAGTGGTCCTGTAGAATGCATTCGGCAAGCTCTTTGAGGATCTGCCAAACAGAAATAGGTCCGTGGGAGACCTGTCTCTTCTCCGAATCCTTACAGTGTTCCCCGGGAAAATCCAGTCGAACTGCATCGTCCATGATGGTTCGGAATCGCTTTCACCCTTGGCCACTCTTGATTCGAAGATGTTCAGGAAAGCAAGCCAGAGTTTAGCCTCGTGTAGCAATAGAATCGTTGACGCAATCGTTAGCTGTGTGGCTCGGAATAGGAAGCCTCCTGCAGAGATGGTCCTTTCCTCGAAGCGAAGAGCCTCGGGGTCGGCTGAATCTAGTCGACAAAAGCGAGCGACTAAGTAGTACTACTTCTGTTCATATACGCCAGTAGTTATCATTCTGCATATTTAAATAATACTGATATAGTGAGTTGTCGAAACTTAGTACTACGATCATGGCGCGGCCACCAATCGGTAAGGAAATGCAAAAGTCATGAACGCCCCACAAAACGGAGAATTATGTGGCGGATCAATGCATGCATCCGTCCACGTGGCAGTGCTTAAGAAATTTTTCTTTTGACCATGACCTCTTCCCTTCCCTCAATACGCGTCTTTTTACGCGTTTCTCAACTAGAAAAAATGCTCCCTGGTTCGAAAAGTAGCTCATCATAGTGTTTAGGTCACGCAAGTAAAATTTCTATCGTCCTACTGGCAGGATCAGGACTGAAGCGCTCGTGGTTAGGGTGCCTAAGTATTTATTATGTTCTTTATCTATAGTTATTCAGCTCATAACTCCCTCGCGTAGTTTCTGGGGGACGCCTGTCCAGAATTTTTACTCGCCGCAATGCCGCGCGGTTCTTCTTTTGACGTGGTGTGTCTTTAAGTACGTCTTGTGGGGATCTCTTACCGTCTCTTATCGTCTCTCCTTCTCTAGACCCCACGAATTTCACAAAAGGTCATGTATGCCCTGACCATGAGCATCGCGGAAGCCCATATACCTGCCGCTTTCCATGTTCTCATTCGCGGCCGAGGTTATCGTCGGGAGCCATGGTGCTGGTTTAGATTCTGCGTCGGTATCCTAATCATAATGTGGACGTATCTGTTTCTGTCTTCCCTTGACAGTCTAACGGGGATGTCCCTGCATCTACAGCTAGTCATCAGAGATCGACGTCTGACGGGCGACCGTTAGCATTGACGATACTAGCGGATGTATGCCATGCTGCAGAAATGTCCCACTTTATTGGAGGGGAATCATAACAGGTTACACCCTTCCAGTCCCTCTGTCACGATTCGCATCTGCTCCAGTCAGTGGCGCCTTCTACCGTAGTTCGGCTTATGCGAGGAGTCGTTCTCTCCCTACGTACTCGCTCAATCTGTTCGTCTGCGGATGGCATGGGACAGCGTTCTCGTATTCATGCAGCTCTTTGTAGACTGAGTTCTCGAGAGGTTTCGCCGGCCCGTTTCACAGGTTCGCTCGTGCTCATATTTTCTAGTAGATACGAGACGCTGAACACTTCATAATTCAGATTGAAAGGCGAAGAGCTGAAGGTATTCTACCTGACATTGGTCCTGATAATTCCAATTGAGGGCGTCGGGGCGCTGAGCGGCCCGTTTCTGTGTGTGAGTCAAAAGTTCAAACTCCGGTCTACCATATCGGGCATGTGTCTCATTAATGCCGATAAAGCTCGTGGCTGCCTCTCAGAGTGCGACCACCATCATCGTTCGCTGAATCTCACTATTGACTACGATAAATCGCAGAATAAATCAACGAATATGTTCGAAGACGATATACAATATCTTGGTAGCAGATCCATAGTACGCACACCCCCTCACCGTCCCTTTCTGAATGAGCAGAGGGCTCTGACTGGTAAGGCCACCCACGATGGTGGGTTGGATGATTTCAAGCTTATTCTCACCGTTCAGGATTGGTACTTCATGTTGAGAAGACCGAGAATGAATCCGGTTATCAACTCATGTTCCGGAAGGCCAATGGCAACGTCGTCAATATCGGCCGCTCACCACCATCGGTCATCACCCCGGATAGACGCCAGAAAGATAGTGAAAGTGGACGAGCGATGTTTCGATGCCAGGTTGTCAGCCGCACTCATGCCAAGATAACGTTTTTCTGACTCCGGAGCCGTGAGCATCCCTTTCTGTTTGGTGTACATAGACGAAGCTGACAGCTCCGCAGGCATGGATTACGGATCTGAAATCCCACCACGGGACACACATCAAGAAACCGGAGGACATAGTGTCGGTGCCCATCATGCCTGAAGTCGCCACCCGCCTCGCTCAGGGGGACATCATCACCTTTGGCAAATCCGTCGGCAAGGGAGACACTCTAGTTCGTCCTATCGTTGCCCGTGTCGAGCTCCTCTACGGATCACAATCGAATGATATTGATCAGTTCATTAAGCCGCTCGTCGTTCCAGATTCACCCAGGTCTCCTCTCTCCAGATCGTCTTCAGGCCGTTACGGTGTTCACATTGCATCCTCTTCCTCCTCTGAGGCGGAAGGATCGAATCCCGTATCGGACGCATCAGACGTTGAGGAGATCCCTTCCCCTGTTCCTGTGAAGCCTACCGTATCTTCTCTGCTCCATAACAACGACCCCTTTAAGCACTTCAAGAAGTTCCTCACTTCTACATCCCGACCTTCTTCTCCTCAGTACGACAATCACTCTCCCTCGCCCCAGCCACCGTCAGATATCGTTGGCGCTTCTCAGTCGCCCATGATCACCCCTCTTGACGAAGCTTTCGAGGGAGGCTATGGTCAGCAAGAGTCCGAACTGGACCCTTCGTTGTTCCCGCCTGCACCCGGTGCATGGCCGACTTCAAGGCTGGTCTCTGAAGAGCCCAGAGTGATAGTAGCCAAGGAGACCGATGCGTCAGTAGAAGAACGGGAGCTCCAGCAAATCAAGGCATCGTTGGAGACTATTAAAGTAAGCCACGAGCTCCTCTTAGTTCTTTATTTTAGTCGTCGCTAAACACTTCTTTGTTTCAGGACGAGATTGCGAAACTACATCTCGCTCGGCGAAGGACGAAGGCCCGACTCATCTTACTAAGTGATCTCGAGGAGAAGTATGGTTCTCTGACCGATCAGATGGATAATGCGGTGCACTTCGACATCCCTGAGCTGCAGGCGCAGATCGATACCCTGCAGGATCAACGGGAAAGGGATGAGGAGGAAGAGAGGGATCGCATGGAGGAGGCGGAAAGGCTAATGGATGAGCTAAGAGAGATTGTTCAAGGTAAACATCCCATCCTTATGGCTAGAACGACATCTGATTATTTTCTTACAGAGATGAAAGACCTTAGGGCGACTACGGAAGCTGGAATGAACATTGACATGGAAGCGGTCTCAGCTGCCAGGCTCAACGTGTTGAGAGTGATCGCTGAGGCGGAGATGCAGGTTCAGGAGTCATCATCGGCTTATTTGAAACGCAAACGGCCCGTTGAGGAGGAAGAGGTGGGATTGGAAGAGGAAGGGGAAGAGAAGGCGGCTGTCACTGAGCCCTTGCCTGTTGCAGTTCCTGCTTCCCCTGTTACACCCCCTGCTGTTGCCCCGCAGATCCCCGCCTCTCCACCTCCGCGCAAACGAGCGCGAACTATCGCTATCGCACAGACTGTCGGTGCTGTCACCGTCGGCGCTGTTGCTGCATGGTCTGCGCTCGCATTCTATTAAATTCTTCAATTCTTGAAGAAGGAAGGGAACACTGTTGTAAGTTATCTGATGAGACGTTCATTGAGGAAAGAAGTAATTTGTATGAACAATTCTGTTGTGCTTGTAATGTACGCATGTGGCTTGGGTAGTAAGTTTTCTTAGTGTCGTCTTGAAGAATGGAAGGGAATTTTGTGGAACGCGACCGGCATATAATTCGCAGACAACATTGAACATTGATTCTAGTGATACATTTATGAATAACACGTGGTCCAGGTGCAAAACGAGCAGCAAACAAATAGCATCGACAGAGACAAGTGTCTAGACTGGGAAAACCATCGCGCCGCAAACGCGTTGAGACTAGGAAGCGTATTTCGCCTTCAAGTCTCTGGTCAGGGCGCGGAGCATGGCAACTGTCACGACTCCGTCTTGTGAAGGAGGCGGCGGGCTGGCACTAGTATCCGGAGACAGTGACATTGTGCCATTTGGTAGGGCTTGTGGTGCCGGAGACGGGGACGGCGGCGACCGTACTATTCTTCGTCTTTTCCCTGCTGAAGGGCTGGAGATAACAAATCAGACCAAATGGCAACGCGTGGAAAGATGCTGCGTACCTTTCATCGACTTCGGACTCTAAACTTCGCCTTTTGGATGGGCTTCTCCGCATGCTAAAGCTCATTGCCTTGACCAGCTTCTTCCGCTCTTCGCCCATCAACCCCTGATCAGAATCCTGGAACTTTTGTACATGTGCAGTAACCTCCGACGTCGGGATTTTGTACCTCTTGTCGTTGCTGTCATCCCGAGGAGAGAGTTCGACGAAGACGACCTCTTGCAGTTGGTCTAGGAATGAGCGAGCGGGGAAGTCTACGCCCGAATGAGAATTTAGTAACACACTGAGGAGAGAGAAGAGCATACAGTGACACTCACCCCATCCAAGATTCCGATGTCCCTCCAGATCGACAATGACGCTGTTAGCAGTCTCATCCGTACTGTCGAGCCATTCGATGGCTGCCTCGTAGACTTCTTCACTGCTGTTCTTCAAGGGAAACTCATCAAGCTTGAGGGTTGAAGGTAATTCAGCAGGAACGAGCGCTCGGACGGAAGACACGACGTGGTTGAGCAGTCGGGTATACGAAGATAACAAAGACGAGTAGAGCGTGTAGTTGACTGCCAATGATGCATCAGCAATAATCTTGCAGGAAGATAGACGTAACACACATTCCCCGCCCGGCCTCGAGCTGCAGTTTTCCATCCACTCAGAAAGGAAGCGCTGTAATGGGTTTGCGAACAGGTTGAACACATCTATTGAAGGAGCCATTAGAAACCTAGGATTCAACCGGAGTTTGAAGGGAAATAACACACTGCGCAGACTGAGGTCCTTGACCAGCCTTCCCTCAATGTCGATGTCGAGAGTTTTAATGGTGTCACTGAACTTGGCATCCAGGTCTACGGAGGGCCTGGACGGTATGCTGAAGGCAGCGTATGATGAGAGGACATCATCTTGCACGAATTTCTCCACCTATTGAATGTGCGTCAAGGAGCGAAATAAAAGCTAGAAAAGAACGACTCACCATCTCAGCTACGTCGGGCGGTAAGCCGATCTGGTCTCCCCACTGAAAAACAACGACAGAAGGAACGAAGTATCTCTTCTCTGGAAGAGATTTCACGAGATCTCGGAGACGAGCACAATCGTCGAGGATTCGGTATTTTCTGGAATAACCAACAAATCAAATTTCCGTCACGACACACAACATATTGACATACCTCTCCAGCTCATCTCCTTCTCCTTCAGGCGGAGGTGTCATTTCAAAAACGATGAGTCCAGGATAACGCTCTTCTTCCTCTCCTCCAACTTCAACCACTCCGAATCGGTCTAGCCATTGTCCTCCCTCAACGCCCTCTACACCGATATTGAATTTCCTCTCTACCCAGATAGCTGTCGGTTCGTTCTCCGGATTCGTCGACACCCACAGCGACCAATGTTTCGACCGATGTGTTGGTAGGGCGGAAAGAAAGGTGCCGGGTGCCCAACGTGCCTTGTGTTGTTCTTGGTTCTGCCATCGCACGCGCAATCAGCTCTCCATCCGACTCAGGAAACCCCGAAGACGGCCTACTCACAGTTCTAAACCTCTCCGCCAGCTCCTCGTCGTTTTTCACAGGCCTCCAGCTCTCCCGCTTCTTCCTCTCAGGTTTCCTTCTCTTCATCGCCGCAGCAGTGGACACCTCCCTCTGCCTCTTCTTCATCGGCGATGGCGAATGAGAGATGGAGGAGTGATACAGCTCGCTCCTCCTACATGCCTCCTCCCACTCATCTCTCTCCTCCTTCGATTTGGAGGATGCCGACGCTTCAGGTGCGGATTCTTCCATATCTTCTTCCCTCGCCTTTTCCTTTTCCCTTTCCTTCCCCTTCCCTTTCTTATCCTTGACAGGAGGCGAATCTACAACACTAGACTGTGGTATCACCAAACTCGACTCCCTCGACACCATCGGTGACGCCACGACGGACCCAAGACTCCCCTGCTTCGACACGCCCTTTGACGGAGACGGGAAGCCCCTGACTCCCCCCGACACGGTCGGTGAACTCAACACCAGCGGGCTCAACATCTCGCTCCCTCCTTCCGTCGGCGGAAAAGACGTGATGAGAGAATTCTTGAAAATCTCATTCTTCTTCTTCGACGTCGACGCACCCGGAGAAGAAGAGGAGAACGAACTGGTAGTCTTGACAGGCGTAGACGGCGGGAGAGAAATCGGCTGTTTTCTCGGCAAAGGCGGAGGATCCTCCTTGGCCGGTGGCGTCGACGTGATGATCTTCGGTAGCTCTGAATGTGTAGATGGAGATGTAGCTGACGACGACGTTGGAGTAAAGGGAGAAGCACGGGGATCCAAGATAGGACTCGGTGCAGCTGGTCGAGGCGGTGGAGCAAAAAAGTCCGCCGCCGGCGCCACTGGAGGCGCGGGGTTTTTTCCAATCGTCTTGAAAAAGTCGGGCACCGCTGAAGTTGAAGGAACCGGGGCAGAATATCCGTTTGTAGATGGGGGTGCCGAAGAGCTGTCTTTTTCCCCGAAGATACTGGTTACTGTTGAAGCAGATGCCGACGCCGCCGGTACTGGCGCAAAAAGGCCATTCGTCGCTGGAGGCTGAGGAGTGGCGATCGTAGAAGGAGGCCCGCTTGCAGCGGGAAAGAGCGGCGAGGGCTGTGGCGTGATACTCGGTGAAGGAGTAAGAAGCGAAGCTTGAGGTTTTGGTGCTTGATTCGAACTTCCAAAGGGCATTGGCGTAGTTGAAACAAACGGCGCAAAAAGACTGTTAGTCGCTGGAGGCTGAGAAGTTTCGGTCGTAAAAGGAGACTGAGATGTCGCGCTAAACAACGGTGCAGGCTGTGGCGTAGTACTCGGGGAGAAAGAAAAAGGCGAACGTTGTGAAGCGGGTGCTGGTTGCGTTGTCGTAGCCCCAAAGACAGACGGCGCCAGAGCCGGCTGAGGCTGGGTGCTAAAGGGCGAGGAAGCTCCAAATATCGAGGGTTGAGGCTGCGACGCAGGCTGAAAGGGAGAGGACGTTTGAGGCAGCGAAGTCTGGGTACCAAACGCCGAGGTTGGAACTGATGCCTTATTCGTAGGAGCACCGAACGCTGGCCTTCCCGCGAACACGTTCTTCCCGCTACCTAGATTGGAGAACGCAGAAGTCCCAGAGGGAACAAAGTTTGAGAACGCTCCCGGGGAGGACGCAGGTGGGGTGGGCGTTGGCGTAGAAGAGGAGGGCTGCGCGGAAAAGACTGGCGGCGCATCTTGCTGTGCGCGGATGGCAGCAGCTTCCTGTGAGCTAATTTCCTCGATTACCGGACTCTTACTGCCGCCATTGATTAGATCCGGAATTGATAGATCACCTCGAAGACTTTCCATGTCCTCAATCGTATCCTTTCCAAAGAGATACTCGAGGATGCATGCCATAAGATAGACCATCCCAGGGCCACCGACTCCCTTCAAAGCACCTGCCAGCTCCCCAAATATCACCATAGCATCGTCGTCGACAATGAGCTTGCTCGTCTTGGTGAGGGGTGCGCTCCGTTTCTGTACGTGGAGACGGAAAGCTGTGACTAGTTTGAAGACAGGATGGTTCTGAATGTGCATTGGCACGCCGTCGTGTCGCTCCACCTGATCCCTAAGATGAACGAGACGATGATACACTCTCATCTCGAGCTCGGTGGGAGACTCATAAATACCACGTTGGTCCACGTAGAATTCCTTGAGACTCTGTAGGGCTGTTGCGAGATTTAAGCAGAGTTGAAGTAGACAGACAAGAAGACGTACTATTCATCATCTGCTGCTCCTCCATGTCAAGACTAAACACTGGATTGTCACGTTCCATATGCAACGACATGATGTGAAAGCGAGCGCAACGTTCGTGACACTCCATTGCAATCTTGCCTGTCTGGCGTTGTATTGTAAAATCTGTTCGACAAGCTCGAGAGCGATCCCGAACGAATGCGTGGGCCGTTCTGAATCCAACTTCTTCGATGAGAGTACCGAAAAGATAGTCAAGAGTACGCTGTAAGAAAGTCTTAAATCCCCACTCGCTCTAGCAACGGCCTATCAGTCACCTTCAGCACGTCTGGTGGTCGTAGATCAGATGGAACAATCTTGTCGCCTGTTGCTCTCTCGTACCGCTTTACAGCCCTTCGGTGGTCCACGCGTTTGGTGCCAGGAATCATTTCGAGTCTGTCAAGGATGTTCTCGACCTCCCTCCTGTACCTTTCCACCCTTGGACACATATCCATGCACGTCCCAACTATGGTGATCGCATCCGCCAGTCTCTTTGATTTCGATGGATCATCCAACTTTCCTTCCGCGATCGCCCTAGCCCGTTCCGCCTCGCGTGCTTTTATTAACTACGAAAAATGAGAAGATATTTAACTACTAATCGGCCACGCACCTCGCGGTAGAACTTCTCTCTCGATTCCGCGTCTAATTCTGGTTCTTCATCTACACTTGAATGGCCCAAGTCTATTTCCAGTTCACCCTGGTCTTCACTGCCTCCAGCATCCCCATTACGCGTCCATCGTTTATTCCTCGAGGGTGTGTTTCGAGTTTTTTGCCCTCCCCCACGATTTCCAGCGTCCATGACGCGCTCCAGAGACAAGTTGAAAGAAAAACAGACTAGTGGTGATGGTGGTTCAAAGACAAATAGTGTGACGCGTTACCGTAACAAGTGGCCACATGGTACTCCATTTTGGGCGAACGCCACATTGCGGCGGCCTCAATTTAACTAAGGTCGCAAAATTGTTTTAGTGAGACTATGAGAGCCTGACCAGCGGCTTGAAAGCATATATTGTGCTAAAACTTGGTAGATGCTAAATTGACGGAGCGAATAAACCTCCAAATCGAGCTTTCCTAGATTTCTCATCCTACAGCTAATGCTGCAACAATGCCAGTAAAGCACAGTCGCAGCACGTCCGATTGAACGCGTTGGTGATGACGGTTTACGTTCGAGCTTCAAAGCTTCAAGGACAAACGATAATGCCTCAACTTGCATCTGTGAATGACTAAGAGCAAGCAATTGATGCACTGCTGAGTCCAAGGGGCCCGAAAGCGAGATGAAGTCTATCACCGCAAATTTATATTCTCCTTAATATGTATGAACACTTATTGCAAGGGTGCGTCCCAAAGCAACGCAGAACTTCGACTTGGAGTTCAAGGTCCAGGGATGGTGATGTATCATGTGATGAAAATCTCACGTAAGTTCCCCCATGACAGAACCACCGTGACGAACTGTGACGAGCATCACGGTCTTAGTTGGAGTTAGCAGTACTATCTTCAAGTCGCCTATGGGCTCCGTTCTATCGCAAAACCAGCAAGTGATATCCTCAGAATAGCATAAAGTACCAACCACTGCAATCTTAATAAGACCAGAAGACACCCAAATGCGTTTCTTGATCTTCCCGATGAATTGATTGACTTACGTCTCTCCGAGTCATTACCATACGACTATGCCTATTGGGTGAGGACCCGGCCACACAAGCTCTCCGGTATCTGTCGGAGAACCCGCGCACTTTTGGTAACCAAAATCTATCATAAAGTTATCCTTCTCGGAGAGCCTTCCTCGAGGTAGCACCCACGCGCGGACACCTTGTTCAAGAGTTCCATATTCATTTCAATATCTCCGACTTTGACTCTGAGAATGTTTTCCTGCTCGGGGATCACCTGAGCAGTTTTTTCTCTAGGCTCCTTGTTATAGACATCCAATTCGTTGACCCGGCTCCGAGAGAGACAGAAGCCTTTCGCCTCCCAAATTCGACGAAAATGAAGCCTTCGTACCTATCACAGTGGAAAACTCTGTGCAAAAATCTACCAGCATGCCTGCGTGAGCTGCATCTTCTCCGGTTTACATGGTCCGACGCTGCAGTGGGCTTAAAGGGAGTAAACCTTCCTAACCTATTCTGGCTCGACGTCCAGTTGTACGCCGTACCAACTCCCATAGCAACTGCTTCAATAATTACTGGTCTTCCTTCCCTTTCCTGCCTCTCCTTCTCATCTTCTTTTTGCCCCTCCCTGGCCTTCGTAAAAGGGGTTGTAAAATCCCCCCAGCTCAAGAATATCTCCCTTGGCTGGCAGGACACGCGCCGGAATGTGTATTCCATACCGACTGCAGCACGTCGAGATGCCGGTGGACGCCTGCCGTCACGCATCTTCTCTCTTCTACATCCTCCCGCCTCACTATTCTCACACTCGCCACGGACGTTGCGTTTCAGCTAGAACTCCCTGCATCAGTCACATTTCCGGCTCTCACCTCCCTTATCGTGAACGGCATGCACTTCGAGGATGAGGATGAAAAGCTGATTCGCTTATTTCAACCCTTCGTTGTATCCCCACTCACTGAGTTGACAATCACGAGATGTAATGATGTACCAGTCCTCCTAGCAAACTGGCTCGCACCCGCCGCCAGTGGGGGGCTGGTCAGTTCTGCGGAAGCTTTTAATTGACGATCTCTTTACATCTATCGGTCCTCTTGATTACAATTATATATATGTTGAGCCGGGCAACGATTCTCTCACCGAAGACGAGCGCTCCCACTGGAACTCAGAGAACCGTCACGCATTGGAGAGGAACTGCAGAGATAGGGATTTTGATTGGAGAATTGGATGGGAATAGTTCGAAGGCTACGGTTGATGACAGTGCTACTATACATGCAGCTCATTTTCTTGGCCGTTACTCACCATTCGTCTGCTTGTTTCTTGAAGTTTATCTCTCTACCATCCGGTACCTTATTTCTTCCCTCTCTATGTACATTGTACAGATCGGAGCGTTACATACCAGTCTTGATTCTTGACCCACATCCCCTTCCTCCTTCCTGATCCAGTATATCTTTGGACAGGGCCACGATCGAGAAGTGTGGGACTACATGGCCTGTTGCGCCAGTGTTTTCGCGAACGAAAGTTGCCCCAAAATCTCGGAGTTAGTCTGGTCTGCAGTCGAGACAATCCTCCAGAAGAGATTCCACAATTTCAAAGCCGGCTACATTCCAGGATGATGAGACCAAATGTGAAATTCGTTGCGGCTTCCTTGCGAGCCTCAAGCTCTTCCAGCCTTACAGGCCAAGTCGTAAAGGTGAGAGTCCGCTTTCCGTTTGATTCCAGAGCCTCTTGGATGTATGTACTTAATGACCGTTGACCACGGAACAGGACGCGGATGGATCACGTCTGCGACGGAAGGACTATTGTCTTCCAATGCAAAGTCCAGAACAGTCGAAGAAACGACATCCATTGGAATCCAAGATACCACCTGCGGAAGGCAAGATAAACTGAGAAGGCGTGCAACATGAGGATGTCCTACTCCAAGGACATCCGGAATTCTACCGAGAGTCAAACTCGTCTAAACGACTCGGATGATGGAGACTCAATCGGTCAAAGACCGTGCACCGGATGAAGAGCTACGGATAATCTGGCCGACCCTGGACAGTTGTAGCACGTCGCTGTTGGATAGAATCTGTGGTTCGAAACGTCTAGTAAAATGAATACCAAAAGGAATAACGAAGACCCACACCTGTTCGACGACAAACTTGCTTTCGCCATACCCAGGGGGCCCAACGGCGTAGGCAGGGTCCTCAATATTTCCTCCGGATATGGACCCTTTGAGGATCCCAAGCTTGGGCTACCACAATCGAAGATGTGGATTCTGAATCGCGCCGAGAGGCCGTACTTCCCCGTCGGCGGGCGAGGTTGACGAAGTTTCGAATACCCTTGAGGTGGATCCCGAACGACGTGAGCCCAAGGTTGAAACACACAGGGTCCACGAATTATGGATAATTATAGAAACGGTGTCTTTCAGCTAGAAACGACAGGTTAGATCAAGATCGTTCGAGGATTTCAAGGGCTTCCTCAAGAGAAGGTCGAAACAATACTTCAGGATATGGTGTAAAACAGTTTTCCCGGCCTTAGGATATACAGCAGTATGGAAGCCATGTCCTTGAATGAAACACCGTGGATGGATTGGGAAGTACGGAGCTCATCTGGAAAACGCCCATCCAAGCTTCTTGGCTCCGAGCACACGATGAGAGCTAGATTTTCGCAGCATTCCGACAATGCCACCTGGCGGTATTCTCGGAGACACGAGGAAGAGCTAATAGCAATCGAGTCAATACAGACGTTGTGCGGACAGACTTACTCACGATGCAGCAGGATGCGGCCAGCTCTCATGTAATTCCCATGATGACGGCATAATAAAGGTCCGAATCTGCAAGTGCACAACTTCGTCATCGGAGCCCGGGAGAACGTATCATCTGAGCAACACGATTAACGGCACGGTTGAACTCCAGAAAGGGTAGTTTCGTTAGAGTCGGAGAGAAAGGAAAATAACAGAAAGCCACGCGTGTGCAGCGCACAGTGAGAGAGCGCTTCATAGAGGGTTAAGGACGATGCTAAATGGTTAGATATATCAGAAAACTGATTGTTGAGATGTGTAACTTATATGTACTTGCAATTACGGGCCGATACTAAGTATCCGAGCTGTCAGGAGATGCTGTCCAGATAGCTGAAATCTGTATAATCGCTTTGAGTCTCCGGCTAGTCAAACAATACTCTCCCGTTACGCATATCCGAGCGATAGGCTTGAGGGTGTCAATAGAAAACAGTTGGAAAACAGGAGTATCATATCAGTAAGGATTCCCGGGTTGGATTTGCGCACCTCTGGGAGAAGAAGTCAGTTTGTAACTGCTCATATAATTCGGTAATAAAACCAGGAGAATAACAGGTAAAAATGTCGCTCTGATGACCTAGATTCAAAGACCGAAGCACAAAATGAAAGCACGTATTTGGCACAAAGTAAACACCAGACCCACTGCACGCAGCCGCGATAATTAAACAGGAAGAAAAATAGAAACGGGTTAGGAACTACATCTGTCATTCGTATTTGTAGACATGCTCTGAGCAAGGGTGATTGGACGTTGTGGTAGTATGTGGGCGTCAAGCACTAAAATGTATATGATGTGGCGATGCACTGGCACCTCGACCTGGCCGCGGGATTCGGCACAATACTGTACGTAATGCCGCCGGCCGGCAAAATGCTAACCGTAAATCCTCCTTGAATCCTCCTCATGACCAGGCTTCATCTAGATACCGCTATTGGAATCTGGGTAGATACACGTCCGACTGCCTGTGGAATTCTCGAAGAACATATCACGGAAACTTTAGACACAGATACCAGATCCCTCCGTGGCGATGCCAGTACTCCTCGATGAGAACGTAGTGACAACGAACGTTGACTGTAGTTCACTCCCAAAGCACAGATGCGTTGATGTCACAAATGTGAACAAGAATCGCCATGCGCCGCGTTGTATGGATGGTGGAGCAAGCTGCATCCGAACGCGAGCCTGGCAGCGCCGCATCGTCCTAGTTCACTGTCGTTGCAGCAAAGGCAGATTGCCGCCACCAGACACAGCACTCAACGAGTCATTCTAGAGTATTAGGCAAACGATAATGATAACAAAGCGGGCTACACATGGCAAAAGTCCCGGTCTATGTAGTGAATATTCAAAACGGCATGCATGAGGGGAGAGAATCAAAGTTAACACTGCTGCCACATCTTGACCGAATCACTATAAGACACCCAGTTAATATCACGACGCCTCAGAATCGGGATGGATAGCAACATACATCACGAATGCCCTGTGGTCCAAGTTCTCAGGCCAGGTTGGATACCATTGGTCTTTCGCGTTCAAGAAGTCCCTCATGGCAGCTAGAACAGAACGCGCGGTCAGCTCTGGACACATGTCTGGCACTCTCTTTCACTCACTAGCTGATCCATCCAACCATGGCTTCTCGTCACCATCAGGGAACCATCCGTTCGTTCCGCCAACAGCGAGGTTCATGATAAGATAGAAGCCTGCGCGTTGGTGTCACATCATTAGCATGGGATTCGCGGGAGAAGGAAAGATCTTACGTTGATCAAAAGGCGCAGCCTTGGTTCCGTTCACCCAGGGATTCTGCAAGACGATGGCATCTGAGCCGTTTTGGACGACAGGGGGGAAATCTCCGCGGTCCCAGAAGGGCTGGTTCAACTTGAGCTGGAGTGTGTGGTGAAGACGGGTGTCGACGTAGATCCGGCTGCGTAGGAGGATTAGTGATAAAGAAAAGGAACCATCAAACAAACGTACATGAATTCCTCTGTCCACTCAAGTGTGTAAGTGTGAAAGTCGGTGTCATAGCTTCCCCGGCGCATGTACCACCAGCCGTAGGTCTTGTGGACGGCGTTCAACCATGTAAGCGGACCCCAGTTGAGAGAGCCGCGAACGTAGTTGGTACCCCTGCAAGGAAGATCAGAGTTGGATGACGCTGACGGACAGAAGACTTACTGCTTAGGATAGCTGGGTCCATTGCCTCGGGACTCCATGATGTCAATCTCACCACTGAGTGGCCACCCGCCATAGGTGTTGTCAACAGGAAGCATCCAGATGGCAGGCCACATCCAGTCACCCGTTGGGATCCTAGCACGTACTTCAACCTTCCCATACCGGATGCTCGCACTCGTTCTCGTGCTTATCCGAGCGCTCTGAATTGGGTTGATGATCTGGCCGGTCGTGGAATTGCTCACGGCTGAACACGCCCTGTAGTAGCCTTCAGCGTCAAAGTCGGCGTCCGAACCGATGGCGGTCTGGTTGTATCCCTGTGCCTCCCGTCCAGAGGACTCGGTGTATGAGACGCCCCGGGTGATGTTGAAGGTGCAGTCGGTAATATTGTATACGTGCCCGTCAAGGATGGCATCCATCGGGATGCTGTCCGATGTCAAAGTAGGAAGGATGTAAAGGCGGCCGTTGGAAACGAATGAGTTGTTGAGCGAGTTGGTCGTCATCTCGAACTGTCCGTTCCCTGTTCAAGATGTCATCAGTATGTAAATAAGATGATGATCGAGATAGGAAAAAGTGCGCACCGAAACCGCTCATATCAACTTCCTGGAAGAACTTTCCGTTCTCGCCGAAGATGCCCTCATCGCTGTCGAATTCCTCGTCCATCACAGGGCATAGGTTTCCCTTCATCACAGGAATTGATTTCCAGTCAAAGTACCCCTTGAGGACACTAGCTGCGATCCCGAGAAGCATGAAACCGTACGTCAAGAAGTAAGCGATCCTGGAGGCGGGATCACGGGTGGTGATCCAAGGCTTCTGCACATCACTCTCGGACGTCAACATGGTGGACTTGGGGCGTTCTCGCTTGATCTTGACGGGTGCCACGGTGCTGTAGATCGTCATAGGTCGAGCTGGAGGCGAGGTGAACGCCATCCGGGGGGTCCCCGGTCCGGGAGGCGCGAAAGATTGCTGATGCTCCCCGGCCGTGGTAGGACGCGACCCATAGTGAGATGACACTCGGGATAAGTCCGCCACGCTAGCCGACACAGAGGTTCCACCGCTCCGAGGCGTGTTAGAGTCCATGAAGTAATCCCTCATGTTGCTAGGAACGGCGGAGAATTCGGTACTAGCGAAGTTGTGCAGAGTAGAAGGCGTTGCAAAGGGATTGACAGGAGCGGCAAAGTGATTGTTCCGGGGGGAAACGGGTGGAGATAATTCGGACAGAGCTGAGTGGGACGTTGAGCGGGAGTGTGCTGATATAGGATGAGATTCATTCTCTCCGCCCCCCGCACCCGATGAGGACGCAAAGGGACGTTGAGGGGAAGAAACAATGTCATCATCACTGTCAGGCTGCGAGTGTGCGTAAGGCGTCGACATTGCACGGGTGTTCAGAGAAGCAATGAGGAAGACTTAGAGATAGCGGCTATAAAAGAGAACCTGACAGACGTCCTAGAAAGATAAGGTGTATAAGTATATGGAATGGAAAAAGGGCGATAAAGCAACATACGCTGTTAAGCGAACAAGGGGGGGAATGGGCTACCTGGAATAACGAGTGAGTGGGTGTAGGCTATAAGTACTCATTGGGTGACATACTCGCCGAGCCCCTGCAATCAGCCTGTCTTCTGAACTTCAATGGGGGGTCACGAAATGTCTGCGACTCCCTGTCCCCTGGCCTGGGCTTGCTCCTTATAAGAAATCAGCAGGAACACATTCAAAATCCGGATCTGGCACCTGTCACAATCATCAACTATCGGCTGGATGTTTCCTTGTCTTGATGCCTTTAGAGCGGACCCTATGGTCGGTCGTAATCAAAGCGCGTATGAGAAACCCTAGGAAACCGAGAAACCGAGGATGATAACGATTACGACAGAGTGCGCAGACCTAATCATCGGGGCCGGAATATAAGTAAATGGCCCTCAAAAGGATCAAGAAGCAACATCTACACACACTTAGTCAGTCGAGAGTCGCCGAGATGAAGAAGCACAGGTTTTCTGAGGGATCCGATCAACGTGTGTCTCATTGAGAAGGTACTTTTCAGTAGAGTTGCGAAAACATTTCTTCTAAGCGTCGGGGAGGGTAATAAAGTCAAACTATTTGGGGTCGAACATGCCGCCCCAACAATAAGAGAGGAGCTGCTTGTAAGTACGAATCAAAATAGCTAAACAGCACATGCAAAAAAGGATCATCCGAACTGTCAGCTCATGAGAAAAAGAAGCTTATTGAAAGAGATCACGATCGAGTTCTCGAGGAGTGAGAAATCTGAGTTCCAAAAATTTCATTTAGAAAGTGGAGATTAGCTTCAGGTTCAGGGCGAGTTTGTGTACAGATATCTGAAGTGTTGGAGGAGGCAGGTCAAGTCAAGGGTCATTGCAATGGTAATGGTTGGGTAATGGCATGATCACTTCGTGGCTGTGTCACTGGTACCGTCGGCATGACGCGATATCATATTCCCAGCACGTGTCTAAAGTATACGCGACACGCGACGCGAGCCGGGATGATTTAGGATGATTTTCGCGCGCGATACCACACGTAAATTCAGGACTCGTGTCAGAAGGGTGCACGATTTCGCCGAGTTATCTTCTTCTGTAACTGTTTTCGTTCTTGATTCTTGCGTTATCACAACCCCCAACGAACTTCGAAGCGCACAATATTTATGGACATTCGCGATATCCATGTCCATTATCTTTTATCACCTTCTCACGGCTCGACGAAGCATTGGCATCTATTTTCCAAAAGTCGGAATTGCGCGAGGGACGGAACATAGCTTTGTTCCTCTTGGAGTACAGCCTCGATCATTCACATCTTTACATACAAGGTTGACTGCACCCAGCCTTCCTTGTTTCAAGCGATGACCCGTCTGGAAGAGGCCTGACTCTTTTGAGGTAGCGGCCCATGGGGCCCGAAGGGCTCAGGGTAGGAAGCCTAGAGTCGTTCCTTTCTAGGTATGCATCGAGCAAGCGTCGACTATGTACTGCAGGCTGCGGCTCGGTCTCTCGCATGATGTCACTCCACCCCTCTCGCAAATCCAGATTGGTAAATACGAGGACGAGGCATTCATTCATTCAAGCCGTCATGACAAGGCTAGGACACCGAAGTGACGACGATTTCTCGCTGTATTCCTCCTCCCGGCATCTGCGATATCAGGATTGGATAACGAACATGGATGAATTCAAATTCTATTTCTGACTCAATCAACGATTGGACGGTATTAGGACAGGAGAAGCGCATTGGGGCACTTCTGAAGTTCGGAGTACCTGTGAAGATAATCCTCGAAGAAAGCCTAGACTTTCAAGGTCAGCTTTACGCTAGAAGTTTCGGTATCTCGCCGGGAGAATCTCACGCTGACTTGGGAGTCTGAGGCAAACACAGTTCATGAGGCTTTAGGTCTTGGTGTGTGGCGAGCCCTTTTCGTCATCGACCATCGACCATCGTTCTTCCGCGGTGATATTTCTCACTATCATATCGTCTATGGTAAAGTGTTGAATGTCACTGTCCGAGTTTGAGGTACATAAAGATAACAAGATAACGCGTTGAAGGCGGTCCTTTGAAGATGTCAGTTCATAGTTACCATATCTGACGTATGGCGCTTCGCTTTATTCCCATCAGAAATTAATACGATTTATATAAATCTAGTTGAGCCCTCAAATCATTCAGTAATGCATGTAATTGATAAACGAGAGAAAGACTAAGGGAACGCCACCACACTTCACTACACGCGCGACGCGAAGAGAATGCGGAATCCGAATCAAAAGCGATGTCAAACGTCCTATAAATTCAATACTGTGCCACGGAAACTGTGAACTACCGACGCAGGCCAATCCTACGTGTAGCATCTTATCTTCGGGCCAGTGAAAAGAAATTGAGGGGACTGTCGCAACCCGATGGCATCCTATGAATTGAA
The DNA here is from genome assembly GCA_004338095.1 of Gloeostereum incarnatum. Classification (NCBI taxonomy): domain Eukaryota; kingdom Fungi; phylum Basidiomycota; class Agaricomycetes; order Agaricales; family Cyphellaceae; genus Gloeostereum; species Gloeostereum incarnatum. The sequence goes on from RZIO01000018.1 coordinate 2,055,530, forward strand.
TAACTTAAACGGTGTGTGCTCACGCAAACTTTGAGCTTCCGCCGAAGGCAAATCCTATGGGTAACGGGTGAGATGAGTGTACCCAGGCTCCTTATCTTCCTGTGGCAGCCTCGATGATCGAGGCAATTAACGAAATGTGCGGATACCGCCTCAGATAGAAGCTAGCAGCAGCAAAAAAAAACGTGTCGGTGCTCTCGGAGATTGTCGTCCGGAAGATTCGGAGATTACATTGCCTGGCCCTCAACCTTCAAGGGTGCGGTATTTGCGAAATTCACAGTAGTACGACACGGCGCGATAGCCGGGGATCTGGGAGGAGATATGGATTCTTTGCGGCTTGAACAATTCGACACCAGTATATTCTACAGGTACGATCCCGGTGTCGAGGCGATCTGCCGCTATAATGTACCTGGCGCTGGTGGTAGGAGATGTTGACAGTACTTTGCCAAAATGGGCGCCGGCGTGAGAAAGGCGTGACATTGCGTGACATGGCTTGTCCTGACCGTCATGATCACCAATGATCACCACCACCTACTGAGTGGAGTATAGGACGATTGTAATTCGAACTTCCGAATTCCATTGCTTAGCAAGGTGCTGCTGCCGAATAGAAAGCCTCGACTTTTATCGGCCGTCTTATTGACTCTTATTGGTTTACTTGACAGTCATTGCCTCCGTTCTGTCCATCATCTCCCATCTGATGATTTCCCACCGGACATTGGAATTCTATGGGCTCCTCATCTGTCTGGGATCTTCCGTAACAAAAGTGTGCAACCTGTTGGGTACCTTACATCCGATCTTTTCTCGGACGTGCTTCTCACCAGCCGAAGATGCCATTATCTGGCCTGCCAAATTAGGTTCCGGACCTGGAAATACACAGTGAATGACAACGCCATGTTAAAACAGGACTCTTAAGTGACCTTGTTCTCCGGTTTTCTTCCCTACGACTCCCCTTTTCCAGGACTTCCGCTCATTCATTCCAGTTGGATATCCCATGGATTACGATAACTACGATGCTGTCCTCCACTACGTGTGGGCTCGTGTATGTTGTTCTTCATCTTCGTTGTTTGCGGTGACGTTGACCTTGATGATTTCAGACTCAAGGCGACGCTTGGTTCAAGCCTTCTGAAGAGAACGTCTCCGCAGGCGTCTGCTTACGGATTGACCAAGGCCATTTCCGCGTCTTTCCATACGAGAATCAGTTCTTGATCCCGTTCGAAGCGGCAGTCCGAAGTTTAAACCCCCTCGTTGCGGTGAAAGTACGAAGTGCAGCCGTTCATGCTGCTCTCGCCAACATGTAAGTTGCTTTTCTTTATATCACCCATCGTATCTAGATCCTAATGATTTACCTCTCAAAGCACCGACAATGCTCCAGCTGTCTATATTTCCGCCGACACGCGCATCCAAATTCTAGACTCTATGAGTCATCTCCCAAGTGCCGAGAAGGAGCAGTGTGGGGCTTTTATCGTGAGTGTTCCTCATTTGACATGGGAAGATGTGATCTCTAACACCGCTGCCAGCGTGACGAGCGTGTCCTCGTCGTCTGGTCCGATGATCTCGATCAGATCATTCCCCTCTGCTCAGATTTTGAGCAGAAATTGATGAAGCTCGTCTGGCAATCCAGACGCGCTGGTTCCTCCATCATTACTACCTCGACCGGGGTCTCTGTGCCTCAGTCTGCCGCCGGATCCGATACTCATCTGCACGAGAAGTCGGACCAGCAGACTACAGATGTTACAGATGCCGCTGCGGCCATGGCCCTGGCCGAGAGGGAGAAGACGGTTCCCGATAAGAAGTGGGGCTGGAAGTGGCGGCTCTCACGAACGGCTGACGTCGAAAAGGGCGCCGGCAGCGAGAGTACCAGGCCCATCCGGTACTTTGCCCCCATATACGGTGGTCTTGGCATGGCTTTGTCGATTTGTACGTGTTCCTTACACCTGTGCCGGGGCGTTCCTGATGATTTCTTTTCAGTCTTCATCGGCAGTGGTCTCTCTATCCTCGTTACCGAAGTACGGCTTGACAACGACTATAAACGGCTTGCACTTATCGCCACGACACCGTTTCTTCTTTGTGTCTCCTTGGTAAGCGCTCTAAGTCCGTCCACATGTAGAACTATTTTTGACGCGTTATCTAGTTCTTCGCCCTCCAAGTCATCAATAGTATCGTATTTCTGTACGTCCCTGTCGATCAGTCCACCTATATGCCAATCTAACTCCACGATCCACAGAATTGGTCCCGTCGCACAGTATCACGAGAACTCCCGCTACTACTCCGCCATTCCGGCCGAACCTAATGCGGAAGTGGACTCGAAGCTGCCCCATGTCACGGTAGAAATGCCGGTGTACAAGGAGAGCTTACAAGAGACGATCGCACCCTCTGTCTTCTCGCTTAAGAAGGCCATGCAGACCTATGCCAGGCAGGGAGGAACATCTTCCATCTTTGTGCACGACGATGGGCTTCAGCTCCTCTCGGAGGAGGAACGAGAGAAACGTATTGCTTTCTACGCCAACCACAACATCGGCTGGGTTGCTCGGCCCCCCCACTCTAGTCAGGCTGACGGTTACAAGCGCGCTGGAAGGTTCAAGAAGGCGTCCAACATGAACTACGGACTCGCCCTCTCACTCAAGTTGGAGGAGAAGCTTCTCCAGCTTGAAGCCAGCGAAAAGGACGGTGACGAGGTGGATCTGGAAGAGAAGGCGCTCGAGAGTGTCATTGAGGATATCTACGAATCAACCGGCAGGAAATGGAAGCCTTGGGCGTGCAACGCGAAGAGCCTCCGGATGGGTGAACTCGTTTTGATTGTGGATTCAGATACCATCGTCCCCGAAGTTTGTCCATCATCTACCATCTTTGGATGCTGTTCGCTGACCAATATACAGGACTGCTTCCGCGATGCCGCTCGTGAACTCGCTGAATGCCCAGACGTTGCAATCATCCAACATGAGTCCGGTACGTTTTTAGTAAACCGCACTCTCTACGTTATGCTGACATTAGTCTCTAGATGTCATGCAAGTTGCCCATAACTATTTCGAGAACGGTATCACCCACTTCACCCGCCGGATCAACAAGTGTATATCTATGGCTTGTGCAAACGGGGAAGTCGCACCTTTCGTCGGGCATAATGCTTTTCTACGCTGGTCTGCCATTCAAGACGCTGCATTCATTGATACGGACGGTATCAAGAAGATTTGGTCTGAAGCCAACGTTAGCGAGGATTTCGACATGGCTCTGCGCCTTCAGGTACGTTTCGGCGCCGCCTCTCTAACTCCCTATATTAACATGTCTTTAGCTGAAAGGATATATTATCCGATGGGCTACATACTCTGACGGCGGCTTCAAGGAGGGTGTCTCACTCACAGTTGACGACGAATTGAACAGATGGCAGAAGTATTCATACGGTATGCACTCTGACTTCACATCCTCGTCATTCACTGACCTGACACTGTCACAGGCTGTAACGAACTCATATTCAATCCTCTTGTCGACTGGTGGCGCCTTGGGCCCATCAACAAACAGCTTCGTGTGTTCCTATGGTCCGCCGCTCCCATCCATTATAAGATATCCATGATGGCGTACATGTTCTCGTACTATGGTATCGCTGCTGCTTTCCTGCTTTCCATCCTCAACTACCTTCTCCTTGGATGGGCGCTCGACGTCGATGGTTACTACATGCACAGCTTCGAGATCTGGCTGGCTTGCACGGTATGCTGTCAGAAGCTAGTGTCACAGGCTACATGCTGACTTCCTTTCACAGGTTGTGTTCCCTGGTGCCGGTAATATTGGTTACACGTTGCTAGAGTATCGACTGGGCAGGAGGAGTATCTTGAGCTCGCTCATTGAGAACCTGACATGGGTGCCTTTCTTGTATGTTCCCTCTCTTTGTAATCGTTCTCAAATCTCCGCATTGACATTCGTCCTAGCTTCTTCTTCTTTGGTGGCCTTAGCCTGCACCTCTCTGTCGCCCTCCTTGCTCATTTGTTCTCATACAACATCACCTGGGGTGCTACCAAAAAGGTTAGTCTACTTTTCGATCCATCGGCACCCCGTTAATAACGCTACTTGTAGGAGGTAGAACGGTCCAACTTCTTCATCGAAGTTCCTCGCATCTGGAACAGATACTGGCCTATCTTGCTTATATGTTTCATTGCCATTGCAGGCATGATTGTTGTTTCCTTGGACGTCATTCCGGAGGAGTGGAGGATACCTAGCACGTCTTGGGCGGTGATTCTTCCTCTTGCCATCGTCTCGGCGCAGCATATTCTTTTCCCTATCGTATTAAATCCCTGGCTCATGATTTTCTCCTACTGATTCCTCGTTTATATCCGTACCTTACTCTCTTTTCCCTCGTTTGATCATTGAACAGCACGCTCGTTTCCTTTGGTATTTAGTGTAACGACCGCTTACTTATTATTGCTGGACTTCTTATGATTTAGTTGCCTGCATCGCTCTCCATACATTATTATAGATGGATCTCTGTATCCCACCCGTAAATAGTTTTATCAATAGAATGAGACGCCTCACAGTTGCGTCACTGAGCTCGAGCATGATGGATGTTGTGGAGTCCTATTGGGCACATAAGACGGTTAGAAGCAATATCGTTCCTTCTGCGAGCTTCGATGTACGTATACGTTCCGACAAACGTGAGATAGTGTATAGACGCCTCAATGTCATTCGGCCCGTCGCCCCGCCACTGGCATCAGGAGACCAGCAGCTGTAACTGACAAATGGTCTCCGTAGCCAACACTATGGAAGCCTTGTATAGTCTGTATAGTATTGCGAAGACGGTAAGTCGCCCGGTCGTTTACAGCATATCCGCAAACCATATTTATTACCACGAGATGTCTGTCGTGATGATCTACTTAATTCAAATTGCCACAGGCAGTGCCACCCCGGTCCCAGGGAGGCCGAGTGTTAGCCAATGGCAAGATGACTTCGAGGTCCGTCTTCGCTCATCGTGGCCCACCTGGTCTTCCACTTTTATTTTACTCACGAGGCTTCACGAGCATTCACCGGACCAACACTATGGAATTAAAGGTGTCCATGGCTCTGCGCCGCCGGTGGAGGTCCTTGATAACTTCAAGTCCTTCCAAGCCACTAAAGGTTCCTTTCGATTTATCTCTCCTAATTGTTGGCTTGATCCTAACTTTTTTAACTGCTCCAACCTGAGGTTCAACAGACCAACTGGCGTTCTGCCTCGCCAGCAATACGCATCTACTTCGCTAGAATCGATGCAGTTTTTGTATACTCTCTGATATCCGTTTCGCCAACGTTTCTCATGTGCATAGCGGACACCATCTGGACTTGATCTGGATTCTGAAGTTGGTGGTTTCCGTTTCGACCGGTCCTTCGACTTCTTGTAAACTTCTCGGCCGTTAGCGACGTCTGAGCCGTCCGTCTTCTGGTCTCAGTCTGAGTTCTGCCGCCGGCAGTGACGTTGCACCACCGTCATCTTGGCCAGTGAAGGGGCCTTGTCTGACTCGAACTTATATTTTATATCTTCGAGTATTGCGTTTGCAGACCCCTTCCTATACTTGGTGCTCTCGGATGTGCAATACGGGGCTTCTTATTGACAGCCGTTCTCAACGCGCTCCGAGTCGAGACTGTACCTGATCGGAATTTCTGAAAGCTTACTCTCCCTGAGCATCCAGCGTGTCTTTCCGGAAGAGGTCCGCGAGTACTTATCGCGCCACGAAGGCCTTAGTCTCATGAATTATCTTTACTAGCAGTATTCCACATGTTATCTAGCCTTCTATATTCAGGGGGAAGTACTCTACCATGTTGCTATAATGCATTATAGATTCATCTGAAATGGAGATGGATGACAAGCGCCACAGCGCCGCAAAAGGAAGGAACCGGCAACTCGGCAGAGGGTGATCCTGGTTCCGGATTCAGGTTCACTTAACAGTTACCACCGACCACCACCACCTGTGTCCGATTTGATTTCAGCCCTCTTCACGGGAGCTCAAAGTCCTGCTTTGATCCGTCTGTAAAGGAAAACACGGGACATCTACTACCAATTAAGATTCTTTGATGATTGTTTCCGTCTTATTCTCGACACATTCGCGTCTTCCTATTTTCCGCCTGCCTACCTTCCAGGGCAGAGGTACAGAAGACCTCTCTTGGCTTTGGCGATTCCATCATCCGTGGGACTTTGGAACTCTGGAAAGATCCCTAGGCCCTGCTTATCGGAAAACGCCTCGGGGCGAATCTTTCACGCACTTCTGTCTGTCCAGTTCGTTCACGTCACACAAACGAGAACGTTTAACGGAGTATTGACATGCCTTTGCCCTGTTTCCTTTCCATCATACTGGATTTCACTCCTCAATGTCTGCCGGCCGAGGAGAAAATATTGTCTGACCCTTGTCTGACGCATACACCTTTGACATTGGCGATGCCATCTATCTTTCATCCCCTGGCTCACGAAGATCTGGAACTGTTCCGCCGCTTCCTAAAGACTTTGTCGTCCAAGCCAGAGGCTGAGCATCTATTGGACCTCCTAATCTCCGACTGATCGCCCCCGTTTCTCCTCCTCACAAGCAGAGGAAGTCTACAAACCATACGGTTCCCTCTTCGTCGCCTTGGGTGTCCCTGATTCCCGATATATCCATTTTTATCGGCTGGACATTTACCATGCAGTCAGGGCAGATTCAATTGACTTAATTTTCTCATCATATATCGAAAGATTGACTGACAGTTTTCCGTTTGGATGAGGGGCATGTCAACAATCATGATTCCTATTCCGTCGGAATGTTGCCTTCAGCGTATTCTCGATCGTCGCCGAGACTTAGTTGCAGAACAGCAAGAATTGTTTGGCGGATCCAGGTTGCCCCGGACTCGTCCAAGTGCCTTCACCAAGTCCGATATAAAACAGACACCACTTCCCTGTTTTCTGCCAACTGACCTCTTCTTGGAGACCAGATGGCTTCCTCGGTCTTTACTGTAGCGCTCGCGCTCTCACTCACTCATGTGCGTCCGTCATCTTCCCCCCAGCCTCTTCTAGCCATCTTACACTTCACTCTAGTTAACATATGCAGATCACATTCGTTCAACGACTTTCCGTCACCACCACCGTCGACAGTCTGTACCCACTGAACTTCCCGGCAACTGGACGTCTTTGGGATGCTACGTGTACGTATGTTCTTCATGATCAGAGCTCAGCATAGCTGATGTGTTGTCCAGCGACCAAGGCGGCTCGCGCACCCTCGATGGTGCTACATATGCATCCGCCACCAACATGACCACCGGCGCCTGCATCGCCTTCTGCGACGCGAGGAACTTCATCTACGCCGGAACAGAGGTGTGTCTCCTCTGTATCTCTCCATCAAACGCTCTCCGATATTGTTCCCACAGTATTCTCAAGAATGCTACTGCGATAATAACATCCGCAACAACGCGGACAACGCACCGGCTTCGGAATGCAACATGGGCTGCTCCGGAAACACCTTGGAATCGTGCGGAGGTGGTGGCCGGCTCAACGTATACTGGAGTGGCGCAGAACCTCCCCCTCCCCCACAAACCCTACCCCAGGTAGGAAACTGGACATCTCTTGGCTGCTACAGGTATGGTTCTTCATGCCCGATGGTTATCTATCTGCAGTTGAAGTTGACGTGGGTTGTCTGCTGACTAGTGACGGCGTCGATGGGCAACGTACTCTTCCTGTTGGCATGGGAGTTGACGGACCCAACACAATTGAAAAATGTACATCAGCTTGTTTCACTGCGGGCTATCAGTTCTCAGGTGAGAAGCCTCTCTTTCTGCGTGTCTTCTTCGTTGCTGAAAGGAAGCAGGCTCGGAATTCAGCGTGGAATGCTGTGAGTTTTCACTCCTTGACACCTTCCATCTCTTCGCTTCTCACGAGATGTACAGTTTGTGGCTCGGCGATCATTGGGGGTCAACCTACGCCCATTGAACAGTGCAACATGGTATGCCCCGGTTAATTACGTTAAGCTGGCATCCTGATGCTGATATTTCGCATCTAGGTCTGCGCCGGAGACACCTCGCAGTTCTGCGGTGGACCAAACCGACTGAACTTATACAACTACACCGGAACTGACCTTCCCCCGATTACGACCCCAGGAGGAGGAGGTGGTGGAGGAGGTGGCGGAGCGCCAGTCTTCCCCGTCCTCGATGGGTTGCCTGGGACCTGGACCTATTCGGGTTGTTGGGTGTATGGGTTTTTCCTCTGCTGGTGCTATTCGCTTTCCTGACAAACAAGGCCGGTAGGGACAATGCCTTCGGCCGAATATTCGAGGTTGAGCTGGGCGCTTTCCCCGACAACACCGTGGACTCATGTGTAGCCGCCTGCGACAGCCGGGGCTACTCCTTGGCTGGTGTTGAATACGCTGTAAGGCCACATAAGGTCTCTTTCATACTTATCCGAGACTGATGCGACTTGGTGTTTAGGAGGAATGCTGTAAGTGTCTTCCACTTTATGGGGACTTTCACGTCCTAACGTCGGTGCAGTCTGCGGCAATAGACTCGTCAATGGCGCGGAGACTGCCCCAGAAGGACAATGCAACATGGGATGCACCGGAAATGCGACGTAAGTCCGCACATCCACATCTGTTGGCGCGACACGAGCTGACACGACCTTGGTCATTTATAGGCAGGCTTGCGGTGGTCCGGGCCGAATTTCCCTCTACTCATCCTCCGGCGACTTCGCTGTTCTCCCGGTGCCCGTCCCACTCAACAGCAGCCTTCCCGGGGAGTGGGTTTACCAAGGATGCTGGACGTATGTTTTGAGCCTCCTCCTTTGATGTGGTTGTTTTGAAAAGATCTTCGACAGAGACACTAACGACGGACGTCCTCTGCCTTGGCAAATCATCTCGATCGAGGACAATTCCGTTGAGAAGTGCCTGAACCAGTGTGCCGCCTACGGATACACAGCTGCTACTCTTGAATATGGTCAAGAATGCTGTATGTCTCATCATCCTACTCTCATAACGACCATAGCTCATCGCCTGCATACAGACTGTGGAGATGAAGAGGAACTTGAGGGCAATGGTAATGTGCAGGTAGACGAAGACGAGTGCACATTCCAGTGTCCCGGAGACCCGCTCCACATTTGCGGAGGGGGACAGAGGATGACAACCTACACCTGGAACGGCATTGTAAATGAGTGGCACACTCCCGAAAACATTGGCCGATACGAGGTACGCGCTGTCGACTACCGTTCACTCAACCCTCCACTGACCATTCCATAGTTTTTGGGCAAGTCCTTATCGTTTTTTGATTCCCGGGCTGACCTAACCATGATGGTCCTTGTTTTTCTCAGTCCCTGGGTATGAATGTTGTTTTGATTTTGACCGCGAATCCTCCTGACGTCCGCTAATTTCCGCAGCGTCGTAGTTCCGTTGATCGCCACTTTGGGAATCAATAACAAAGTAACGTTCCTTGAGAAGGCAGGCACCAGCGTGTTCGTGCATCCTGTTCTGGGTCATCATGATCTCATTGGATCCCGCTGACGTCGTCATAGGTTCGAAAATTCCACCGGCGCCTACGAGCTGGATCTTACTCTCGTCAATGACTTCCCGAGGGCCTATCGGGAGATGCACGTTAAGGTAGGAGTCGATCATTGCGATGATATACTAAGAGGGTTCTGACGCCTATTGCAGTCTGATGTGTTCTGCGCTGCATCAATTATCCTTCCCGACAAGGCGGGCCGCCAGATCAACGTTGGTGGATGGTCGCTTGAAAGTACCAAAGGTGTCAGACTCTATAGTCCGGACGGCACTGATGGCGTCAATGGCACGAACGATTGGGAAGAAGACTATGAGGTGCTTCGTCTACAGGTAACGTCACTTCACCAATTCCTCTGCCTGTGCTGTTGTGACCTTTGCCCAATAGGAACAACGCTGGTACCCTACGGCTGCCGTATTGGCCAACGGAAGTATCCTCGTCATTGGTGGCGAATTCGGCAGCAACGACATAGCTACGCCTAATTTGGAAATCCTGCCCAAGCCGGAAGGTGGAAGTACGGTGGTTCACTTGGAATGGCTCGCACGCACGGATCCCTGGAATCTCTATCCATATGTGGTTGTCTTGCCCGGCGGTGGAATCTTTGTCGGTGAGTGTCTCTTCTATGCATTCTGGTAGTGGAATGGTCCTGACATGATTGGTACCAGCATACTACAACGAGGCCCGCATCCTTGACCCCGTCACGTTCGACACTGTGAGGGAGTTGCCCGATATCCCTGGAGCAGTTGATACCGGTGCGTGACTCTTGCATTTCTGCACTCGATCGTTTATGCTTATCCTCGTTTGCGTTAGATCTGGGAGGTCGTACGTACCCGTTGGAAGGATCAATGGTGCTTTTCCCTCAGCACGCGCCATACACCGATCCTCTGAGGGTTCTTCTCTGTGGTGGATCTACCGGCCCCGGTCCTGCTTTCGTGTTGGACAACTGCGTTTCCATTGAACCGGAAGCGGAGAACCCTACTTGGACGCTTGAACGCATGGTAAGCACCGCGCTATGGTTGGTGTACTGACATCGTCCTGATGACTCGTTGAACTTGTAGCCGTCCAAACGTGTGATGTCGTGCATGGTTGGGTTGCCGGACGGGACGATGATGATCGTGAACGGTGCTCATGAGGGTGTCGCCGGCTTTGGGCTGGCGGGTAGTCCCAATTTGAACGCTGTGCTATATGATCCGTATCAACCTGTCGGACACAGGTTCTCGATTCTGAACAACACGATCGTCCCGAGGATGTATCACAGGTGTGTGGCAATGCCCTTTCTGGCCCACTTCATCACTGTCACTGACTGTTCATCTATGTAACAGCGAGGCTACGCTGTTGCCTGATGGAAGTGTCTTGATCTCTGGCTCCGACCCTCAGACTCCAGGTTTCGACGAAGAGATGAGGATTGAGGTGAGATATACATGTATTCGTTGATTGAATCATGATGCTGACGCTGGGACGAAACAAGGTCTATATCCCGCCCTATCTCAACGAAGGCCGTACCCCTCCCACATTCAACATCTCCGACACCGACTGGGCGTACGGAGGTGACTACACCATCACGAACGTTAACTTGCCACAGGGCGACGCGATCAGGATCTCTCTCGTCCACGGTCCGTCTCACGTCTCTTTCCCTATCTCTCTCCTTCCCTAACTTCTGAACAAACAGCCACCTCAAGCACGCATGGGAACACGATGGGCGCGCGGACGATATTCCCCGCGTTCACATGCGCGGGTACGACGTGCACGATCACCGCCCCTCCGGACGCGAACATCTCCCCGCCGGGGTGGCACCAGCTGTTCATCCTCGACGGCCCGACGCCGAGTCATTCGCGGTGGGTGCGGATTGGTGGGGATCCGGGAGAGTTGGGCAATTGGCCTGATTTCCCTGGGTTCACGTTGCCTGGTGTTTGAGTTTTTTCTTTTTTTCTTTTGAGTTTTTGTATGCAATGTGTGTGGACTTTGCTGGATCTCTCGCTCTCTCTCGTAATTGCTACGCTCGTTGTTCCGTGGACTTTCTGTTTGGTTATATGTGTACTATTTCTTTACTCTACTTATGCTGAGGAATGGAATGGGATGGTGAATCTAAGTACTGTGACTCTGAGAGGTCCGAATCATTGCATTGTAAGCAATCACTGCTGAAGAAAAAATAAAACTTGACATCATTCGAAATTTCGGATAGGGGAATCGAACCCCGAGCTGCCGCGAACCAAATTTCACTTACAAAGAGTACAGGAATGAGAGGCGGCAATCATTAAACAATAACCGATAATGCACTACAGTTCTTTGGACAATAAGAGGCCAATGTATAGCACCTAGATGATGATGGCAACTCTAAATGGCGTCTCAAAATACGAAGTTCTATCAACGAGCAGAAGTTGTTGAGAAGTCGAGAGGACACCTTGAGCCCTATGTCGAGACTCTGAGTCAAATGCGCTAAGAAGCTGAGTGTTACGAAGGAGGAACTGGTTTGGTTCAGACAGAATGTGGCGGCACCGAATCAACCCGAATATCACGTGCACTGTCCTATAGTACAATAACATTGCACCACAATCCACAACAACATTCGTCCGCCATGGGTGTCCATTTTGACTCTCCCCCTCCTCCTGTTGAAGTTCAGCACGGTCGCTTGGTACTTCTCCGTGCCCTAATTCAAAATGGAATACCATGCATCCTCTGGGGAGAAGATGCTCTAGCTTTCGCTCACAATGTTCCCACCACTCTTTTTGACCAGCACATAATTGTTCCGGATGGATGTCTATCTGCCGCTGCAGGCGTTATTCGGGCTACAAGGCCTTTCTACGAGACGTCCATTCCTAGTTATGCACTGACGTGGAAAGATGCAGAAAGAGGAAAACTCCCTAACCCATTTCCCAAGAGCATTCGCTTGGGACATGAGGCCGCTATTCGTCATGAGACCCATCACGCAGTCTATCCCGAACCGGGATTCGTTCTTTTACTTCCTGAGTCCGCCTTCGGTTTCTCTTGTCGAGGGACCCCTGAACGATACCAGTCACTGTCTCCGCCCTTGCATCCTTCGAATGCAGGGATTTTGATACCGAGATACCATACGTTTATTGAGGGGATTGTAGAACTATTAATCAACCCTCCTTGCGGCTATTATCATGAAAGGTTGTGGGCGTGGGCGAGGATTCACCTTTCATACCTTTTGATGTATAGGATCAAGCAATCTGAGGACCGCCCATCTACCAAAGAGGAGAAGACCGCTCACACACGTGAAGAGGCAGCTATAATCTCAGAAGTGAGGGAGGATTGTAGATGGATATTGCATCGCGAATTCTCCCACACTCGTCTAACTATAGATGACTGCATTGACGCTGAGAGGAGGAGGGATGCTGCTGCGCCGTGAGTGCCTCATCAGCAGCCACTCTTATGTTGGTGTGGAATCCGACTAATATGTTTGAAATACAGAATTGGGCAGCAGACACGACCTAGTGCTGGACAGCCTGTTAGTCCAGGTCGTTCGTGAGCTCACTGTAACTCTTCGCCGTTGCACCGAAGCTTACCCATTGAAGTCGCCGGAATTTTAGTTCTGTTTCCCTCCCACCTTCAGGAGGGGTAGCACAGAACTCGTTTATGTGCCGCATTCCTGGAAAGGTCCGTAACATTGGGAAGATCTTGTAGACCTTTCTTTCACATCTCGTCCTCTCGATACGTTGTTATTGTTGTTTTTCTGCTTTCTTTGTCTCCATAATACAATCCCATATTCTTGTACGTTGATGGAACCTACATAAACTACTTCAACAGTTAAGTGCTTGAACCCCAGGGTCCTCTTGCGTGAAATGCGTGGCGTACGCACCCGCAACAATGTGAAGCGATCATCACCATATTGCCTCTTTACATCTGAATAAGATTCTCAGGTAGAAGTCTACTTGGTGTAATTGGAGGCCAAGATCCATTTGCGCCAATTCGAAAGAAGGCGAAAGGTGGCTAACAGACAGGAATCATTGATGGAATGGGAAGTCAAAATCTGTCCTTGTGCTAAGAGAAGCAAGCCTAAGGAAGATTAGCGCACAAACAACTTTTATCATCGTTGTGGCTTCTTCGTTCTTGACGAGGCTGTCCAGCCTGTAGGTTTCCAATCAGAGAGAATATCACACGTTTTGACGCCAGAAACGCCGTAGATTCCTGAAGGGGAGAAGAACAACAGATAGAAGAACAACATACACACAAATCTCGCGTTGTGGCGATTTAGCCTTATCAGGGGTTGCGGCAGGGTAAACACGGTACAACTTCTTCTTCGAAACATGTTCATCAAATGGAATTTATCCGAGTTCCAAGGACGGATCTGATAAGTTAGAAGTAACAATTCCTACGTTCGAAAGCACCGCACAAGAAGATCGAAATACCTAAACATCAGGCAAGACATCGTGGGAATACAGCGAGGAAGATCCATACATCGGATAAAATGAGTTCCTGTGTCTGGAGAGAAGAGCATCTGCCTAAATACAGACGTCTTCTTGTCACCACGAGCTTACGCCACAGTTTGGTTTTGACACGAGGATCGAAACCTCGAAGATCTTCGTGAACGTTGTTCTTGGGAAAAAAATGAAGGGCACTAGCTAGAAGAAGATGGAGTTGAACTAGTTCGTGCGGAGAACCAAACAGCTTTTCCTCGGCGCCTAAGCGCATTGAAAATAACTTCCATCCTCTGCCAATTTCCTAGAGGCTAATGATTCGTCAGCACCGCCCCTCCGGACGCGAACATCTCCCTGCCAGGGCGGCACCAGCTGTTCATCCTCGACGGCCTGACGCCGAGTCATTCGCGGTGGGTGCGGATTGGTGGGGATCCGGGAGAGTTGGGCAATTGGCCTGATTTCCCTGGGCTCACGTTGCCTGGTGTTTGAGTTTTTTTTTTGAGTTTTTGTAATGTGCGGACTATGGATCTCTCTCTCTCTCTCTCTCGTGCTTACTACGCTCGCTGTTCTGTGGACTTTCTGTTCGGTTATATATATGTACTATTTCTTTACTCTACTTTTGCTGAGGAATGGAATGGAATGTAAGGGATGGGATGGTGGACCGTGTGGACGACCTGATATTGTTTGTAAGCAAGCAACCATCGCTGAAAAAAAAGACACAAACTATTCATACGGAGATTCGGATACGGGGAATCGAACCCCGAGCTGCCGCGGAGCAGGAGTCTGAGTGCTCTGATGAGAGGCGGCAATGTTAACCATTACACCATATCCGATACGAGAGGTGAAAGCAGTCTTCAAATATGTGATGATTTGCTTGGTTCTATCTCGATAAAAATGTATATATATTCACACTCGACTCATACATACAAAGACAGATGTACATGAGATACAATCAAATACATATAAGATCACAGTGAGTAAATAAAGAACCAAACCAAAAAGAAATGCTCACGTCGGCTTCTCCGGCTGAGGAGGAGCAGGAGGGGGTGGAGGAGCGTACGCGTAAGGCGGCCAATACCCCGGCGGAGGAGGCGGTGGGTAGTATGGATAATACGCCGCCGCCTGTGCGTTAGGATCGGGGTATAGTGGGTACGGCGGCTGGCCCTGTCCCGGGGGTGGAGGGGGAGCAGCATACGGGGGGTACATTGGTGGGTATCCGGGGTAGAAAGGGGGTGGGATGGCGTATGGGGAGAAGGGAGGTGGGACGACGGAGGAGGCGGGGTCTGCGGCTGGGACAGGAGGTGTATCGGGTAGTGCTGGTTGCTTCTCCTGTTTCCGGCTGCGAGAGGAAGAAGGATATGGGTCATATCTCTTGCGCTTCGTTTCTAGGAGGGGAACGCCGGAGGAGAATGGGGCGGAGAGCGGAGGTGGGGAGGATGTTCCAACGTCCTCGGCCTCGCCGCGGTACCGGGGAATGCCATCCACGCCGATCTCTACCTTTGGTGGGTGGCGAAACTGGGTCTTATCGAGGTACTCTGGGCTGATGTCGAGGGCGGCAAGTTCCGGTAGAGACGATGGGGTCCGCAGGCGACCGTTCTCAACGTCTTCGATACGGTAGTAGGAAATGAGATGCTGGGCGACGCCTGCGATGTTTACAGAGAATGTCTGGGAAAAGGATAAGATCGTGCTGCCATAAATATGAAGACAGTCACCTTCTTCATAAGACCTTGCTGTTTGAACTTGTCGCTGTTCGTCAAGCTGCCCATCAGCGTCCTCTCCCGCTGCTTATCCACACTCGGAATCCCATCGTCGCGAGGCCGACTGAGCGTGCTGTCACTGTCATCCTCCTCCGATGGTTTACTACGATGGCCCTTTTTGTGCGTTTCCCGGTAGAGTATAAAGTTGCCCAGTATTCGACTGGGACTCCAGAAGAACCCATCCGTCCAGCGCTTGATCCCACTCTCCTCTTCGTCAAACACAAACACAGCGCCAGACGCGATCATCTTGCGCTCAGAGTCGACCAGACGGCGGGTCACTCGAGGGATCAGACCGCGTCGAGCGGCTTCGAGGATGAGGAGGGCGTCGCCCGTGGTTTCTATCCAGCCAGACCACGGCGGTTCAGTCCACGTTCCGTCAGAGGACATCGCGACGAGGAACACAAAACGCTAGACATCGTGGATAATAGCAGAGTGGTAAATAGAGTTTTGCGATGAAAAATAGAGTTGGCGTACTGTCACTCAATCTGGCGGAGGAGGAAAAAAATAGGAGAGAAAGCAAAGGTAATTACAGCTCCGACTATTTACTGAGTCAAAACTCCGACGGCTCCGACTTCGGCATCGACACGTCGAGAGATGTGTGCGCGGAATCTACGCGCGTTAGACGTATGCATCTTCGACGAGAATGTTTCATTGACCTCCAATACTCGATAACAAATGCGCTGAGTAGGGCAATACATAGACTCTACTTGTTGCGAGCTCACATCTTAATATTAATGACGGCTGGAGCGAGTATAGTCAGATTTTTGTGTGCATACTGTAGCATAATGATAGTCTATGTTTCCTATCGTGTATCGTGTTTTCCAGTTGTGAATTAAGGCCTGGCGGCCTACACTTGATCTAAAAGCCAAAAGGCCAAAGTGGTCGCCGAAGGTAGAAATGAGTCACATCAACTCCCTAGACATCGAACCTGCCCTCAAGGATGGCCTGTGCGTTTTTTAGCGCCCGTATATAAGGCTCTCCCCCTCCATCCAGAATCCTCACCACTCTGGCCTTTTGGCTTAGATCAAGTGTAGTATCTGTTCTTAATAGGTAATAACCTCTCTCTTAATTCCAACACAAAACTGACGCTTTCTCCTGCAGTTTAATCACTATTATAGAGGCACCGCCTCTATTGTTGATTATCTAATTTTTGCCGCCCTTGTTCTCGTGCACTGCTTGCAACGCGAGGACGCGATGACCTTGCTATTGCAGTATCGGCTTGTGTCGTCGGGGGAATCCTCCTTTTTTTTCTTTTTGCTACTCTTTTGTGCGAGGGCCTGTTGGCTTCTTGTGGGAGGTAGCAAATAGATTGAATGGGGTGGTTTTTGATGGAATCGGGTGATGAGTCGTTGTACTTGAGTCGTTTGGACTACCCTTGCAAGTGTGTCCTTCAATTCTTCGTTGTAATTATTTAGATGGAATATCTCGGTCTACCAATGTATTCGGTACTCTCCGGGCTGATTATCCTCGCCTGTAGATTTCGACGTTGTCGTCGGTCTTGTTCCTACCTGTGTAATAATAGGTAGTAGTGTCAAGGATTAGATCTCCTGGAGTGAAGTAATGATCAGCTGGCGGGCTAACAGTCACATTAACATATTCCTAGCTAGTTCACTCTTGCGAAACGGAATGTTCATGGTATGCACAAGTCTCTCGTGCTTTGTCCCTTAATAGAATTGCATAGGTAGGGTGAGGTTTAATTTGCTCGCTCCATGTCGAAGGATGGCTTTACAATGTCCATTGAGACTTCTCTGCTTACGTTCTTACCGTGGCCATCGGCGATGGCAAGCTGAATCATTGCGATATGACACTGCATTAGTCATGAGAACTTGAGAATTTACGTCGCTTTCCTCCTGTTAGCTACCTTTCTACCTTCATTCAGCGCTGCCCCTCACTTTTCACGCACTCATTGCTTCTGTTCTTATTGCTGGAATGGCTGCTTTGAATGTGACTACTGAATCCGTGCTCTAACTACGCTAGTCTGACTGTCTTCTAGCGCGGGGCTTCGATGGGCGTAGACATGGATGCTATAGTCACGCAACCAAGCACCGCTGTAAGTTTCATGATTAGAGCATAGCATAGTAGGACTTTACTCTGATCTGAACGGTCCCGATCCATAGCCGATGAAAGCAGACGACAAGTGTGTCGAAATGAACTTGAAGGAAGAACCTCGCAAAACGGAGACAGCAAGCGACACGCGCTCCCTCTTGTAAAAAAACCACATCGCTCACTTCGCTCATAGACACCCGCCACCCAAACATCAGCCAAATACCGCCCCATACTCGGAAAGCGCTGGGCGTCCGTCCGAGAACAAGTGCCCGTCGCGCCGCCTCATCCATCTATCATCGCCAGCCGCCTCATCGCGACGCGTCTAGACGACTCCTCTTGCACCCCACACGCCGTCGACAGACTCCTCCAACGCTGGCCTCCCAGCCGAACACCTGAAGAGTACTGTGATTGGATAATGATCAGTCGAGTGGGCGAAAGCCTCAGGGCTCCGAGTCCTCAGCGTCCTTCTTCCCTCGAAGCCATGCGCGCGGATTTCGAATCCCTCCAATCCACCAAAAACGTCTCCGTCGAATCCCTCGACGAAATCGCCATCAAGCACAACTCCCTCAGCGGAAAGTGGCTCGTCTACGGTAACACAGAGCAGATCGACGAGCTATGGGCTAAAATCGTCAAGTTGGTCTGTCTAGAGAGAAAGCACGGCAACGCCAAAGTCTCCTCGAACAAAAACGACGACCAATTCGTCATCTGCGTCTACGCAGAGGACTTTACCAATACGAAGGATGTGCAGGGGCTGAGGGAACAGTTGAGGACGCTGGGGGTGAGGTGGAAGATCGCTTTTAAGATGGACGCATACACGCATTTGGATATATATAGCAACAATAAGTGGAGGATTAGGCCGAGTCGTTATTGGGATTAGAACGTTCAACGAGCGCGCATTACTTGTCTGTACATCTCATTTCTTCAAGTTAACCGATCGCTGTATGTAGTTTACATTTAATTCTGACCTGACGCTGATTATGTTCTCGTACTCCCTCTCAACATGCGATCATTCTGAGAAGGTTGTACGCCGCAGAGATCAACGTAACATGGCTAGGAAACGGTGTATATCACCAGCCGAGGATAATAATACCGAGTCGGATCGACACGGCAATGCCCGAGAAGACGCATCAGTCATGTGCATGAGTGACCTTGATATCTTAGGTCGGTTGATGAGATTCAAGCTTTCCTCTCTACCTCCATCACCCCAGTGCAGCCACTCTTCTCAAGCGCCACTCCTTAACCACTGGTACTCAAAGTCCGAGGATGGATATGTTGAATGTGACTATTGACATCGTGCATGAATCACGTGTTTTCTGAGCATCATCTAGCACGGCGGGACTTCCATGGACGTGGACATGGATGTTACGGTCGCGCAACCAAGCACCACCGTAAGTTTCAGTATCCCGGGAATCAGCTCCGATCTCAACGGCCCCGATCCATAGTCAATGAAGGAAAACAACGAAGATGTCGAAATGAGCATCGAAGATGAGCCTCGCGCAACGGAAACAGTAAGTGAAGCGCGTTCCCTCTTCTAAAAAAAGACCCTATCGTTCAACTTGACAGACCCCCGTCCCCCAATCATTAGCAAACTACCGTACCAGAAAGCTTTGGGAGACCGTTCGAGAACAAGAGCCAGTCGCACCGCCTGGTCCATCTGAAATTACCGACGGACGCCTCATCGCACGTCTACTGGACGATATCTCCTGCACCCCAGCCGCCGTCGACGCATTCCTAACACGCTGGCCTCCCAGTCGAACACCCAAGGAGTACTGTGAATGGATAATCATCAACCGAGTTGGCCAAAGCCCTCGCCCTCCGAGTTCTCCTTCCTTCGAGGCCATGCACAAGGATTTCGCGTCCCTCCTATCCACCAAAAACGTCTCCGTCGAATCCCTCGACGAAATCGCCATCAAGAACAACGCCCTCGTCGGCAAGTGGCTTGTCTTCGCGAACAGAGACCAGATCGACGCGCTCTGGGCCACAATCGTCAAGTTGGTTTGTCTAGAGAGAAAGCACGGCAACGCCAAAGTCTCGCCAAACAAGAACGACGACCAATTTGTCATCTGTATCTATGCAGATGATTTTACCAATACGAACGATGTGCAAGAGCTGAGGGAACAGCTAAGGGAGTTGGGGGTGAGGTGGAAGATCGGGTTCAAGATGGACGCATACACGTATTTGGGGATATATAGTAAAAATGAGTGGGGAATTCGGCCGAATCGTTATTGGAATTAGAACGACTGTGCTAGTTGGAAGGTGCATATTATTTCTTTCGTAAAAGGCAGGAATACAAACACATTCGAGGTAGAAGAAACGTAAACGTGAAGAATCGTTGTCTAAGCATTCGCGACGCGCTCTTTCTCAGGATCGACAACCGCGTCCGAACCCGACTCCTGGTTAATGATCTCCTTCTCAACACGTTTGGTTTGCTGCTCCCTTTGTTCGCCTTCGTACACTTGGGCTTCGTCAGTACCACGATGAACCATAGTTTATTAGCAGGGACTTACAGAACGCCAACTCCTCCAATGTCCGATGAGCCGTCTCAGGGAACAAGAAATACACGAATGCGACTTCAAAGACGAGGAAGACGACATAACTATCATCAACACCGTGACAAAGTCAGCATCTGAACTGAAGGACGTCGGGGACGGAGACGATGTCGACGTACCTAATGTAATATCTCCAACCTTCACGAACATTAGTCCAACTTCACCGCCGAATGATTAGAAACGCAGCTTACCCGAATTATTGATGCCGATAGGGTTCACAAACTGATTGAAGAATCCCGCCATGCGGGAGAACCACTGAAAGATGGCGATACCTTTGGCTCGAACGTGGTACGGGAACAGCTCCACGAGGAACGCTACAACACTGTCTCAGTAAAGGCGATCGCTTCTCAGAGCGCGGAGCAGGAGCACACACTATAGGTGAGGGCGTTGAATGCGACATTATATGCAGGACTATATAAGAAGATGAATCTGTGGATCGAAGGGAATGAGATTCCTCGGGTCAGGAGAGAGTATAGAGGGGAAAATTACGCAATGACAGCCCTCGAGGACCCTTGATCTTCGGTCATAGCATATCGGGCGCTCGCGACCGTCCAGCCGGTGAAGATGAGAAGAAGAGACGTAGTACCAGTCTACGATCGCAATGAGTCCACCATATGGGGCATCCAATGAGAAACCTACCAAGTATGCAGTCCTTCGGTTGAACCTCGAGACAGTAAGAGCAAAGAACGTGGCATTGAGGAGGCTCCAGCAGTTGTTAGCCAAGTTGATGAGATTCTTCGTGCGGTTGCTCGTGATACCGACATTGTCTAGGATGCGGGCTAGGAAATATCTGCAGCACTACAATGAGCCTGATGTACTACGCCTGATAAAGGGAAATCGACGCACGAAATTAATCCGTTTCCACTCCACTGTGTAAACAAACCCAGGGCAGACCCGACGATCAAACGCTTCCGCATCCCCGACGTCGCTACGAGCTCTCTCCAACTCGTCTTCGAAGTCTCCATCTCCATCTCAAGAGTCTTCTCAATCTGAGCGTATTCCGCCTTCACGAATTCAGAATCTAGGTTTCCTTCGGCGTGATACTACCCACATATCATCATAAAGACACAATGCAGAGATGATTGCGGTGCGTACCTTGACGAGGATCGCATACGCTTCATCTCCCCTCCCCTTACTAATGAGCCAACGCGGACTCTCGGGGATGAAGAAGATAAAAGCAATCTGCATAGCGCTGGGGACGACTTGCAAAAGGGATGGGATTCGCCATCCCCAGTCATTACTCATGGCAAACGTCCCGAGCGTCACGCCAGCAGCAACGATGGAACCTACAGATCATACTTATGCAGAAGAGGTCCAGACGTAACTCCGACGGAGAAAACACACCGACGAAATAACAGGAGTTGAACAGAGATCCGAGAATCGCGCGCTCTTTGGGATGCGACAGTTCTGGTTTGGTCCATATACCATCAGTATGACGCCGGGAGCTTCGATAAGTAGAAACTCGCACCTCCGATTAAAGAGGACGCAGCAACGATCGCGAACGGGATACCCAGACCAAGAATCACTCGTGAAATCACAAACATCGCGACTCGTCTCAGACGTTAGCCTCCATGATCCGAGGTCAAGGAGGCAGGATTAGCGTACTTACAGTTCTGAGAAGCAGTCTGTATAGTGGCACCAATAATCATCAAGACGCTTCCAAAAACAATGGCCCAGCGTCGACCGAGGTGGTCTGAGACGAAAGGTACAGCCGGAAGGCCTACAATGGCCCCGAGGGAGTAAGCCGCCGACATCAAACCGAGGAGTGTTGAGCGTGGAGAGTTGAAGACTGTAGAGAAATCTAATTCAGCATAATGCATAGATAGAGAATGGGAAAACCCTACAGGTATCCCAAGTTTCAACAGCTTGCAGACCGTTCATCATAGACGAATCAAACCTAAGACGTAAAGTATTAGATGCCATTTGTAACAATCGGGCGAGGAAACATACCCGCTCGTCATTTCCACCCCGATACAGGTCGGGATAAGCAAAATATACAGCTTCCGTAGATTAGGCTTCCGGTACCACGGAATCTTATCCTGCTCAGCCAATCTCGTAACGACAGGATCGGCCGTCTGAGCCACCACCACTTTCGGCTTCTCAACGATGCGGGCGACGGATGCCATATTTTCCTGTCCTGAAATGAGGGGAAACCAGCGGAATGATTACTCGTACGCGGGTTTTTAAAAGGAACGGTCCCAAGCCCCTACTTTTCAGGCACGACGCGCAATTCTCCAGAAATCATCCGTTGAATAGATTTCCGCCAAGGAAGAGTGCTTCCCCACAACTTCCCGACCTCCTTAGGGGAATATCGGAGAAATTGCGGGGAATAATCAGAACTCTTGAGCTTGCTTTGGTCTGGGCGGGCAGAAGAAACAAGAGAAAGAGATAAGATGCAGCCCCGAGAGTCAACAAAAAGAAGCACCAATGTCACGGTAAGCAAAGTCCACTCGATCCGGAGGAAATAGAGCATCTTTTCAGATTTCTCATTGGTCGTATGCAGTAAACTCGTCAGAGCCGAACTCTTAGAGTTTAAAGAAGTATAATAAAATATTCCCTTCTGTGAACTGCGTAGAATGAGGTCATAGTATCTGGGATACTAGCTGGGACATGCAAGGGACATGGGATCGATCAAAGAACTAGTCAAAAGAAGTTTGGACGACGTTACGTGTCTTACCACGTGGACACTGTGGCGTAAAATTCGTCCTTCAAAATCCGTCCTAAGTAAGTGGGGAAATCGGCGACATCGTTATTGGGATTAGGAACGACTGCTAACTATCTGTACAGCTCTTGCGGATTGACCACTGTATTATACATTTCTTGTTGATCGATGTGTTTCTGTCCGAGTCTCATTTGTGCATCGTTCTGGAAAGGTTGTACGCCGCAGAGATCAACGTGACATGGCTGAGAAAGGATCTACATCAGAAGGAAAAGAAGCATAAAAGGCAAGGATAATACTGACGTGAAACCTTGGACAGCATTCCCAAGCCTGAACGAGGCGTTATCAGCAATACAGATCATACCACGAAAACTGTCTCCTTACCCTTCTCCGGCGTCCGAGATCTCTTCAGTGCATAGACCGACATGGTTCAAGTACAGGAGAAAGTCCTGATAATGACGTCTTCAGGACCACACCAATTAATAGGAGTAAAGAGCTTCACTAACTTCGAACATGGAGACTGCTCGGTGGTGCATGGAGCTATCGTACACTCCGGCACGTGTCAAAGCTTCAACACACCTATACCGGCACGGCGAAGCGTCAGGACATGCAGAAGAGATGAAAAGAAGGAATCACCAACCATAGAGTACACAAGCAGAAGGTACCCTCCTCCCCTCCAACGCCATCATCCGACCGGTTAACGTCATAACGAAAAACGAGATTCTGCCAAAGCGCAGTCAGCCTCATATATCAGAATGTCCTAGGTCGATGTGATGTACTCACGTTCGACGTCAGACCTCCCCGTTCAGGAGTCTTCAAGATCTGCTTCAACGTACTCATGAAACGCGGATCAGACTGGCATTCAGTTGCGTCAATACATCCCTCGTTAGTTAGAACGCTGAACGCACCGCTTGCATGAAGAACATCAGCGGCATGATCAGCACCGCCGAGTCCAGGATGTGTGTCTCTTCGTAGCTTTGTCCAAATTGCTTAAGCTCAGGGTTCCACGCTTTGTTCATGATGTCTTCATAGATGGTATCCCTCGCTTCCAACCATTGACTGCGCTTCGGGCAAGGCAAAGAACGCTTATCGGCAATCCTCAATCCTGTAAGAGGTGTCGGGGAAGGCACTGAATGAGTAGTATTGAACGGTACCTCGGTCGATTGCAACCCTACGCCGGACAAGAATGAGGCATGAGCTCGGGAAAAAGGTTTTGGGCGTACCAGAGCATGATTTTGGAGTACTAGAAGTCAAGATTAATCACGCGATCACGAGAGTGAAGAGAATGGCACACAGTAAAATGACGCTTCTTGTTCCTCACCTCCCTGTCAGAGACGTTTATTCAAGCCATAGATCATGACTCGTCAATACGGCGCACCAGATTGATCTATTAAAAAAATCAGTGGATAATTCTGGATCGAATACGATACAACATACAAGTCAGGGTTTTGATAGTTCGCCACGACGTCTGAGGAGGGTTAGATCCGTCAATTCCAACACAGGAAACTTTGGAGATTGAGAGTAGCCTTACAGTCGACACTGTCAGCCCAGCCTCGTCAGTGACAACCGGGGCAATAATTAGAAACCAAGTCTTACAGTTCTCGCACAAGGACCCTGAACGATTTATGGCAAGAGGATTAATTCATTGGCAAATTTGATGCTATGCGATTGGAAGCCTACCAATCATCGTATGCCTGCCGACGACGTCGTTAATTAATATCCATCACGCCATAGAACGCGGCGTACCAATGGCTTTCCGAACTGAACAAAGATCGTTAAAGAAAAAAGGTCACGAGAAGCGAAGGATAGCGAACCTTCTGTCCCAAGTAAATACAGTCCATTCTAAAACACAGGCCAAAATCAAATCATGATGTGGCGCCGGCATCGTTCCAGACTTACAATTCACCATAAATGTCCTAAGAAACAAAACGTAAGACCACATCACGAATGAAAGCGGGCACATACCAGCTGGAGATGATCCGCAGCGCCGTTTCCGATTCTGGGAACGCTCGTTAAGACAAAGACAAATTTCGTTGAGGCGTGAAAATCCTTCTTGTTACCGAACTGGTTTCGAACCCTTGTGGCCATCCAAGTGCGTAAGCTCGATCTCTTCGAGGTCTTTCCCACCTACGATTGACAGAGTCACCGAAAGATCTATGTAGATGCAGTGGGATGCGTACCATGGATGGTGTACATGATCTGGATACTACCATCGGGATTCTTGTCGCGCAGACGTTCGAAGATGAATTCCATATACGCTGAATCAATGATTGCGTCAATACGGGAGCAACAGGACATTGAGGAACATACCATTAGCCTCGTGGGTAAAACCAAGCCGAATCAGGGCGTAGAGAGTGAACGAAGAGTCCCGAATCCATGATGCACTGTGCTCGATAGTAAGTGAGTCGGTCTGACAGTTCCATGAAAGGAAACCCGACCGGTAGTCCCTAAAAACAATCATTGAGAGGAAGGAAAGAGTGAAAGAAGAAGATCCGAGCATACCAATTTCTCGTCCCCCCTATATACTCTGGCAAGCTAAACGTTGGACTGGCAACCACGGCACCTTGAGAGGCTACGATTTCAGTAAACGTCTACGAAGGAAAGGCGAAGAACATCCTGACCGGTCGGCTCAAAGATGAGCAATTTCAATGCTAGTGCACTGCGATGAACAGCTTCCTTCCACGATCCCGTATAAGATGATCTGCGGATCCAATCGTTCCAGTATTTGTTTGTAGCCTAACATCACCCATTAGGTAGGATTAAATCCGAACGAAGATTTGTGGACATCACGTACCAAGAGTAGGCTATTGACAAGGTGCTGTTGATTGATCGGCAATGAGTAGCTTCCGAGATGGAGATGATCACTGACTAACCTGTGTCAAGACAGGATCGCCAAGAGCCTGGGCTTCTCTCCTTGCTGGACAATGACTTCTTTCGGTCCGTCCTCGTCCTCGTCACTCGGAGGTGTTCGCAATATGAAAGACACGCATTGCCCCTCGACAAGATCTAGATTAGCAAAAACCCCCAAACCCTTGTGACCTTTGTCGGATAGATCAAGATGCGCCAACGTCACCTGGGGAACGGGAACGTTGTCCTGACATCAACCGACGACATCATCAGCAGACGCCGAAGGAGGCCGCAATCGTACATTACCAGAGTGCTTTCCACCGTGTACCGTAAGTCCAGAGTAAGGGACGAAGACGCGAAGAGCGCCTTCTTCTGTAATTCCGCAGTGGACAAATCTTGGACGATGGACGTCTCATGGCGATCGCGGGCGTAATTGAAAGCGGGAGCGCATTGCATAGATATGGGTATGGACCCTCGGATAACCTCGATGCGGCGGATGAGCCAGGGGAGAAGAGGAGTTTCAATGGAAGCTCTGGCGCCCGTCGGAGATTTGTGGCGAGGGAGGAAATCTGCACTACACGTGAGATACAGGGCACTGGAGAAGGGAGAAGATGCACACGATGTCTGACCTGTGATGCTGACCACGCCGTTCTCGTTCATGAATTTGGTCTGAAGGACCTAGAAGTATTCGACGTTCATACCTGCGGTGCAAAGAATAGAGGACGGCGGCACATACGTTGGAACTCGGAAGATAATTCTGCTTAGTAGTAAATGGAACAGTCGGGGTGATGGAAAAGTGCCCGCCCTTGTCTTTATCCAAGATCCTCGCGAAGACGGACGGAGAATCGAAATTTGGGACGCAATAGCTTTCCACTACAACACACGCGTTTAGATCAGGGTGGAATCTAGAAAACCCTCCAACCACATCCTTACCGGAGCCATCGATGCTGACCAGCGCCGCCGTATGCAAGTTACCAATCCTAGACCCCGAAGGAATCACCAATGAAACTCGGACAGCACAATAAAAGGTACATACAATCCATGGTCAGCGATTGGAATATAATCACGATCCGTGATATGAGGCTGGTGCACGTTCATGATGATGATGGTGGTGGTCACAGTCAGAACTGCAATCTCTTATAAATAGATTCACGTGCCGGGCCCGGGGAGATGTATGTAAGAGGTTAGTCATTGTTCCGATGCCCGGCACACACAATCGGAATCTTTGGCGGTGATGCCTGTATTTGGAAAGCTTCGCGAAGACACGGATTTGAAATTGAATCCTCACCGCTGGCTGGCTGGCTGGCTGGCAAGTCGTGTTCAGGGGAAAGAAGCAACACAAGAAACATGTCTGCATGCAAGTGGCTCTCGTGCCGTCACTTCATAATACAATCCGGTTCTCTAGCTATTGCGTGACTAAGGATTATATATGCTTGTTTACGACTCTCCCCCCAAACTCGTACATTTCTGATCACAAGTCGCGCTGCGGTCTACCCCGCAATCCAACATTTCCACTAATACGGCTCCCGTTCCTTGGCTCGCCGACATATATGAGCTTCTCTTACTGTCTCGCTGAGTGGGATACACCTCATTTTTACCCAGGTGACGCAAGAGTTCATTTGATACAACGGGCGAGGAAGATAATAACAATACATCGTCCCTCATCGCGGACTGGCGGGCGCATTTCAGTCAGAACCCAACTAGCAGCTAGGACAAACACAAACCGAAGCCTACTCCGCACTGTATCCTAGGCTTCGGAGATGCAATGAATGAAAAATCCGCAGGCCTCAAACTATCCAAGTACCAGACGAT
>RZIO01000018.1:2100573-2113679 GCA_004338095.1 Gloeostereum incarnatum
ACGTGTTGGGATTCTTGGCCAGGGTTGAGCCTGTGATTACAGCTTATCAGGCAAAGTTTAGACTGGTTCAACCTATGCTCTCATCACTGTCGTTCTTGTACAGATTATGCCATGGTATCAGAACGACGTCCCTCCACTCACATGCGCAACGCCACGTCTCTCTGTGAGTAGTCGCCGACTTGATTTCATGGAATGATCCTTCCCCTTTCCGCTTTACTGCTGATACAAGGTTGTTCTGTTAGCTCAACACTTGCTCCTGACCGACATTCTGGCGTTAGGCGCCTTGGACTTCTGGTTTTCTGCTGGAAGTGTTCTGACGGGAACGAACGACCGTTTCTTGTTTTCCTTCGTTCTGTTAGTCACATCCAAGAAGCAGTTCCTTCCGATGGGAACGCAGACGCCTTTTCCTAGTAGCGCTCGTCCTCGTGGTCTTACAATCAAGATCCAATCTTTCGAACTGGCTCATTACACTCTTTACTCCTCGCCTGCGGTAGGCGAGACGTCAACGGATGATTTAGATGCAACTGGGTTCCAAGCATGAGGTATGCGAGTTCATTTCAATCCATTCCTCACCGTCATTCTTGTTTGAATACCGAAGGGCCCGCACACGATGGTATCTTAGTAGGTCCCCGAGACGCAGAGCGCTTGTGTTATCGCAGAGGATCAGTATTGTTTCTTGGGCTCTCGCGGTTGCATATCGACTGTTTGGACACGCACGGTCGATACCACATCCTTGGCATCCAGGGAACAGAAGACGTTTCAATTCAACGTAGTTTTTGGGCTGAATCTTCGAACGATTTCTTACCATCTAGTGGTCTAAAAAAAAGCTGCGTACGCGCCTAATGATGCTAGCATCTAATGAACCAGCGCCTATGCGTGTACGTGAATGGGAATACTTAGGGCATAGGGTATCCAAGTTATTGATTGAATTCCAACTCTGTCTTCACCACTTGACTGAAACTCGGGCTGGTCCTACTAAGTACTAAATCCCTGTATGAAAAATAGACATAAATGCCTGTAAATTGGAATTGAATTGGAAGACTCTTATGAGTCACAGCTGACTAACCCCATCATCCCGATTGCCGGCGATGGATTCAAGATTGCGTGGCTTTCAATTTCTTCGTCTCGCAAGTTTCTCTTCATCCGCTCCGTCAACGGGCTTCTCCTTGATCTTGAGCCTAGACCGCCGTAGTTCTTCCATGTTCGCAGATGCGTCTTCTTATACCCACGCTTCGTCTGGGCCTATCTCGATTGCAATTACACTTTCCGACGAAAGGCGCTCCGTTGTCAGCTCGTGTTCTACACGGTATTTAAAAGCATCCCAACTGGTGATGAGATCTATCATTTGGAGAATCTGTCTCCGTGGCTTGAACTCAGGTGTTTCTAGCATATTTTTGCCGATAGGCTCGAGACCAGCCACCTGACAACGATGTGGCGGAGAGATTCTTGAGTACTCGTTCTGTCCTGGACCCGCAATAACGTGTCATCTACGAATCCGATTCCTTCATCACGGGCGACTAACGCTGATTTCGGTGCCTTTGAATCTCCGGTGGGAGCGTATGATCAAACAGAATATTTCGTGTTTATCGAGTCGGATAACACTAACACCACCGATTAGATAGCTGTGAGAACTCATTTCCATTCATCCTGTCTCCTGTACTGACGCCAATTCAAGCTTCCAAGAACTGGAACAGTGTTCTTCTTGACTAGGCAATCTCTTTCCCATCGCGATCTAATCGACAACATGCCGGGGGAGTGAGAGCCTTCTCCGCCACTATTCTGGCTCAAGAAACCCACTGGCACCTTGGTCAGGGTAAATCGAAGATAGCTGTAAAGGCTTTCCCGTAACATGCCCTCAATACTTCTAGCCTGCGAGTCTTCTCCTATTCTTCCGACTCCTGTTATGATGCGTCTGACGGCGAGTCCAACTGAGACGTCTCCCCAACAGATGTTAACTCGACATCCGATTCTTGTTGCCAACGCGCGCTCTGTTCTCATCGTAGGCGCTCACGACCTTATCTCCAAGAAGTCAGGTTCCCTATGGTCTTCCATCACTTTACGAAAGTCGCAGATGCTTCTTGTGTTATTCGAGAGACGGACATTGCGCTTCCCCGAGAGAACACTCGCTTCTGGGTTGTAATGTATGGCGTCTCTTCGCAATCTGAACAGCTTACGCCACCAAACTCTCTATCACTTTTCTTACCGGATGGGTAATCATTCTACGGAACGCTCTCAAGTGATAGGGTTGGATGTTGCGTTACGAGCTTCATGGCGCTTACACGATCTCGTTCCCACGTTCCGTAGGTATTTATACCGTTGATTCGAGCCTCACATCTCGTCTCACCTCTAATTCCTTCCACTACAATGGCAACAGAAACCGGGACCCCCGTCAGTGCCTTTTCATGTGACGATTGAAAGGCATTGTTTCATTCCTTTTGATTAGTATCTTACCGGTATCTAGAAAGCCCCCGACTTCAAAAACCAGGATGGTGCTTGTTCAGATGTGTATGTAGGCAAATATCAGGAGAAAAAGGTCCGTCATCGCATTCGTCGTTGATATCGTTGTCCCAGTCATGCGCGGTTGTTCAATCCATAGGTAGCGTTGAAGGCGTTGCGCGTTGGGGGCCCAGAAGTAACATTCGAAAAGGTTACTCAAGTACGTCCTGTGTCGTTGTGTCTCGCAGACGGGATAAATTGTTCATTATTTCTCCTCTTTGCAGCGATTGGATAGGGAGGTCAAAATATGGATTAAGCTTCAAGACCCTAACGTTTTATCCCTTCTGGGATGTTGCAAAGACAAATCGGTCGCTCAGACACCCATCCTTGTCTCGCCTTATTGCAAGAATGGTAATGCTCGTGACTACGTTCAGGCTAATCCTGGTGTCGATCGTCTCCCTCTCGTGAGTCTCCCTTTCCCTGGCCATGTTCCGAGTAAACACTTAATGCAAGCACCTTGAAGATCAAGGGTGTGGCCAAGGGGCTGAAGTATATCCATTCCAAAGAGATCATCCACGGCGATCTGAAGCCTGTGAGTGACGGAAACGCACGGACTTCTGATCTATAATATTGTGATATCGCAGACTAATGTTTCGATTGGCGATGATGGAAATGTCCTCATATGTGATTTTGGGCTTTCTCGAATCATTGGCCAAACAGGGTTCACGACCATGATCAAGGGCACGTTCCGCTTTATGGGGCCAGAACTCCTTGAGCAGGACGAGCTGACGTCCAAGGATCTTACAAACGAGAGCGATATTTATGCTTTCGCTATGACTGCCTTGCAGGTGAGCTTGAAATACCTCCTTATGCGTCACATCCCTAGGGAGTGTTAAATAGATTCTCACTGGGGACCCTCCTTTCTTGGGAATAAAATTGGACCACAAGGTCATTTCACAAGTCGTAGGGAGCGACGCCCGACCTGAGTGGGAGAGGTACACGGTTCCGGTTAATGCGATGCACATGAAATCGCTCATTGAAAAGTGCTGGCGCAAAGAACCGAAGAAGAGACCTACCATCGACACGATCATTGAAAAAAAATTAAGCCTGTATTTGTAAATGTCTTCTGAGTTCGTTGCGTAATGACTCTCGTCGCATTTTTCACGGGAGATACCGCTCCTAGAATCGTATCAAGAATATGTTATGAGCCGATGTTGGATTTCTGTGTGGCTCTTGTCGCGTGAAGGGATCCCTCTACCCTACCTGGGATCAGCAGTTTTTAAGACGCCACGTTCGCTCTTAGAGGGTTTATGCCCTGGGATTGAGCCTGGGTACAAAGTAGTATTCCAAAACACCGGAGACACGGTTTGATATGTCACGGAGAGATGCAGCAGCAGCAGAACAATCAAATGTCTTTGGCGTAGTATTTTAATGAGTGCAAGTCAAACGAATGGTAGCGGATGCTACAAAGGCTGTTATCAGTTTCTGACCCCACACAATATACCATGTGCTCTTTTTCTTCGGTTGGAGGACCTCCATTACTTACAGTAAATGATGGAGGCGCAGTCGCTGCCGCGCACCACAACGCCACCGCCCTAAGCCGACCCGTTGCCCAAAATGGAAATCCCCGCATGTCACGTGTGCTGTGTAGCCACGTCGTGGATCCCGGCATATTTCTTTTACTTCCATCTTCACAATGGTTTGTTATCGCTTTCTATCATTATATCCTTACATTGAATTAATGTTTGTCATCTACTTTAACAGCCTTCAGCCAATGTATCCGAATCAGTCCCGATAGAAACCGCTCACGAGGACATGATTGTAAGTTGTAGCACACCCTTGAATGCACTGAATTTTGAAATGATATCTCCAGCACGATGCGCAGCTTGATTACTATGGAAAAAGACTGGCTACCTGCTCTTCAGACCGCACCGTAAAAGTCTTCGACGTCGGTGAAAATGGTGCTGCTCCTGGTACGGGACATACTTTAAAAGGGTACGCAATTTGAAGTCCTTGTCTATCTGCCTGCTTATTGACCGTTGTCGTAGTCATACAGGGCCTGTATGGCAGGTTGCCTGGGCTCACCCCAAGTTTGGGTCGATTCTCGCGTCGTGCTCGTACGATGGAAAGGTGTTGATCTGGAAGGAGCAGACCGGTGGATGGACGAAGGTAAAGGAGCATACCTTGCACACCGCTTCTGGTTCGTATATCCTTTATTTTTAATGAAAGAAGCTGAACGTCTATGTCCAGTGAACTCTGTCTCTTGGGCACCCCATGAACTAGGTGCCATCCTCGCCTGCGCGTCCTCAGATGGCAAGCTGTCTGTGTTGACCTTCAAAAGTAAACCTATCCTCTGATATATCTTCTACACGCTGACAAATTCCTTCCCAGACGACGGTCAATGGGAGGCCGCAATGTTCAACGGCCACGCAATCGGGTGCAACGCCATCACCTGGGCACCCGCTATACAACCTGGCTCCCTCATCACTCCCCAAGCCGCCCAATCCATCCCAGGTCAAGCACCGTCCCTCGCCAATGTTCCCTCCGTCAAACGCTTCGCTTCAGCTGGCTGCGACAACCTCGTCAAGATATGGTCCTACCGCGAGGACTCCCAGTCCTGGGCAGAAGAGGAGACGCTGGAGGGACACACGGACTGGGTTAGGGACGTTGCCTGGGCGCCGAACATCGGATTGCCCCGCAGCTATATCGCAACGGCGAGTCAGGACAAGACGGTGTTCATCTGGACGAAGGATTCGCCCAATGCCCCGTGGGTGAGGACGGCGCTGGATCCGTCCACATCCAATGCAAGCGCGACGCCGGGGAAATTCCCAGATGTTGTATGGAGGGTGTCTTGGAGTCTGGCCGGCAACCTTTTGGCGGTGAGCTGTGGGGATGGGAAGGTGACGCTTTGGAAGGAGAACTTGAGAGGCGTTTGGGAGTGCGTTAGCGACATGAACAGTTAGATTGATTCTCGCTTTGGACTGTCGGTTTTTATTGCATTTTCCTATTTGGCCTGCTTGCTCATCTAGGGCTGTGGATGGCCCCTGACCTTCATAGCGCCTGAGGAGCGCTGGAGGGATCTTGGCGTTCGTCGCTGAATACAGAACGCTTCTCAAGCCTGTATATATCTCGTTCTAGTCTAGTGGCTGCGGGGTAACTGGAAATGACTGCGTTCCGTGCTGCTGTCTGACATTGATTTAGGCTCAGGCTTGGGCCATTTTTGAAGCTCGGCGCAGCAGCCGAATCAAGCCATACGCTACGTTAACACTCCATGAATGCCCTGAGCATGAGCTGGAAGATGGTCTTCCGAGCGTTCAAGTACACAACGTCTGGCACGTCTTGCGAGGCCCTCGGTGCCTTACTAAGGCCTTTTACATTGTATTATCATCATTATCAGTGGCGCATA
The DNA here is from genome assembly GCA_004338095.1 of Gloeostereum incarnatum. Classification (NCBI taxonomy): domain Eukaryota; kingdom Fungi; phylum Basidiomycota; class Agaricomycetes; order Agaricales; family Cyphellaceae; genus Gloeostereum; species Gloeostereum incarnatum. The sequence goes on from RZIO01000018.1 coordinate 2,106,416, forward strand.
TGCCATGGAGATACCAGCGGCGCTGGCAGAACGAATTCTAAGCTGCGTGCTTACGTAATTAATTGTGGCGTTGACCGTGTACGGTGTACCGTTTTGCACCGCCACAGTTTAACTTCGCCCTCACACTATTACGGTGCACAACTTGTCTCCAGTGTATGCAGTCGGTAACGGACTAGCCACGATTGGCCACGACGACAAAAATATGCTTACTGGCGAAGATATCGCTTCTTCCATGTCATTAGTGACTTATTACCAGGACGTGACCAGGACTTTGATAAGGATTGACTGGGCTGCTCTCTACTAAAATCTCTAGGGTTTGCCGGATTATCACCCCACCGGTAACACGGTAACCCCAACAAGTCCAGCCGTTGAAAACAGTACCTTTCTCGGATCTTTGACATTGAATACGAATATGGACTCTGCGATGACGAAGACCTCTGATTGCTTGACACCACTAATTCCAAATGGCGCATACTATTTCTGGACGGAATCATCAATGGGTTTCGGTGGTTCGAACGCTTCTTACCTGAGATCTTTCCCAGCGCAATCCCTCTTGAGTCTTAATCTCTCTGGTGGATGCACTCTTTATAGATCATGTCTGACGAAGAACCTTACCAGTACCTCCAAGGCATCACTGTGGACGACAACATTCCTTTCGGACGTGGCGGGTTTGGGGACGTATACAAGGGCCACTATGGGAATGAAGTCGTTTGTGCTTTGGCATTGGATCTCTTCTCTATCTAATCCTTTTACCCCTCAGGTTGCAATCAAGGTTCCCATTCACGCCGCAATCCAAAGCCCCGACGTAGCTATCTCTTTCGAAGTCTTACTTCATATACTCATCGTGAAACAAGCACATTTTCCGTGAAGCAAAGTACTGGCGGACCCTAGAGCACGATAATATTCTCTGTTTCATCGGATTGTGCAAATATCCTGATCCCCGGTCCATTGCTTTTGTCTCCCCTTTTTGCGACAGAGGCGACGTTGCCAGGTGTCTTCAGCGAGACGGGAGCCTGGATAGGTTCAAATTAGTCAGTGCGCATCCAATCTTTTTCTGCTTCGCTGATTCTAACGTCTAAACCAGATCCTTGACGTCGCTCGTGGTATTTCCTACTTGCACTCAGAGAACATTATCCATGGGGACATGAAGGCAGTACGTACCGGCGTTAGACATCTAGAATTCGCTCTAACGGGTCCTTGCATTGTTTCAGGCTAATGTTCTTATCAGTGACTCCGGAACCGCCCTGATATGTGATTTCGGTACATGCAGAGTTTCCGACGTCGCAATTTCTATCACCTTCCACGGTTCCCTTCGTTATTTAGCTCCCGAGTTGATCGACACTCAGCAGCCAGACGACGCGTACGAGAATTTTTGTACCGACACCAACGAAGAAAAGTGACATATGGGCGTTCGGGTTGGTGGGCCTCGAGGTGCGAGCAATCCTCATGCGATCTTTGAATATTGTGGCGCTGAGATGGAATGCAGATTCTTACTGGCCAACACCCATTCCCATATATTCGTAACGATACGGCCGTTACTTGTCAAGTTTGGCGAGGGCTACGACCTGCCTGGGAAAGGTACAACCTTCCGACCACTCCGTTTGTTAAAAAACTTCGCCATCATTCTCGAGAAGTGCTGGGATACGCCCTCGGAACGGCCGTCCATTGAGACTATCCTAGAAGAGTTGACAGTTGTGTCGATGGTCTTCGAAGATTCGTGATGAATTGAACCTTTTGAAATAGTCATCTTGTAAGCTACGGAATGAAGCCCAGTAGAACCCTGCGACGTGACATACTAGCTGCTGTTCCTTGCGCTAAAATAGCGCTGGACAGAACTAATCTGATCGCCCTTGAAACCGAAATCTCGATTACTCCGTGTGAGATCAGTTTTCTTTGACATCGACGACATCCGACTTGTAGCCTGCCTTTTCCGTACTTGCTGCTCTCGAACATGGTTGGAAAATTTCGCCCTCCTGTGCGCTATCTCTGAACTACGACTCATAGGAGGATATCACCGACAATGTGGAGCTTTTAGGGCCTCCCGTGGCGATGGGTAGCTTTGCTTCAATTTACCAGGGCATTTTGACGGAACGAGGGGAAAAGAGAACAGTAGGAGTACCCTCTTGAAATATTCTTCTGCTGGACATTCATGGAAGTCAGGTCGCGGTGAAAGTATTTCGCCTGATTCAATCAGAGGTTGGGACGACAACCTTCAACTTAGTGCGTTCATTTGCATCGTACGACACCTTCTCCAACTATCCTTGCAGGGCGTTCAACGAGCATCTACTACGTGGCAATCGCTTAGGCACGATAATGTTCTACCTTTCCTCGGATGGATTAAGGACCTTCGAACGTCTCCCGTCGTCTCGCTCGTCACTCCCTGGTGTGAGAGAGGAAACGTTACTGAGTTTCTCCAGCACAATCCAGACAGAAGATCCAAACTGGTACGGAAATCTGTGCCCGCTATCGCCTGAATCTGATATGCGTTCCAGGTCCGCGACGTAGCCAGAGGGATGAACTACCTTCATCGACAAGGCATCGTCCACGGAAACCTGAAGCCTGTAAGATTTTCGGCAACAATTCTACTCCGTATGCGGGATCTTCTAACCAATCTTCTCTACTGCAGACAAATGTTCTTGTCAGTGATGAAGGGGTTGGCCTTCTCGGCGATTTCGGCCAGTCTATGTTTGTGGATAACACCGGTCGTACCACTGTTCTCAAACCCTCCTTCCGTTACATGGCACCTGAGGTTCTTTCAAAGGAGAACGATGATAATCGGGAAGAAACCGGTCATCTATTCACAAAAGAATCAGACGTGTATTCATTTGCTATGACTACACTCGAAGTGAGTAATTGGCTAGTATCCGTCTAGCTTTTCTGATGCCTAAGCCATCTTCGCAGGCTTTGACCGGGAAACCTCCGTTTTTTTTATGTCGCGGCCGAGGTCGTGATAATGAACAGAGTCGCTTCCTCCGGCCTCAAACCAGACCTTACGCGCTATGAAGAACTGTCGGGACAAGAAGGTATGCGGAAGATCTTGGAGCGGTGTTGGAGCCACATCCCTTCCGATCGCCCCGAGATGAACGTTATCATGAAAGAGTTAGACAGCCTATAGTGAGCGACTAGGTTAGGATAGGCATGTAGACTTCTCGATGACAACTTTCTCATACATGACGGTCCATCGGTTTCAGAACACTTGTGTTTTGCTTGGTATGACAGTTCTCTGCTGTTAGCAAAGATTGCATCTTGGAAATTTTCGGCGCCTAGAAATTTGCAGCTCTTCAATTTATCCCCTCCCTGCCGTGAAATAAAACTCCTTCGTTGTGGCAATTCGCAGCTGCCTAATCGCCGCCGTTGGACAATTTTGAATTAGACTGGATTTCTCCATATCGATATCCTAGTACCCTACTAGGGATATCGATTCCTTACCTACAAAATCAAAACGGTACCTCAGATCTTGATAATGCATTCGTTGGAGGCTGAAAGATATGGGTCCGGCCGGGGCGGGCAGTCACTCCGCCACGTGTTCGCCAGACGAATCCGATTTGACCATCACCATGCCTTTAGCTGGCCTCTTCGCTTGGAACTTTGAACCGTTGTGCGCCAGTCAAATGAAGATCATACAGTCCGCATGACCTTGACGATGCGAGTGGAATATCAAAGTATTCCACTCGCATCGTAAGGCGATTTCAGTTGCTTCCCGCAGCATGTTTCTGAGTAAGCCGCGATGAGACAGGACTTGATCTGGTCTGTGGGCTTTACATGTTATCCATTTATTCCGAAACACGCCGGAGCGCCTATTTCTTTCACATGCTGTCCTTTCTCAATTACGCCCTGAGGAATCGAACTTTACATGACATCTGGAATCCATCTGACCTGATAGGTTCAACAATCTCCCTGCAAGTAGACGCTCGACGAAGTCGTGCATTCGATGGCGATTAAACCGGATGAGATTCTTGAACGCCGGTCGCCGCGGAGGCCTGCACACCATAAAGCCGTGGGTAGAGGGAGACCTGCTTCTGATTTTTTCTACATCATGGCCTCTATGCACGACGTACCGGACCTTACCGGACAAATCACCAGATTTCCTGGGCAAAGTTTTGGGAAAGGCGCCTTTTCAGACGTGTACAAAGGAGAGTGGAAGACTGCAAATATAATTCTGGAGCGTTTTTGTCCCTCGGTCTAGCCAGTTCTCCTTATCTCAGGTCCTCGTACTCTGCAGGTAGCTCTCAAGGTCTTTCGCACCAAGCCCGACCAAAAGGAAGAGATTGAGCACACCAAAATAGTCGGTCTATGGTTGATCTGTGTCACCTCGTCTTACGTTTTTATTTGCAGTACATACGGAGAGAGGCGGCCGTGTGGAAGACGTTACATCACCTCAATATCCTCTCGTTCAAAGGTTTCTATATTGACGAAGGCATTTCATGCACGCCCATCCTCGTTTCCTCCTACTGCCAGAACGGGAATGCTCTGGATTATGTACGAAATCGTGAGGACAATGAGGGTATTAGAACGCCTCTGGTAGGCCATTTTCACAACCTCAATGACGATATCCAACGCATAGCCTCTTAGTTGCTGGGTGTTGCGCGGGGGTTAGATTATCTCCATTCCCGGGGTATTCTTCACGGTGATCTGAAAGCCGTAAGTAGTGTTGATATGAAGAATCACTTTTAGGTCTGACTCTGGACTTAGGCCAATGTCCTCGTCACCGACGATGGAGAAGCTGCGCTTTGTGACTTCGGCTTGTCGAGGATCATGAGCGCTACAGGGTTTACGACAGTTCTCAAAGGGAGTTATCGCTACATGGCTCCTGAGCTTCTTCTGTTGGAAGAGGGAACATCGCACGCCCTGACCCGAGAAAGCGACGTGTATTCTTTTGCGATGACCGCTCTTGAGGTATCGTGACTGCTCTGAGAGTCTGATTTTCTTTTTTCTGATCTCCTGTCTTCGTTCAGATCCTGACGACTCAAATTCCTTTCTATTCCTTGAAGCAGGATCCTCCCGTTATCAGGCGGGTCACTTTTTCCCAACGGCCGGACTGGAAGGAATACACGGTGCCAATTAACGGCGATGGCATAAAGACCGTCATCGAAAAGTGCTGGTGTCAGGAGCCGGAAGACAGACTCGTCATTGGTGAGATCATTAGGGAGCTTGAGACTGCCTGATAACTCTACTGTGCCGTCAGAATGATCTCAGCGACACCGTGTATCACTTACCATTGGCACTGGCACGTGTACTAGCCTATGCCATGCCAGGCATGGCGTAATTCATGAAAACCGTGTTCACAGCCTGTTTCCGATGTTTGTATACATCCGATTTAATTCCGATTGAAACCAAACAGGCTGAGGAAGTTCTTGACAAGTTGCCGCTATGTACACGTTCTATCATCGTGTCCTTGCGACAGTGAACGACTAGCTCGATATAGAGGATGGAAGCGAGAATAATGAGCAGAAGTGTGCTCGAAACTTCGCCGATCGGCATTCACCTCGTTTGATCGGCCTTTCTGCGGCTTGTCAGGCCTCATGCATCATAGCCTCAGGTTTGATTCTGTCATTTCACCCTCGCCCCAGAAGATAGAACTTTATAGTGTCGATATCGATACCACGATCTCGGATACGCGATACTTGATACATACGGGGTAGGCGTTGCAACGAGCACCTGTAGACCAGTAGTCGACCTGTTGTACTGATCGTGGACTGAAGCGCTCACTCGTGCCCAACGAGCTTAAATATCGTATGTGGGACGGACTGGCTAGAATCAACATCTCGACAAGATGTCATTGTCAATACCATTGCCATCAGTCTTGCTCACGTGGCGATTACTGCAGTCTCTCGGAGCCACCACGGTTACCATGGCGGCTGTGCTGGCGTACTTCCACCATGCTTCGTCTGATCTCACCGCCAGAGTTGAACGTCTGGGGACGCAATGTATTGCCATTGGGACCTATTCCGATTTTTACAAAGGGAACTTACGTCAGTGGCCAGGGTATCGTTTCCAGCCAGTGCGTCTTCCATTCTTGCGGTAAGAATAGTTATGGACGGTCGAAGCAGGCAACCCAAGTAGGCATAAAGGTCTTGCGCGGTGGATCGAACAGATCAGAGTTCCTGAGGGCTTTCAGGAAGGCGAGTTTCTTCGCATGATGAAGACCTCGTCGTTCCTTATTTTTGTTAGGACCTTGAGGAGAGGGGAATGAAATGGATTCGTTTCCATCACCCCAACGTCGGCGAATTCTTTGGTTTCTCATATGCTCTGGGTAATATGCCGGCGCTAGTACTTCCGTACTACCCGCAAGGGAACTTGATGCACTATCTGATACGGAATCGGCCCATCCTTCACGAGGACAAACTTAGCTTGGTGTGTAGTTTGCAATTTCTTATGCCGCCAATTTACCTCCTTCAAGATTCATCAAGTAGCGCAAGGCATCAAATACCTTCATGAATTTACTCCTATGGTCGTGCATGGCGACATCCGCACAGTCCGTATGCATCTGTCCACAGTTTACCCACACATGTCTGAAGCAACGTTTAACAGGCAAACATTATGATTGATCGAGAAAACCATGCTGTTCTTGTCGATTACGAGCTCGCTTTCATAGTTGATTCCACGCAATTCACTGCGGCGCACACTGGTGGCACAAGCCGATGGACGGCTCCAGAGCTCATGGCTTTTTCTGACTCAGGCGGCGATATCCCAGCGACGTTCACCGAAAAAACCGACATCTTTGCATTTGCGATGACCATGATTGAGGTCCGTACCTAACGGATAGCAGAAATTTTAAGGCTCCAATATTCCATAGGTTTTCACTGAGGACCGACCATTCAGTCAGAAGAAGACAGATAGCGCTGTTGTTTTCACAATCATAAATGGAGACCGACCTGAACTTCCAGAATGCATTGTTGATAACTCCACGCTTAAAAATCTCACCGAGTCGTCTTGGCACGAGGAGCCGTCTCAGAGGCCAACGGCTGCTAAGATATGCGAAACCTTGGAATCGATCACGGTCTGTTCTGTGTTTAGAGAGAAATGGAAGGATCTGACTCGTTTCCTAGCCTGCGTCGTGTGTTTTTCCGCGATCGCAATCGCCTCAACCTGAGGATCAAAGGTCTGTTCTTGTAACCTGTTTTTTTTTTTTTGACCGTCTGTTGACTTCATCATGAAAAGACCTTGGTATTGGCTGGGGAGTTGGCTATAGAACGGTTCATGGACTTTGTGGTCCAGTTACTTCTAGACACCCTCCCAAGCTCCCTCTTATCTACAGCCAGTT
>RZIO01000018.1:2113925-2161983 GCA_004338095.1 Gloeostereum incarnatum
TCGTTTGATCAGGGAAGATGACAGGCTGAGAGGATTCGGAGTATGAAGATCTCCAGTCAGGAATATTGTGATAGGTGCCTGAGCCTAATACACTTCTATACCTAAAGGGTCAGAAACGCTAGGTGCCCAACAATCGCCTCGATGTTGCCTGGATTTAATCCACACAGATAATTAGTACTATGGGCAGGGAGTGCCACGGGGTGGAACATCCATTTTACTTGGACAACACGATGTTTCCATGAGCCCTTACAGCGTCAGTCCTTCATGAAATAGATTAAATCTTCGGCGTTAATAGCGCTTGTGGCGCCGGTTCCTCAGACCGGTGGTATGACCAAGCATTCACCTTCCGATCCGATTCCGCCGGGCTCTTTCAAACGACAACCTGCTCCTCTTCCTTACTATGATGGATCTCAATAGGCTAGCGAGGTACTCTCTACTACTGCTAAGGCTTCATCCTAGACGGAAATACTGAGCTCTGAAACCTGAGGTTTGAGCCTCAGATCCTTGCTGTGATCTTGCGAAGTTGCGTTTACCACGAGGTACTTGCCCGTATCAACCGTACGATCATCCTTAGGCGCCTCTATCCAAAGTATTTCTTCGTGGGACGGATTCCTGCTAGTGTTCATATGATGCAACTCCTGGCGCTTGAGCTCCTAGAGGTTTCAGGAAGTCAGGTTCCTGGCAGCAGACGTGCTCGTGTCCTTGTATCAACCGCTTTCTATCTAGGCAGAAAGATGCTCTTCAAATCTAAGCGCTGGTCTTGATACTCATATACGTATCACCTTTGTGTTGATTTTGGTGAAGTGGTTCCCGGAGCAACTTGTGGTGTCGACTTCCAATTACTGTTGTTCGGTAAGTGAACTTTAGCCGGAGCATTCTGCTTCTCATACCCCAATGGCGTTTCTGATGTGGACTGCCATTTGACTGTTGGTGTGATTTCGTTGCTTTTGCTTCTGATGATGTGCCCCAAAGATCATCCCAGGACGGCACTTTTAGCGCTCACCTCATACAGGACGTACGAGAGTCCCTGAATCGTGAAGAAGATTCTCATCGAGTTTCCGGTTCCTACGGATGCCCTTGGCTAGAATCTAATGAATGTAGAAGCTATCTCTGCCCCAAGATAGACGCTGGTGTTTATGATCTATCTTTCGCTTGTTGAACGTCGTCCATCCGGCATTCAAATTTTTACTGACACATTCAAAAGAGATATTCTTATCGGTATAAAGGTAAAAGAGGGTGGCTTTCCGCAGCATTCATCCCTATCATGTCTATTTCTGTTCCCCTGAATCCCACTGGACCTGTGAGTCTGCGCCTCATGGAAGGAGACTCTTGTGTTCAACCAGAAACATGTAGGACCTCACCAACCAAGTGACGAAAGAAGGCCATCCGATCGGTTGCGGGGCTTATTCCGATGTATTCCGTGGGAACTTGAGAACCTCCGACGGAGAACGTGAGGCAAGTGTTATCCCTCGTGCTACTTTTTATTCATAACAATGTATTGCAGGTTGCCATCAAGGTATTCCGAACGAGTACGGGCGAGACAGAATTTCACCAGAAAACCAAGCAGGTATGTTCGAGGTCTGCGTTCATTTCGTCTTTCCAGCTCAAGCGAAGACATAGTACATCGCTCGCGAATCCCTCGTGTGGAGTGGCCTCCAACATCCCAATATCCTTCGCTTCTATGGATTTTTCTATGACTCCACCATATCGCTGACGTCCATTCTCGTTTCTGAGTACTGTACGAATGGCAGTGTTCTTGACTACCTCAAGGGACATCCAAATACGGACAGGAAGGCAATGGTAAGTGACCATAGTCGAACACTGGTAGATCCTGATGACTGGTTGGCTTGGCAGATCATTGGCGTGGCGCGTGGACTGTGCTACCTTCATGACCAGGATTACTTCCACGGCGATCTCAAAGCGGCATGCCCTCTTCGCATTCTTCTTGTATCTCCGAGCCTGATGTAGCATCTTCAGAACAATATTCTGGTCAACAGGGATGGAGCACCCCTCATTTGTGACTTTGGTCGTTCCAAAATCAATAATGTTCGTGGATTCACAACCGTGACTGAAGGAAACGCTCGCTATCTAGCGCCTGAGCAGATAGATATGGGTGAAGTAGTAGCTGCTAAGAAGCCTCTCTTCAAACCGTCTAAGGAGAGCGACGTCTTTGCGTTCGGCATGGTCAGTCTGGAGGTGAGCGCTGTTTTTAAAAAGGCTTGATCCACGTCTTAGCATATCCGACAAGATCCTCACAGGGGAGAAGCCGTTCTTTTATCTCCCTGATGTGGCTGTTCCTGTCCAGATGGTGGCTGGTACCCGTCCAAAGTGGGAGAGGTACTACGACGTTATACCTACAAACGAAGCGCAGATTCGTCACGCCATTGAAATGTGCTGGGAACATGAGCCGACGAAGAGGGCGACGATTCACGAGGTTTTGGAGGGACTAGGGGGATGATATCCATCGTGCCGTCATTTTCATCTAGTAGTACCCCATGCCCAACTACCAATGTGAGATTTCACTTTCAATGCCCTCAGGCGTCATATTGCGAGGACGTTGCCAGAATGCCATAATTCTACTTCAGCTGTGGTGTAACAAGGATTATGATCATAGGGCAGAATGAATTTTAGTGAAAGTTCCGTCGGGACAAATGATCAATCAAGTTCGACACTTTGATACACACTGATCGTGTTTTGGCCGAGTCCAAGTCAAGTTAGGGGATAGTTATAATGTCCGGTGCTTAGGACAGCCAAGGATGCACATATACTAGCAAACATATAGGTATACTCGGTTGTGACAGCGCAGGACGCCACGCTCAGCGGACTAACTGAGGTCGGGAAACAATAGACGTTCGCTCGGTCACGTCATGCATCGTTGAGCACCCACAGCTGGGCCGGCCGGCATACTCCGGCATACATAAGGCTCGTATTCTTATGTATCATACTTATTGTATCGTGCAATGTCGTCCTCAGGCATTTCGTTGGAACTTCGCTCGGCCCATGGGATACTCCAGGCTACTCCCTTACATAACTCCGTAGTCGTGCGACGGCCGTCAATGAAAGTTTTACATTGCAATCAAGTTGCACTTGTACTGTAATGTATGCTCCGTTTGCCTGGATCGTGAGCACTTGAGCGCTGAGCTCGAGCCTGGAGGTGTCGAGAACCCGTAAAGTTTGTCTGCGGTCGATTGACGTTTAGGCGCTTGTCATTGCCAGTCTCGTTCCGAGTGCGCGGAGAATGAAAACGTCCACCGGTCCAATATATGGTTACCGAGTGATGAGCAAGTCGTCGATGTTTTCCCCTCTCGCAACCTACTACCTCTATCGTTATGTCCGCTGCACAGGACGTGACTCGCCGCGTTGAGCGCCAGGGAACAGCTCACACTATTGGGACATACTCTGATTTCTACAAAGGACGTCTGCGTATCTGGGGCTGGACGCACCGGACAGTATGTTCCTCAAAGGATTCTTGGAATGACTGAGGATAACAAGGGGTTCAGGTTGGCCTGAAGGTCCTTCGCGGCGGTTCCAATAGACCCGAGTTTCTTCAAAAGTTCAAGGAGGTACGCCATGCTACCAGGTTTTATGCTTGACAAGTCCTGAGTGTATCGCAGGATATTGAGACGAAAGGTGCTGTGTGGGCGCAGCTGAACCACCCACATGTCGGAAAGTTCTATGGCTTCTCGTTCAATTTGGGAAACATGCCGGCCCTCGTACTTGAGTTTTATCCGCACGGAAATCTTCATCAGTACTTGAGAAGAAACCCTACATCTGAGAAGAGCAAAACCGTCTTCGTGTGTTTCTTCCCGGCCATCCATATACCATATTTTAATTCTCATTCTCAAAAGGTCTACCAAATAGCACTGGCTATTCAGTATCTTCATAATTTCAAGCCGACAGTAGTCCACGGAGACATTCGTACCGTTCGTTCTCTTTTCTCGCTCCCAAAGGTGCCTGAGCGCCAAGGGTCATCTATATAGGTCAACGTTATGGTGGACAACACAAGGAAGGCTGTGTTGGTGGACTACGAGCTTGCGTTCCTCATAGATTCAACCCAGTTCACGACTGCCAACGCTGCGGGCCCTAGTCGGTGGACAGCTCCCGAACTGATGCTTCTTTCAGATGACGACCGCACGGCGACGTTCACCAAGGAAACGGATATTTTTGCTTTCTCCATGACTATCGTTGAGGTGCGGCCATTCCTTCGCAACGATGTGTTTACCGGTTTGATAGCTTTCATAGATCTTCACAGAGGAAAGACCGTTCTTCAAGATTCAAACTGATACGGCTGTCATATTTGCCATCGCTAAAGGAAACCGTCCAGAACATCCCGAGTACTCGGAGGAGTTGGCAGATCTCGTTGCCGCGTGCTGGGCTCAGGACCCCCACAGGAGACCCAGCATTGATGAGATCTGCCAGACACTTCAAAAACTGGTCCGGGTTTGTCCTATGAGTTGCTTAGCAGTTATATAATTCGTTGACCTTTTCCTAGTCTCCTATGTCATTTATGGAACGGTATGTTTCTACGAATTGAGACTATCCTTTCTCTGAGTAAAAATTGTAGGATGCAAGACATTCTCTATCGGTTATTTACCCGTCTGCTTTAGGCTATCTCCGCGGATACTACGTACTTTAATGGACGCTCAGCCCAGGGATTCATCGATAGCTTCTTGAGTTGTAGCTTTCTTACGTGCCCTTCCGGACTTCTTTCGGCCTCAATGAATTTTTTAGTGGGATGGCCGGCGGCAAAGCGTGAGGTGATCTTCCATCCTTCGGGGAGGAACACATGGAAGATTCTCATACGTGATAACATGCAGGGACGACGGACATTAACCGCCCATGGTGAACATAGAGTGGACTGTAATATGTCCTTCATAGATTCTGCACACCAGGTCTCTCTACGAGGTCGGTCGCGCTTGGGTAGTGTCAAGCTGAACCCTTCGAAGAGGCATCATGATTCCGAAGAACTAGCGCCCACAGCAAGCAAACCATCATTCTACGCAGATAAGGTGGGCACCTTCTCTCGTTCATCATTCAGCATGAAGTGATCATTTAGTGCGAAACATTGGGGGTACGTCCTCTCAACCTCCATCCTTCTCGTATTGTCTGGTCGCCGGATGACGGTAGGACAAGAGCGAGGCGACGCGCAGGCCACATCTTACGAGGGGAAAGGGATTAAGCATCATTATAATTCTAATACTATACCACCGTCAAAGCAACATGACGCTTCTGGTCTACTTTTTAGCCTGCGGAATGGTCTTCTTATACGCCTCCTCTAGCTCCCTCTGGAAGTTTGGAAGCACCGGTTGATGAGTCTGTGACGAGTGAATGTCAGGAAAGAGCATTTTGTGTGGCAAAAATATCCGCCTCACCTTGTACTCCATGCTAAATTCACCTAGAGGCACAAGGGGAGATGAGATGAGAAAAAGTGGAGACAAAAGTTCCTTCCTTACCTTTGCCCTGCGTCGCTCCTCTTAGCTGATTGGAGTATCCAAACATATCATTCAAGGCAACCTCCGCAATGGCGGTGAACTCGTCATCCCTGACTTCACTATCGACGATCGTTCCTCTTCGTGTGTTCAGGCCACCAATGACAGCGCCTAAGCGATATTAGAAACAGCGTCAATGTGGTACACATGCCTTCGGCAAGGATGGACCACGCTTACTTTGGAACTCAACAGGAGCGACGACTTCCACAGTCATGATCGGCTCCAATACCACAGCCCTCGCCTCCTTGTACGCCTCGCGGAAAGCACCAATCGTACAGAGCCTGAATGCCAGTTCGGACGAATCCACAATATGGTATCCTCCGTCCTCGAGGACCAGTCGACAGCCGGTGACGGGGTTTCCTGTTAGGGATCCCTTTTCAATAGCCTCAAAGAATCCCTAGCCGCGATTGTGTCAGCCAGCCGTGATGTTGAGAAACAGGAGGCAAACGCACCTTCTCAATGGCTGGAATATAGTTGCTTGGCACGCTGCCACCCATGACCCTGTTTTCGAACTCAACATCTTTTCCAGTCTCCGGATCCAACTCCAAGACGGGCTCGATATACCCAATGATCTTGGCGTACTGTCCGGCACCTCCGGTCTGCTTCTTGTGCGTAAAGTTGAAGGGTGCACGGGAGGTGATGGTCTCGCGGAAGGCGACACGTGGTTTCCCGGTGATGCAGTCGACGTTGTACTCGCGGCGCATGCGCTCGACATAGATCTCGAGATGGAGCTCACCCATGCCAGAGATGATGGTCTGTGGAAAGGCACCTCAGAGGAGTACAATGTGATGAAGGAGTCAACGTACCTCCTTGGACTCCTGGTCGAGATGAACACGGAACGTTGGGTCTTCCTTCTTGAACCTGTTCAGGGCACGAGAGAAGTTTGGCGTCTCTTGTCCCTTGGCCTTGATCGACAGCGAAATGACGGGCTCTGGAACGAACATGCTCGTCTATGACACCGTCAGCACCTCTCTGCCAACGGATATTAGCTACGCACCATAGAGAAACTAGTCGTCCCATCCGTGAACGTATCCCCACTGGAGCATTCCACACCAAAGATCGCGCAAATCTCACCAGGTCCAATACTCTCAATGTCCTCCATCTCGTTACTATGCATCCGCACCAGCTTCGGGACTTTCACCTTCTTGCCCGTCCGCGCGTTGTAGATCATCATCCCCTTCTTCAGAGTCCCCTGATACACCCGCATGTACGTCAGCTGCCCGAACCGACCCTCCTCCAGCTTGAACGCCAGCCCGACGAGAGGGGCGGCAGCAGCGGGTTGGAGTTGCACCTGGGGAGCAGAGACAGGTAGGGTTGTATCGTGCGCGAGGACCTCGGCTTCGGATGGGTTGGGTAGGTACGCACACACGCCGTCTAACAGGGCCTGGACACCAGTGTTCTTGATCGCGCTCCCGAGGAAGACGGGAGAGAACTTGAGGCTGAGCGTGGCACGGCGAAGGGCAGCAGCAATCTGGTCGTTTGTCGGGACTTCATCGACGAGGAAGAGCTCGCCGATCTCTTCATCAACTTCGGCTAGTTGCTCGATTAGTTCGGCGCGTTTCTCCTTCGCGAGAGGAAGTAACTCCTCAGGGATCTCATCCTTGACAACAACGTCAATGCTTGAGAACGAGAGTGTTAGATAGGTAATAGTAGGTAAGGCGCACGCCTACCCTTTGTGACCCTCGTTGTAGATAGATCTCCAGTAGACAAGGTCGACAACACCACGGAACTGGTCTTCTACGCCGATGGGGATCTGTACGGCCGCAGCGGAGATACGTAGTTTGGTCCGGATCTGGTTGATAATACGCCATGGGTTTGCACCAGGTCTGGGTGAGATGTCAGCTCGTAGTAAGAACGGCGAGTAAGCAGGGACGCGCCTATCCATCTTGTTGATAAATGAAAGTCGGGGAACATTGTATCGTCTCATTTGCCTGTCGACCGTGGTTGTTTGACTCTGCACTAACATTCAATACGACCCAAATGTCTTCTCAAAAACGCCACATGCATACCTGTACACCAGCAACCGCACACAGAACCAATACTGCACCGTCCAAAACCCGTAGAGCACGCTCCACCTCAATGGTAAAATCGACGTGACCTACGTTCTTCAGTGTCAGTGCATTTGCCGATCGAGGTGACTATTTACTAACCTGGCGTGTCGATGATGTTAACAGCATACTTCTTCTTCTCTCCCGTCGCAGGTTCTGTGGTTTCCCAGTCACAGAATGTGGCAGCGCTTTGGATGGTGATGCCTTTCTCGCGTTCCAGATCCATACTGTCCATCTTAGCGCCGACGGCGTCGCGTCCACGGACCTGTGAGCGGCAGCATTAGCTAGAGTTCAGGCGAGAACAGAAATCAGAGATAGGAAGATAAACCCGCAGGAGCCGAGAATAAGCAGACGGGATGCGCAGATACTATCGGGATCTTGGGGCTTGACTAGCGTAGGTAACAGCGGCGGGTATTCATACGGCGTCAACTGGTGGGAAACCCAAACGAGGTCCCACCATGTCCGGGCTCGTGGTCCTGCAGCAAGAGCTGTCACCTTGCCGGGCACGGTGGCCGGAAGAGGCGGAAGAATCGAGGTAGGACGAATCCAGTGCACTCCTCCCGACACGACCGAACAAAGGACAACGGATAACGGAGCTGGGGTTGACATGTAACCACCACTTCCCTGAAGTTACACGACAACAGTTTGAATTACGTGCTTCCACACTACGTTTCGCGTAGGTCTAAGGCCCGGGCAATTGACCTAGGGATTACAGTCGCCCATTTGCCACACGACCTAAAGCGCGTTAGCTGTCGGAATGAACTTAGACCACCGGCATGTCCTTATCAGTGGCATCCGCATCGTCCGCCGCCCGTTTCCCGTGTTCATGGGTCGCTCAAGTCCGGCGAATATCACAAACAGGACCCTTTTCGAATCGCATAATCTTCTCTTAACGCATCTCTGGAAAGACAAGGGCGCAGGCCAACGAGATATTGCCCATTCCCAGGGGACCGCAGAGATATATCAAAAAGGGAAAGAGGAACAGAACACGCACGTACCTCATGAATCTCTCGTATCCGTCCGGTATAGTACAGAATTCGCTCCGTTAATGTGGTCTTCCCGGAGTCAATGTGGGCGGAAACACCGATGTTCCTCTGAAAGTTCAACCTTTTGTAGTCGCTTTCCGTTAGTTTGGGAGATTCTGACGCGACTGGTGTGGATTTCAGAGCAGCAGCAGAAGCAGAAGCATGGCGTCGACTAGGTGTTGGCCATCGTGAAGTGAAAAGAGAGGAAATAACGGAGTTCCTGTGTGAACACGCCCCCACGGCGGTCCGTCCTACAAGCATGCCTCCTTCAACAGCGTTCCGTCGCTGTCCGTGACGGTGGGGAAGGACAAGGTATCAAAATTTCTGTGGAAGTCTAGCCTTGTTATGTCATCATCACTTTTCGGGAGATATCGGGCCGCTAAGAACGAAATTCTTCACCAATCAGTTCGACAGTTCTCCGCTCCCTAATACCTATACATGAAAGCTATAGAACACCGCGAACACTTTTTCACCCTAATTGATCTGTGAACCCGACACATAATAGGTGGATCCGGAGGAAGACAGGACGGTTAGCAAGTCTTCCCCAAACCCCCATGTCGCGCGCGCACAGTACTACTGTCCAGGAAACTTTCCAGCCTTAACCGGAAGCACTGTATATCTCTCTTGTTACTTTACAGATCCCACTGGCAGCCGGCCTCTTTAAGGGATTGTCATGCCAGCACGCCTCAATGAGCTCTTTCAACTGCGAATTGTCGCGAATGTATTCCGGAAGCTCGGGTCGGCGCTTTCCTATGACGATTGCGATCGCCACAGCTGCTCTTCTGCTGTACATCGCGCGGAACGGCCTGTCTCCTGTGAAGATCTGTACCACACAAGTTAGGATCTGTGTCACCGCTCGTGTTGACAGGAAATGAACCTCGATCACGGTCATAGCAAAGGAGAAGATGTCGCTCTCTCTGGTCATCGTCGTAGACGGATCTCCTCCAGAGCTGGGCGGAGTCATGAGCTCAGGTGCCGTCCAAGAGAACGTCGCCACACTCCGGGCGATTCTGACACTGGTCTCCTCGAAGATTCCGGCGACCTCGTAGCCGATTAGAACAGCGTTCCCGCTCTCGTCGATCATGACATTATCCTGAAGAATAGCTCAGTGCTCTATTCCTGAAGCAAGGCGAGGTCATAGACTGCCACGTACGCTACGAATGTCACCATGTATGACCGACGGACTTTGCTCATGAAGGTACTGAATACCCAACGCAACTTGATGGCTCTATCTGGTCTGTGAGTAGTCGCTGTCAAGGCAGACATTGACATACGAGGCTAAGCTTTTTATCGCCCGACAGAGTGCAATTTTCTTTTAGGTAGCTCCTCAGACTTCCTTGTGGATAATAAGGAAGAACAAGCGCTAGTAGGGTCCTGTTTCCGAAGCCTATGGACTTCAATCCGAGAAACTCGCCGACGTTTGGATGTTTGAACTGATTCCAAGTTTCTCCCTTCTCTACCACAGTCTGGACGAGTGTCAGTACCGCTACACCGAGGACTAACGCCAACGACGTGCCTTCTCTACAATTGCATAATCGTCTTTATTTTCATCCGATTGAACGAGGAGAATTTGGAGCCCCACCTTCGTTGCCTATCAGTATTTTTCTCTGCGTTAGTTGTCGCAACCCCGAAGACAACGAAGAACCCGACAAAAAACGCACGATGCCGGTACTCCTCTTCCATCCTCCTTCACAAACATGAGGATACAATCCCCACGCTTCCTGTTTCACCATAAATCTACCTTCAAGCATGTCGTCCTTAGGCCCTACCGTGCTCGACAGAATCAAAAGAGGTGGCATGTTGCAGCTAGCTAATCGGCGTAGCAACAATCACAAACAACGTGGTATAAATCGCATCGATATCATGGTCAATAGTCAGACTCCGGTCTATGGAGGGACTATTAGAATATGTGGACTGAGGGTTCTTCGTCATCGCAAGTAGTGGTGGGCAGACATCAACCCGCATATGCTGACCGAATGGTAGCCAACTTCCCACCGTCACGACTTGAAACACGTACCGAAAATGTTCCTTTGGCGCGCCGCGAGTGTCTCCAGCCACGGAACAGCCTACAGGTACCTTGCTGAAATGTGGGGTGATCTGATATTAATTATTCCCCAACAGTTCCGCCACGTCGGATGCTAGTGGACAAAGTTAACGGGGCAAGGATAAGTGCGGATGACGCCACATTTTTCCTTATTCTGTGAACGCCTCACACTGAGATATTTTGGCGTAGAGCGGACGGGGCTCAAATCATCTGATACGGACAAACATCGAGGATTGCAATAGCACCAGTCCCTTATTCAAATCGTCTATTACCTATAAGTATCCGAGATGCACGTCGTCGCTCACCAGAAACCGTTGAAGATACAAATCTCACAGATGCAAGAAACAGCACATGATATGATGTGGCAAGAATTGACCTTGAGCGTACCATACTTTCCTTGATATACGTCAGAGTAAGCGCCTTGACCAAAGCTGAGTGTGGAAGTCCTCTCGACTCCTTGCCCGTTAAGATTCTGAAGAGTAGACAATCTCCCTCAATATCTGGAACGCCGTGAAGTGTACTCACGTAATTTATGGATGACATGTAGAAGAAGTAAGTAGACGGTCCAACGGCAGTAGATGCCAGGTCGTATATATATCGATAGTAGGACGCCGACGAGGACGAGAGTAAGTAAGCACTATCTCCAAGCTGCGGAACGGCAGAAAAAAGGCACATCAGCTGAGCGCCAGGGGCTCTCAGGCAGTAGAATAGAGCATCAGAGTTTTCAGCGTCTAAGAAAGGGATGTTCTATACAAAGTCCCAGTGGCAACCTATCATGCCGGGTCAGAATTTCGAGGAACGAGTGTCACAGGGGGAAATTATGAAATTACCGCAATACCTCCGGGACAGGTGGAATGTTAACGATACATGATGGAGGCGCTCAAAGGCGCTCAAGTGGATTCTGCTCCAGTTGATGTAGGGCTGGAATGCATGAGGCAATGAATCTGGCAACGTGTTAAGCCCCACTATCTGTCCTATAGCTTGAGGCGGAAGTAAGACGCCAACCAGCAAGAAGCCTATCGATGGACCCCAGAATGATATTACGTCCGACTTCGAAAAGGAGAGGCGCTAGACAAACGAGGGAATTGTTTCGACTGAGCCGTTATCCTTACACACGCAGTTGCATCACAGTTGTACAGAAGAGAAGGTTAAGCCAAGCGACTCTATATCAAACACGAGACCGAAACAAACTGGGAATGTTACAGCATAAATAGCTCCCACATTAGTAGGCCCAGTATGGTAGCAATTTACTTGCATCGGGATCGAGAAGAAACACAGTTTCCGACGTTGAAGAGGACTCCAGATAATCTCCCCAAAGGCTTTTTTTCCGGACAATTTTTTTGAGATTGCCTATCCAGGATCAATTTCTGGACAAATCGCCTCCCAAGTGGGCGGAGGCAGGATTTTTGGTCTGGACAGATCCCTCAGCTATCTTCGAGGCTACATCCCAAGGTGCTCTAAGTGGCATAACAGACTGGAGTAGCTTGGCGCTACAGAAACTGGCAGATCTTGAGTGAGTTTGCTGGTGCGATGGGACCGGTTCCTAGGCTCACACATTGAAGTGCGAGACCTGCGCGCTCAGGATGTAAAGTCAACGTATAGTGATAGTAACGTTCAAACTCTAGTATTCATCTTAGAAGATCAGATATGTCTCCTGGCGGATTCTTCCACTACTTATTCACTGTAGTAGGTATCCGGGAGAGCGTGACACCTGCACCGCCATCAGCAGCCGGTCCGAAAAAATCCGGATCGTTGTGGCGTGAATTGTGGCGGACGTATGAAACAGACTGACAGACGGTATCGTGCTTACTCCTCATGTCAGAAATTGAAGTATACAGGTCAAATATGTCTGCCTGCAAACATCTCTCAACAATAGACCGCGTTATTTCAATGTGGGATCGGGGAGGTTGCAGTCTAGACGGAGGCCAGTTGAAACTCTAAAAATGATCCTGGATTCGTTCTTGATGACGCAAAAGCACTTCTGTACAGTAAGAATCTCCTAGAACACTGTAAATGGTTGCAGGTATGATGAAGTGAGCAGTAGATTTACCTCCAGAAAGGTCATCCCGAGTGCATGTGACATCAGTCTTGTTGGCCAATGTGTGAGACATACGCGACTGATTGGAAGCTGAAAAGTTTAGGAGCCATGCATTTATGACTCCCTTTGAGAATAGTAATAAACCGCCAACTCGTCCTTTAGTAGATATGACTCTGGAGAGGCCGAAATTGCATATTACAGTATTTCCCTCATCGTCAATCAAGACATTAGACTTGAACTAAATTTGATACTGAAAGGCATGTTTTGAACACTTACACACTTGGGGTCACCATGCACGACCTCGTTGGAGTGGAGGTGCGGCAGTCCACCGACGCCTCCTTTATTCGATGAGGCGTCCGATCATCCGTGAAGAAAGCTGCTCTTCCTAAATAAACAGACAATTACCTGGGAAATGCGATCTGCATTTTTATCCCTGTTTACGAAGTCCAGAGTGTTTACGTTCTTGCACTAAGCCGACACGAGGATAGCTGTAGGGGATAGCTTCGGATCGTTGATGTATCCGATAGACAAAAGAATATTGGAGTATTGGAGTTGACACCAAACGGATGATTCATGTTTCACATACTGTCAAATTTCCAGACCAAAGTGCAAATATGGGGAAATCCATTCACTTTCTTGATTTTCTGAATCTCGTCAGGTTGGCCCGGTGTCACATGGAACCTCACGATATGATGCATATCGCTAGAGCCAATGCACGGTGCAGACGTTCAGCAAGCTCATGGATCTCGATCTTCCTGGCACCTTTCCAGACATCAGAGTACGCTCCGTAGCCTACGCTTCCCGGAGGGTTTGTCGCTTGATCAGTGAGATTCTGGTGGAGAAATAGTCAAAGCTTGAGATGAATCGGAACGAAAGAGCGTCACGGATCCGCTGGTCGTAATAGCCAATCCTGTTGGGGTCTCCATTTCGTAGCACGCCACTGGAGAGGCAATCGTTACGTGGTCGGTCCCCGAGCGTCTGAGATGGACTGGGCATCTTGTCTCGGAGCACGCCTCATGCAATTTGTTGGCGAAGAAGCAGTCAGTTGGTTTTCTGCATTAGCACTCATTGAGCCTCACGGCACGAGTTTTAATGGATGTGTTAGCCATCTGCTGACAGAATGAGAAATCCCGATGTTGACGAAGATTCTACTACGTATGAGATGCATAGGTAAATATATTGATACAGAGATATGTAGTACATGTTCAGTGACTTTCAGAGCCATCCATGCAGAAAGCGACGTCGGAACCTGTGACATTGTATGAGAGGTGGGCTTCAGGTTCACACGGGAGGCCTACCATTCTGGATATGTTAGAGGCGGAGACGGCGGCGAGGGCTATAAAACGAAAGTCAGGAATGATGCCTCATGACATGTACAGAAATGGGAGAACCGCGATAGCCCGTAAGGCGTCACATATGTCATTAATGGATGGTCTATCGGAGGGATCCTGAGCCCAGCACTTCTCAACGAGGGCTTTCATTTCGTGTGAGTATGCTGGATGTTCCGGACGTTTTCCCTTCGCAATAGCAAATATAACGGCAGTATCAGTTTTGTGGTTCTTGAACGGCCTTTCGCCTGTGAAGATCTAGAAGCGCTGTGAGATCACGGTATACTCTGCGATCGTATCAATTTACTTCAATGATGGTCATAGAGAATGCGAAAATATCTGTCTTTTTGGTAAAGGTTTCTTGGGGGGCGTCACATTCATCATTGTCAGAAAGAAGCATTAATTCTGGAGCTGTCCAGCGACAAGATCCAGCGGAATGCGCGGAGGTAAATTGGGTTGAGTCGACCAGAAGCGCGAGCTCGTAGTCCACTAAAACAGCCTTCATCGCATCGTCAAGCATGACATTTGCCTAGGAGAAACATCTACGGTCAGGCGATCTTGAGGACAAGGACACGCAAGCCATACGAACAGCACGAATATCCGCATGAACTACGGTTGGCGTGAAAGAGTGTAGATACTGTATGCCCAGCGCTATCTGATAAACCTTCGAGATGAGTACCATGTAAGCGCATGCAAACCGGTAAAGAATGAAGAAAAACACACAAAGCCATTCCTTTCATCTTCAGAAGGGGTGTTTTGTCTCAAGTAGTGTGCCAAACTTCCGTTGTGATAGTAAGGGAGTACAAGCGCGGGCATGTTGCTCAGATGGTACGAAAACCCGTAGAATTTTCCAACGTGCGGATGGTTGAATTGAACCCACACAGCACCTTTCTTCTCGAGTTTCTATAGATAAGCAAAATGGTCAGACTCTTGTGTGGGACCGCACATTATGACGCACCTCCCTGAACTCATCCAAAAAGTCGCGCCTGGTTGACCCCCCACGGAGAACTTTCAACCCAACCTACGGCGTCGCATTAGCTGTGGCTTGAGAGAAAACAGTTGGATTTGAACACATGCATCCTGATAACCCCATCCCCACCCAGAGCGTAATGTTCCTTCATAAAAATCGGAGTATGTTCCTATAGCGATGTAGTTTGACCCCTTGCGCCCAGTTTTGCGACTGAGATCCAGTTCGTGAGCCATGACCATTGACACGTAGACGACAAGCGCTCGCTTGGACGACAATGCGGCACAGCCTGCGTATTAGATAAGATCCCGTGAACACCGGAGCATCACGGTTGATCTCCGCGGATCCGTCCAAACTCTAAGTAGACGGTGTAGTAAAAAGGATCATAATCAATCATATTTTTTTGTGGCAGAGTTTGGTGCGTTCGAACTGATGAAAAGACATCCAACCGAGGTGCTAGAAAAATGGGGCCCACTGCAGCGCAACAAGACGACGCTTAGGATCTACCGCGGGAGGTCGCTATCGGTTACAGTACTAGATGCCTGCCACCTGGTCACGGTGCACCTGTAGATTCACACTCCGAGAATATCATACTAGTCGCCTATTGGATCCGCACCGAGTTCATCGATTCCTGAGGCCTGAGAGGTGTCCAAGTAAAGATGATCGTCGAAGAAACTTTGGCTCCAGGTGGTGGGGGTTGGGGGATGACAACCTCGGAGCCTAATGGAGCAATGGAATCGATGGTCCCCTCCTGAAAGCCATTTCACGTATCCACTCTGGTGGCTCACTTTTCAGGATGCCTGCTTCTTCCAGGGCTTCACCAAGTATTGCTGTTGCTATTTCGGATCGTATCATCGGAGTACACTGTGGACTAAGTGTAAGATCACATCCCCCAGCATCGTGACGCCACACACTCTACACGTAAACGCCACATTGGGGCAAGATGTTAACTACATATGTTAGTTGCTTTAGTCCGTGTACGTATGTGTACTAGCGAGGAATCTATACATGTCTAGATATAGCAAGATGAGCGACAAATCGATACTAGAGTAGCATGTGGGATAAAAATGTCCAAAATATCAAAGCAAAGCTGTGAAAAGTGTCAATGCGCACAGAATCATCATCGACTGGGAGGTTGAACACGAAGTCGCTTGTGCAGAGTTGGGAGAGGCCTCCTGACCCATCTTGGTTGCGTTCGAAGATGACGGAGCGGAAGAGGACGATCGGGTTGTAGAAGAGGACGAGCTAGAGATGGGGCTGGAGATGGAGGAACTAGGACTGTCGTAGTTAGTACCACTGGTTGTCCTACTACCACTAACATCTGCGTAACAAAGGCATTAGCTAAGTCTCTCCCGAGGATTGTCATGAACAACTCACAATCATCAAAACTCGGAAGCGAGTAGTCCGATTCAACGTAGGGCTGAGTTATGTTGAGAGCCACACCGACGGGAACGATGTGCTGGGCGCGTTATCAGAGATCGGAATCCCTACATGGCTAACAGACGTACGGAAAACGCTTTCTGGAGTTCTGGATACCATTTGATGGCTTCTTGCATCGTGAAGTTGTTCAGCTCGTGCGTCAAGATGATCGCTCCTTGCTAGATCCGACAGTCCTATGAGTTTCGGCACTCCCGTTGCACTCATGCGCACTTACAGTATCGAAGGCGCCGGAATTGGCACTGTCTATGAACTTCTGATAGTTCTGATCCACTCCTTCTATCGTAATCTTTCCGGCAGAGTATCTCCAATCGAAAGAGTCGTACTTCCAGATAATGGTGCGGAGTCCAAGGCCGTTGGCAATTGCACGAATTCGGTCGTCTACATCGCCAAATGGAGGCTGCGATGGGGAAGAGATAACTGGGTAAGTGATTAATTTCACAAAGCAGCGTTGCTCACCCTCCAGCACGTAGGCGTCACGCCGGCTACCAACTTGATGGCTTCCATCTTAAAACGACGCTGAGGATGATAAACGGATGAGGAATGAATCTCTTACGGCTGTGAGCCCGTTAGTCATGATTAAAATGTATAGTTGGACGAAGGACACGCACTGTAATAAAGTTCAGCGAACGCGTCTTCACTCGAGAAAGAAGTCACTGTTCTTAAAGATGAGATCCTCTTTGGCAACGACGATGAGAGGATTATGCTAACTGTAACGGTGAGACCAAGTATCTGACGCGTTCGCTCGTAAAAGATTCAAAACACGAAGTGATGCGAAGACACTTACGAGCGCAGACCTCGTGTCCATCTGCAACGGCGCGTTGAGCCTCCAAGGGCCAGTTCATCACGTTGCTCCCAATATAGAACATAGCTACGCCACAGGGTGAGCTAACGGTAAGAGTAATCCGGTCCTGGACGTACTGGCTTTTTGATTTTGTTCGGTCAAGTAATCGTAGAATGCATTGTGCGAGCAGTTCGGCCCATCGTCAAATCCGTACCCGA
The DNA here is from genome assembly GCA_004338095.1 of Gloeostereum incarnatum. Classification (NCBI taxonomy): domain Eukaryota; kingdom Fungi; phylum Basidiomycota; class Agaricomycetes; order Agaricales; family Cyphellaceae; genus Gloeostereum; species Gloeostereum incarnatum. Next base: position 2,131,304 of record RZIO01000018.1, read on the forward strand.
TCGTTTTAGACTAGTAAACGTGCCTACGATTGAGCATGGATATCTTGGGCTTCGAGCCACTGGCGTACCTCTGGAACACTCGAGATGTCGACTGGTAATCCCTTCAACTTTGGAGTCACGCATTGATGGGCCGTCCACCAACAGTCGGGATCGTCCTGAGGATAGCTGGCATAAGTGCTGGAGAATTCTCCGTCGTTGGTTCCCTGAAGTACTTTGGATAAGCATCCTATGGCCAGATTCCCAAACTGTCACGCACCTTGGGGCTGATATTAGGCACGTTCCCAGAAATGCTCTTCCACCTGTCCTGCGCCACAGTATCGCCACTCAGTATGCTCGCCGGCTGCCATATTACAGGAAACGAGCTGATTTTACTGCCGGTAGGTTCGTAGTAGTAAGGGCTGCATTCCATCTTGGGGTCTGGAAGCGGAACGGTTTCAGATTTCAACGGGAGATCCAGCAGAGAAAAGGAACTCGCCCGTGATACCAGCTGCGTCTGACTCTGAGGAGCGACTTTGAGCGTGGGCGGTAGTCGTCAGTAAGCCCAGCGCTAAGAGGCTGACTTTCCACGGCGAGCAAGAAGAGGGGTAAGTAAAGAGTGAAAGTTGCATCGCGCTTATAAAAAGGAAAGGAAAAATGGATTCTCGTGAGATCGTTCAACGGATTAGAACGAAGGGAGGTTTCCGCGGTAGAAAGGGTGGAGGGAGAGGAGGAAAAGGGAGGTGGCTAAACGCGGTCCAAAACACGGGTCAACATTATTGGCCACCAGTCTAAAAATAGCATCGCAGGCATTCAATGGCCGTGGATAAATTTAGAACTTAGCAGGCCGCCTGGCGATGCCGCCTCTTCGCCGCCTCGTCGATTGTCTGGAATGTATCGGCCCACGTCGGTATGTAGTGACGACGCGAAAAAGTTGTCCATGAACTTGGTTGATGTCTCGAATCTTCTGGCGAGATGCGTTGCACTCGCAGAGCTGCCAGTGGGCCGAATTTGACTGTAACTGGCAGAGCGTTAGTCCGTCATGAAACACACGATCAACTGGAAGGGTATATTACCGCTCCATGAGGGAGAGCCATGTGCCCCTAGCACTGAGAAACAAGTGCTCTGAGGACACTTATTATCCATGACTAAGATAGTCGTTCTTACACAATGCCACCGGATGTACTGGCGTCCATTCGGAAGCCTAGATACAGAGGAACCATGCAAAAGGATGTATTTCAATGACAAAAACAGCTAAGTGGCGACATTCGTTTGCCTGACGAGAGTGTAGACAACGTACGGCAAACTCAGCCTCTCTTGACTCCAAATCGCTGCTTGGAAGCATATTTTTTCCATTTCTGAAGATCCTCTCGCTGAAGCAACAGGTCAACGGTGTAGAAGTTCCGAGCCAAATCTTCATTTGATGCAACCTGATGTACAGCGGAGTGACAAGGCCTGAGATCCGGGAGTGAGGGTGTGGGCTTGCTAAAGCTGGGTACAGACAATTTCATCCTTACCTGCATAGCCAAGCAACGGAAGCGATCATCTTCTCGCCATGCCATCCTTTCTTCAAGGCTTTGGCAGCCACCGAGCGAGGGATGAGGTGGTGACAGGTCAGAGGAACCTCTCTTTCGCATATTTCGCATTCAGTGGTTCGCGTAGCTGACCATGGACGTGGCGCGACGCAAGCGTCCTTTATAAAGTCTCTTAAAGTACCACGGAGGAAAGTGAAAGCGTCATCGTCATCGGAAGAATAGCCGTAGGACATCATGGACTCGATAAATGAATGTGGCGTCAAAGTTAGGTCCATCTCGTCCAAGTCGGGCACATTTTCGTGGGTCGCGTTTCGGATTGTGGGAGGAAGAAAAGGCCATGTTTCGAGGGACAGGTATGTCGTGAAATCGTCGAGTTCCGCTGCATCGTCGGAGGAAGAGGAAGTATCTACGGCGATTATTCTGCGTGCTAGGCAATCCTTGAATAGAAGGAATTGAGCAGAAAGTAAATACGATTTTCCAGTCATGACGTTGAAAAACCAGGAGGTCGATCCGTTCCAGTCAATCTAGGCCTATACCAAATACAGACAAATAAATTACAAGTCCGCCAAATCATCCACGTTGAAAGTTTGAATCCACCGTCGTCCATCCATGTCTACACCTGATAATCCTTCGATGCCCAATCGTTGGGTTACGTCTCTATCCGTTTCCGACGTAATGTGCATCATTAACCAACCTGTTTGGTTTAGATACCGTCGTTCTCCCAGGTGCCTGCTACCTGCATTTACGCATTTGTGCATCTGCATGCTAGTGTACCTTCCTTCGAGCTAGCTAAAAATGACTCGGTTCCAAATTTCTTCTGTCCCTGTTTACGATTCCTAACGCGTCGTCTGCTCATAGTTGTAGATTAATGTTGAGAATCTCGTGAACACTAATGACGCTGTGAAGTCTAGTCCTCTAAGAAAACAGTGTGTACGTTGTCTTGGTTTCCGTTCGAAATTTGGCAATTTGTTTTTCGAAGAGCTCTCCAGGTTATGCCGAACGCGTATGGTTGTGTTTGGCTACACTGAAAAAATTGCATTGACTCCTCAACCCCCCCATCAGGTAGAATGGGCTTTGAGTTTTTCGGCGATTTGTGGCCCCAGTTAATATCCGATGAGCAAGCTTTTACCAATCTGAGTAATCTTGGTCAAAAAGTGCTCTTTCCGGCTTGCTATCCAAGCTCCCCGGTCGCGGTTTGCCTTAATTGCTTTAACTGGATCCATCGCGAGGCCGGACATTGGGGGTTCTTCGCTACTTCAGGGAGAACAATAGTCCCGCATGCACAATCGAGATTTGGGATAAAAGGCTCACACACCTCCTTTCTTCCCTCTCCTCATCGAACAACGAACATCATCTCACGCACTCACTTTGAGCATCTCGCAATACTTGGGCCATTTCTTGACGACATCCACCAACCCTTGACAAATCCGACACTCCGCAAATCTCTGAAATCATGGCTGGCGTTCCGAGGTACGTATGCTGGCTACATCGAACGGGCAACGACTCATTGCACTTCCAGCGCGAACTTGTTTGCAGAGCATCTCCTGAAGAACTACGAAGTCAGGCGACGAGGAACTTCCAACGCTAACGTTTCGCCGGAAGTGGCTTTCAAGCTTAGCCTCAACTTTACAGCCTCCGCCAGAATCCATGCCCCCGCTCCCGCTGCTGGACAGGTTAACTGCTCCAACGCGTTCGCCTCAACTCACTTCTATCGCCAGGCAGCGGCGGTGTATTTTAACGCTTTAGGCTATCATCCAACCACATCGCAGGCGATGGTAAACCCTGGTCCTTCATTTCAGGACACTTTTTCTTTCCAAGATGGCGCTGGTGGTTGGAATAACGTGCAAACTGTCATGCAATCTCAGTACGTCCCCAGGATCCTGTTTCAATCGGTTATGACCAACCACCATCCACAGGCCCTTCATCCACCCGAACCAGTTCCGCCCTGGACCCCAGAAAAACGCGTCTTCCATTCCGCACAGGACGATCGGTGATATCCTCTTGCCTAAATCTGAGTACGACACTGCGAAGCCACACATGGCTACCCAAGTCACGCCTCCTAGGGCTGGCCCCGTCCCTGGAGCATTCCTCCAGACACCAGGAACCTCTCACGCTCATAGTCTGCCACCGTTTGCCTTCTCTCTCCCGCCTGGAGTGGCTCCTGCCTACCCTGTTCTTTCGATGCCCCCTTCATCGGGCGCAGCCAACGAATCTGGTTCCCCTTCGAAGAAACGTAAACGCGGTTCCCCGCAGAAGAGCAAGAAAGCGTCAAAGGACAAGTCACCCCCTCCCGATCTTAGCGGGCCCTGCCCCTTCGTACGCTCTGACGGCAGTATTTGTGGGGAGTATCTCAATCATATGTCTGCTCCTGGCCACTTTCGAGAGAATCACGCTTATTCTGGTAAAAGTGACCCCAATTCGGTTAGAGGCCGAAAGCAGTACTTATGTCTTTGGGCCGATTGCTCCTGCCGCTCGTCTGCTATGGATGGCAACTCGTTCTGGAAACACGTCAAAAGCGTGCACTATGGGAGTATGAAGGTCGACTGCAGAGGTTGTGGTAGGTCCTTCCAGCAGAACTTTGCTCTGAACAGACATCTCTCTACTTCGAAGCGGTGCGCCGAGAAGATATTGGAGGAAGACGAAGGAGCTAGGAAGAGGCCAAAACTAGAATACTGAGCGTCCCCCTGGGTATCTCTACGCCTTGGGATGTAGTAAATTCCGGCTTCTCTCTGCTTGGTCTTGAATCTCTGCGGGTGCAGATGATCGTGGGTTTCGACTTAAATTATTTGAGCTCTATTGGCAGTCGCCATATGTGGTACCTTTGTATGCATTTCTATCCTTAAATTCAATATAAAATAATAATAACGTATCTTTCCTGATGATCAGTGGTCGGTCACAACGGATATCTTTTGGGTTAACATTCCCTACGGTTGCGCCTTGCCCTGTCGATCACGATCGGTGCCAGCTGGCACTTGCACAGCCCCCGGAGATCGTTGACTCTTCCAGTGATGAGCTCCCTTGACTTCCACTACCAATGGCCATCTTGATCGATCTCATCTTTGTTCAAACTTTTCAATGGATACGAAACTTGAAAGCATTTATGGTGTGTGATCGTACAGCCTGTCTGATTCATCACCTCAGTCTCTCATGGATCAGTTCTCCTCCCCGCATACCGCTAGCGGCATTAGGACTGTGAAGTCAAAGCGCCTTTTGTCCTCGTTCGCAGTGATCTCTTTAGGTTCTCAAGACTGAAGACTTACATTTAATGCTCTCCTTGCTTCAGAACGGACAGGCCGTCGGGCTCAACGATCGGTATCACCTAGGTTCTATCTTTACGATGATCCTCGGAGTCGAGGTGGTCGCGATGGAACCTCAGATGATTGCCGTGTCTACGTTCGGGGTTCCTAAAGGCGACACCGCCGGAAGGGTTCTAGTCAGCCAGCTGTTGCCTCTCCTCCCCCATCTTCAAGAACGCAGGTCGTGTTTACCTACTGGCAGGTTCAGAGTATGGTATTTTTGCTCCTGTGAGCTCTATGGTTCTTCCTTCTGGTTTAAGTTCTGAACTGAGGGGCGGCTTAGGTTGATATTTGTATCCGCTGTCGCAAGTTTTGAGTTGATGGCCCCCTCGGTTGTGACCAAAGGGGAACGCACTACCTTGACTTGGAAAAGAAACAGCCAGGACCCTTTACGCTTCAGTCTCATACAGAGAAGCCTGCAGGAAAACAAAATCATTTCTCTAACGCCCGTGCTCAACCTAGACAAAGGGCTTAGCGGTGAAGTTTCCCTGACATTCTCCAGGGCTGGGTGCGTCTGTGATCTCTCTCTTATGAAGCATTCCATGCTCAGCAATCGCAAGTAGGCAGATTTTACTCACACCGATCAAGGAACTCTCGTAAGCCCGACGTTTTGATCGTCTAGTCGGATGTCAATGCTTATCCTTACTAAACGTGACTCATCCTCAGTATTACCGACAATCCTACGCAGCTTCAAGCAGGGTGTCAGATTACTGTGCGAGATTCTGAAGGTAGCAATACTATCGTAACGCGATTGTAAGAGAAGATCCTCCCCTCCTGATGTATCATGAGACTAAATGAAATAGGGAAACGTCCTTTCAAATTGTGACGTTCACGTCGACTTCATCCACATTGATCTTGCCGTCGATCGGTGGGGGAAATTTACAGTCGTCTTCGCAGTAAAGTGTCCTCATTCAAGAGATCCACACATGTTCCCTGACTTGTTGAACAGAGTTTCGCTGGAGTCTCAGGTCGTGAACACGGAACGGAATGAGTTGCGGCAAACCAGCACTGCGATCACTGCAACTGACGACGCTAACAGGGAAGCGTTTACAGCGACGGAAACACGATCGTCTTCTTCACCAATTGTTTCGGAGGTTTCTTCGTCGACATCTAGGTGAGGAAGAGTCTCTTCTTGCTCGGTTTTCTCTCTAAATATACCGTCGAAAGTACCCTCACTACAGACGTCTCTGAGAGGTGAGTAAGCGTCTACTCTTTAGAATCCCTATTCAATCTCCCTGATAGTTTTACCACTGCAATATCTGCCAGTTCAGAACCGGTGTCATCTCCCACTTCTAGTCCCGTTTCGGCGGAAAATGACACCAACACGAAAAGAAGGACAATCATAATTACACTCTGCGTCCTTGCTGGTGTCTTCATCCTTGGTTTGGGTCTGGTCGTCCTTCTGTGGCGTAACCGACGTCCAGTACAGCGGCGTGTAGAGATGGTTTGGGATATTATGAGACGTGAGCGCGCGCCAGCCAATCCTGTCGTAGGCCCGACGAGCATGGTTCCCGAGAGAGATCCAGAGTCTCTCGTGGTCAGGGCAGAAACGTTCTCTCACGAACATTACGCGTTTGCAGCTGGCATCAGTTCGCCTCCACAGGCTGTTCAGTCCAAGTCTAGGCCAACGACTTACCGTTCTATCCGTACGGAATCATCGGAATCCATGTACCTCACCTCTGAAGCCAGAATTTCATGATTACGGGTCGCTATAGTTTCATTATTATTTACCGGAGTAGCAAGTAATTTATGTATGTAGACTGATGTAGACGTGTTTCATCTTGGGCGGCCAGCGCGGCAATGCCGCCTAAACACCCGGGTCCGATCGGATCAAATACTGGCCCCGACCGATGGCAATTCAAAATTGGCACTCCCGCTTTTGTAAATCACCTTCACGTCTGTCATGGGCTTGTTATAAGGAGGCATGTCATGTCCACTGCTCACGTCCAGTCATTTTATAGAAGCTCAGCCTTTGAAATCATAATGCCTTGACATAATTTGATGGTTTTGACTGAAAATTGATCATCAATTTACCATAGAGACATCCTCTGCTAATTAGTAGTAATAAGTACGCGCCCCCGTTCACTCAGTTGGACCGAGGATCTTACACGCTAAAATCTATCAAGCGCTCGAAACTACGTTGTTATCCATTATCTCGCGGACAGCTCAAGGTATCGTCCTTTTAGTACATATCTAGATGGACACATCTCATCAGAATCTGGTGGCATTTCTCGACAGCACCGCGCTGAGTCTATCCTGATAAACTCTTTAAGATGAGGCTGTTCAACCAGGCCCACTGATTGGTATTCAGTTTCATCTCCGGCATCGACGAATATCATACCATCTGTTGGTTTCCTTCCCTGTTGATCAAAAAATACCATTCCCCTTATACCGTCATCTAAGACGCCAATTGATGGAAGGTTCCCCGTTCTGCTTTTCCTCGTTCTCGTTCACCTTCCTTTTCATTCCTTTCAGCAGGCTGGATGCTACGCGTATTGTGAGTTTTTCGATGATGTTCTACCATTCTCAGAAGCTCGCTCACAGGAATTTGTTAAGTCTATTCTTAATCTTCCTTCCTTTCGCTTTATCGCGCATTTCTCTTTCAACGGAGCAGGGGCTTCAAATTACGGCTCAGACACCTGTAACAGTCTACTGGACGAGGGATCCCGATGATGCTACGGATTTCTTTGTGCATAAGCAAAAGTTGGATGAAGCGAGGCCGTTGACCTCTGAAGGATTTCGCGTGACAGTACTTGAACGCTCGACCCTCAGCGGTAGCCTGGTGTTACAATTTAACCGGGCTGGGTACGTCTTCTTTATGACTCCCTCTAAATTTCTGCTTTTGAGCCTAGCTTCCAGATTATTCCGCTTTGTCGCCAGCCGGAGGTAGGAATAGAGGTTCTACCTTGGAGGAGTTGATGTCTGATCGTGTTCTTGTCATGCATTAGTGGACGTCGCGGAGGAAATTTCATCTTTGAGGGAGAGCAGTTTGGCGTTTCGCCTCCAACCATAGCACAGTCCCAGGCGACGTGAGTGAAACAACAACATGGGCGACGCTTTCTGACAGAGCATACAGCACGAGTGTGTCTGCTTCCGCGGTGCCTTCGGCTTCTGTGATGTGCGTTTCTTCATATCAAATTGGACGCAGAGTAACTCATGACACGCTTCAACAGAATATCCTCTGAACCTCCTAGTTCTACGGACAATGTTACAAGAAATACGTCCTCACAGCCCGTGCGCAACCCTGTCATCATCGCAAGCGTTCTTGGAGCCCTTTTTCTGGCTTCAGTCGTGGCGGTGGCCGCTTTCATTATTATCCGACGACGCAGGCGGAGGAAACGCAGCCCATCATATAATTATCAACAGGGTAACGACGGATTTGCATCCTTCTTCTCCAGACGTTTCATTGGACAGTCCGATGATCGATACGCGCGCACGCCGTCCATCGATTCAGAGAAGCTTTCCCCACCGGCTCCGGTGTATGCTCCCCGGATTCCTACTAACCGCGAACCCTTCCGTCGACCATCCATGCAACCAGCATACGACATTCAGAGTGAACTCAGGCCTCCGCGTCGATCGCCTTCGATGAACACGATGCTTACCACCACGACCAATTCCACCGCCACCAGCGCCGGTGCGCTTTCAGGAGTGTCCTCCCAGATGCGTTTCTCCCCGCTTACAGGACGCCAGATGGACCTGGAGGAGCAGATCATTGATCTGCATTCCACCCTGATCGGTCTGCAGACCGTAGATGGAAACATGGACGCTCCGAGGATACAAGTAATAAGGGATAAGATTAAGAGGTTGCAGCAGCTAAAGGAGTCCCCGTGGGCGCGAGGGCTGACGGACGATAAACCATCTGAATTGAAGCGATGATGGGATGATGAAGGATGGATACGGTAGATACAATTGTATCTCAGGGGTAACGGTATATTATTGGATATGTGAATGACCGTCGAATGGGAGGAACAGTAGAGAGGACTCAGACAGTGGTGCCAACAGTGATCAAGCCCATATCAGGCCTGCCCTAAATGCAACGTCTACCACGTGATTATTTGGACCGCAACTCCCAGGACCCACTGGCATTTTACATATTCTCTGCTAATGCCATCTGAGTTTACTTTACGCAAGCTGCAGGCCGTGGACGAAACCCTTATACTCCGCAATTCGGATCTCTAGATAACTGCGTATCCGATCTACTCCGCGGTTTTCAATGAATTACATCCGAATGGCCACGTAAGTCACGATAGAGTACTTGGTGTGTTTCTGTTTGGTCCTCCCTCAGCTCTGGTTCTCTCCGTCACAATGGGCCAGCTCTTCGACGAAATCCCAGAGTTTCTCGTCAAGTGGATGGAGAAACAGCATATGTTTTGGGTTGCGACAGCACCTCTAAGCATTGACGGTCATATCAACCTTTCTTCGAAAGGTATAGAAGGAACGTTCCATGTCGTGGATTCTCACACGGTCTGGTATGAGGACCTGACAGGAAGCGGTAAGTTCCTCGGAGTCAACCTGGTCTCCGCTAAATTCTCAAGCAAGGATGCGAGACGATAGCGCATATCCGTGAGAACGGGAGAATTACCGTTCTTTTCAATGCTTTTGAAGGACCTCCAAGGATTGCGAGGCTCTTTGGTAAAGGTTTGTCATGTTTCTCAGTCCCACGAGTCAGCTGACACATGTAGGGTGCCCACTCTTTTAGGAACTGTCCACGAGTTCGGTAGCCCAGAATACAACGCTCTTCTCCCACCTGAAGTTCGTCAGCCTGGCTCACGGTCTGTCATCATGATCGACGTTCATAAAGTTGGCACGGTGTGCTTTTCTTGGTCTTCATCAAAAAGTCTGCCACGTCCTGACTGACATACTATTCGATATGTAGTCCTGCGGTTACGGCGTCCCTCTTTTCGAGTTCAAATCTCACCGGACCAAGCTTGTCGAACTATGTGTCCAGGTAGAAAATGTCACTACTTCAGAAGGACTGAAGGGGTATTGGGCTCAGAACAACTTGGTCAGCATTGACGGCCTTCCTGGTCTTGTCGATGCACACGAATCAACTCAGCCGTTCCCGCCCAAGATACTCCAGAAACACATCACGCAGAGAAGAAAATGGGCTGTAGACAAAGCCATTTGGACAAGTTTTATCGCAGGCATGCTGGTGACACTAGCTTTTTTAAAGGGAAGGAACTGAATCCGACCGACAAGTGTTATCTTTTCTGTAACAATCACGTCAATGGGTAATTCATGCCACTTATCATTCACTGGTTTTAATTTCCATTTCACTGCCTTCCACGAGGCGTTTCTGCCGGGAATAAAAGCGGTGTTTCGCTCTTTACCGCCTGAGCGTTCATCACATTTGCCTGTTTATTCTTATCGCTACTTCGAACACTGCCCTCCTAATTCGCTTCTAATTTCACCAATGGCTTTGAATGCATATGCTTCCACAGCGCAACAGGATCTGGCATTTCACCTTTTTTTTACTTAACACCTATCGATAACATGGAAAATATTCAGCTAAACGTACGGGATGCTACAGAGCGACCCCTCTTTGCATGCATCGCCTAGACATCTCGCTCTTGAAAGGAGCGTCGATACCATAGAGAGGTGACCTCCCCGCAAATTCCTCGGCGTTTCCATCGAGGTTCCTAGTCTGACGCTGTTCGTCCAGTGTTGAGGCTGTATATCCCTTCCACAGATTATTGATCGTTCTCTCGTAGACCTGTGCCCTTCACTCCGGGGTACTGTGGAGGGAGTTCTGACAAGGGAAGCATGCGTGAAGCGATCTCTGGGCGCGTGTTCAGACCCCTTAGAGGATTCGACTGTGCAATCCACCAATGCCTGGGACAATACCACGGGCACACTGAGAGTATTGCGCAGCGTGTAAAATATGTACATAGCCGGGAGGGACCGCGCTTGCGAATGAAAAGCTGGAGAAAATCGCGAAGGAAGACTTGAATGCGTATCTGCTCGAAGTTCGCATGCTATCCGGTGTGACTACTGTGGTCAACAGTACTGGCTGTCAACCGACAATATGGCCGACAATCATCTGGAGACTTGTCTAGAATTCGAGAAGACCGCATGCGGGTCAACCAGGACAACGCCCGTGGCTCGTCTAGATTCGAACGTCAAGAATTCGTCCAAGAAGGAAATGATGCTGTCATGTCTCGTCTTGCCTGAATCTCGTTCCCATTCGCTTGTATTTATGTATCGTTTTTCAATCCATTCTGGGGCAGCCGGACTGTCCTCCATCCTCTCCTTCGATTGCGATGTCCTGAATGACTCGGGGGCAAAATTTGCATCAGCAATTCCTTGGGGACCCTAGGTAATATCCTCTCTTTGCAGAAGGTAGCTTCACCGGCCCACGGACTGAATCGCAAAAAGAGAAGCTTCTCCTGGTTAGTTCCTTGTAGGGTTACCCTCGATAATCCATATTGAATTATGTTTTTCTCGGAGACATACCAAGTTGCCCTGGGATTATCGTATCTCAATGACCACAACATTGTCCACGGCGACCTCCGCAGCGTACGCCTCACTCACGCCACATTATTGTTGTTATTATTATCGTTAATTTAGTATATTTTTTACAGGTTAACGTCGTGATCGACGAGGACGGGAATGCCTCATCGGATACGGATTAGCCAGCGTCTTCAAACTCCACCCAAAGCTAATGATAGCTGGCTCTGTAACTTCGACCTCGCGTTGGACAGCTCCGGAGCTTATCACAGAGAAAGATGAGTATGTGGAACGCACTAAAGAAGGAGACATATTCGCGTTCGCCATGCTCATGATCGAGGTCTCGTCTGTTCCTTTTGTTGCAGTCTTGATACGTGCTGAGTATCCTAACAGATATTCACTGGGGAGAGACCGTTCTTCAATGTCAAGAACGACGGTAGAGTCGTCTTCCTAATTTACAGAGGAAGACGCCCCGCCATTGCGGACGAGATTCGGGTTTTGGGCCCGGAACTCCAGAAGGTCCTGGAAGAGTGTTGGCATGAAGATCCAGCTGCGAGACTTTCCGCTCAGGAGATCTGTGACCGACTTAAGGTGAGTTTGAATGTCATGATATGATGAGACGCAGCAGAACTGACTGGTTGTCTCGTCAACTACCACAGCCTCTTCTCTAATTTATCTTTTTTATTAAGATATCATAGGATAGTCATGTTAACAGATTATTCCGGATGGTACAATATAGATGAATGTACATATGTAGCTTTGCTTAACTATATGTGTAACCGTAACCTACCCTGTAAGGTGGTCAATACCTAGCGTAGTTCTTCTCGACGTTCCGTTCTCGCATGAACTATTATCTTGCGTGATCTCAGAGTCAGGACAGCGAAAAAGTTTCTCAAGGGAAACTCAGTACAGGACTTAAAGACGATAAGACATATGAAATAAAGAATATTGTCCTTGGTGAGTGTGACGCGTGAACGAGTACAGCGAGACAGCCGGGGAAGACGAATAGATCACGTGAATATCACGATATCGTGTACGTGACGAAGCGTCACTCTGAGCAAACTGCGAGTCCGAGTCTGCGACGTCGAGTCGTCGACTACGCAAGGTCAACCTGCCAACTTGTTCCCCGTCATAGAGCTGCTCGGTCGTCAGCGGTGTGGATAAGAAGAAGAAGATCTCAAAAAGAAGAGTACGTCCTTATCAACAGCGTGACGGACGTGCTTCCCGTATCCTGTACTCCAACATAAGGGACGCCCATTCGGACGTTGAAGCGTGGGAATGTTGTCCGCTGGTAGGTCGAGCCTACGCAAAAGACAAGAGCGGGTACCAGAGTCGTGAAGGAAGGGAGGCAAGATCGAAAACGGACAAGGAGTGAGTGCCGGAGTAACACCCAGCCTACACTGAAGGACGAGTTGGATTACCTTCGCGGGAAGGGAGCATGGGCGGAGGGGCAAGTGTACAACGACCATCGCAGTTCTCCTTACTAAAGCAAACATTGAACACCTTCGTCTCCTCTCCACCCACAGGGACTCGCAGGGAGGGAAAGAGGTCCACTTGTACTCTCGACAGGTGAAATCGGGCTCGAAGAACGACGGCTGGGGCCTTTTCCAAGAGATGCGCAAGTCTGAGACAGGCGGTGTCCCGGTATGAGAGGTTTGAAGGAGAGAAAAATGTGATGTCATTTCGACAACGATCCCCCCGCTACGCACAAGGCACTGGAGGAATCGGCCACAGCGACAGAAGGGAATTGATTACGCCAGTTGGAGAGCTTTGGACAACGTTCAGAAAGCTGCTGCTGGAAATTATTACAACAAGCAAGGTGCAGGTTGCAGCGGGCATCTATCCCCTCTTGCTAATGATCTCCTCCGCCTTCTTCCACACATCGACACATCCCGGTAAATCCCTCCCAGATCCCCAATACATTACACTCTCCTCGTATTTACAAAGGATAGTCAACCCTTCCAATCTCTTTGACTCGTACTCCGAGTTCATGGCGCCAAAAACGACATGTTTGTCGTGCTTCCCATTGGCCCAATCGATATCATCGAGTATGCTGTTGAGAAACGGGTATACGGCGACAAGGACTTGAAGAGAGTCGGGGAAGCGGTAGATGAGTTCGGGGAGGAGTCTATACAGGACACAAAAGGTGCAACAGAGGTGGGTGAGGTTCGTGAGGGATCTGAGGGAGAAGGTTGTATCGAGGATAATGTCATCTACGTAGAAGACCAAATCCAGGTGGGTTAGGGATGTGTACCATTGAGGAACCGGTTGGGAGTCAGGAGCGCGGATATGTTGGGGCAGAAGGCAGTAACTTGTTGAATAGCATTTGGGTTTAAAGATGCTCCCTTCGCCTTACAGGATAGCCTCTAGGCCGGGGTAATCGTTTTCCCAGCCTGTCCAAAGAGCAAGGCTGGTGACGCCTATGCATGCGTTCACAATTTCAAGCAGAATCCTCGCTTCGATGTTGTCTGAGCTGTCGGGATAGATGAAGAGGACTTTGACGCGCTCCCTGAAGAACACAAGTCCTTTTGAAGACTCGCGTACGGTCCTGACAAACCGAGAAATGCAATAATAAGACAGGAAAGTGACAGAATAATAGACTACTGGATCTACCCTGGATACTTGCTTCAGCGTTTGTACGCTAGAGTAGATGGTTCCTCACCAGTATTGAACCTCCTTCGAAACCAACCCAAGAATCAGCGCGGTCTTCTTATCGTTGCGCGCCGCTTCCTCTATAATTTCTTGTTGTAGTTCCATTGGAAGGTCTCTCAGACGAAATTGAATTATTGACATCGAGGAGGATTGGAGAAGGACAAAGGATTGATCAAATGACTCATACCAATCCTCCACAAGTGTGGCGCTGCTGACTCACACGCACGGACCATGACATGGCCTCAACACCTCTTCACTCTCACGGAGCTTTCTCGATCCTTCATTAAGACGTCCGCTGTCTCCAGAGGAAGACCTCACCGCGTATCTCATCGAGGCTGCTGTCCTTCGTTCTCTCCTTTATTATGTCTGAATGGAAATCTTTGTGGCGCCAATGTGGCGCACTTCGCGGGGTGATCTCCATTCCAAATCGACACTGCTTACATATTCTCGCGCTGAGCAAAATACATAGTACCACCTTAATCGACGACACGGTGAGTAAGGATACACAAGGCGTTCCCTAACGGATTCCACCGCCCTATGTAAGCCTCAAGCAATAATCGGGATTTCCTCCTGGGTTCTACGCACACGAGAGAGCGTGAATAATCGAACGATGCAAATGGAGAGGAAGAGCTCACCAAGGCCCAACGAGGGAAATCTATAACACGTCCACCCCCGCCACCGACAGCGAATGTGAAAACGAACACCATGACTTGTGTTCCTCCGTCCAGAGCGGCAGAGAGCAGGAAGTTGTACTTGCGGAACCATCTTGGGCGGTATCTGCGGAGGTAGAATTGGGAGAAGACGGCCATGCAGAAGGTCGTGAATACAGAAGAGTTGATGCCGACGCTGAGGTATCCGAGCGTCCCTAGATGAACGGGAATCATTAGTGTCAGGGCATGGGGGAGAAAGGTAAGGCAAAGTATACAGCAGAGGATAGGCGTGACGACGAAGTTGGCTCCGAGCTTGGGGAAGTACCTGTGGACGATCCAGAATGGGACAGGGACGGCAAGACCGATGAGGATTGAGAAGGGTACGATCTACAATCCCACAATCATTAGGCCTCATATAAACAGGATTCGCCAGTGGGATGCTCACGCCGTAGCGTCCGCTGGGTGCGTATAAATGGTTTCCGAGGGCACCCCAAGTGATAGCGTTGGAGTTGAACGATTGCACTTGCTGACCGGACCAGACATTCGTACCCTGTATGTCCAAAAGGATCGTCCGTTGCGCCGCAATGATTGTCTTCATAAGGACGTAGTTCAGCAGGCCACCGATGACGGCGCCCAAGCACTGGACCGTGAAGGTGACACGAGGAGGAAGTTTGGTGTATTGGCCCTGAAGCACCCATTGACGTTAGATCAATGACACGGCAGCTGTACAACGGATGTGCACATACCATCTTCAGGTCGCGGATAAGACCACGAGCTTGGTCGAGGGTGTTGAAACCGTACAACGTAAAGTACATGTTTGTCTGAGGGTTCCCCGGCATCATGACAGCCCCGAGAATCTAGAAAGCATCGCGCGTCAGCTCAAGCTGTGATAGTAATCAACACGAGTGATCGACCTGAACCAAGCTCTGGATGTTGGGACTGAATCCGGTGATGGCATAGACTGTAATAACGAATGGCAAGAACACAGCGGAGATGATAAGCGCAACGATCAGCCCCCACCTGGTTGGGGAAGGATCAGCGGCAATAAACAGGCGGGCATATGGGAGAGGCTCTCACCAAGGAAGACCAGATCCGCCGGTGTAGATGGTAGCCATAGCCATCGCAAAGCTGCCGAGGAAGACGGCGATATACCACCACATCGGGACCTCTTTGTAGACCTTCATCTTTTCGAGATGCGGGTCGTAGTTCTCGCCGGCCTTCCGATTACTGTGAGCGTCTCGTATCGAGGACAATATAGCGAGCAACGACATACCCGATAAGACTTGATGACCTTGATGATATCCTTACCATACCACAGCAAAAACGTGGGTGATGGTAGCACCGATGGCCAAGTTAGACCCGATCTTGGAGAGGACCTGAGAGGCGGCATACCACGGGAGACCCTGGACGGAAACGCGTTCAGCGCGACGGCAGCCAAGGAGACATCAACAACAGACCGTCTGAGCAAGCTTGTCCTCATCAAGACGGAAGTTTTCATCTAAGATGGCCCGCTGATTGTATCGCGAACCGTCCTCGTTGTAAAGGGCTTGAGACAAGAATGGGAAACTCTGGGCGTTCCAAACGTTCAGGTGATAGGTCGCACAGAAGGATATGCTGGGAACGACGGAATATCTTAAGCCACGGCAGTAGGAAGCTCACAGGGAGCGCTACTTACATGCAAATGACAGTTCCGCAGTACAGCGTGAGTTGGGTCGAGAGTGGGGTAAACTGAATCCCGGCGTCAGCGGACGAGATAAGAGGCACATAATCTGCGACTACACACCAAAGCTCCCATAGAACCTCCACCTGATCCGACATAGTTCCAGTCAAGACACAACGCAAACATCCCCAGCCCCTCATTGCCCGCAGCGCCGCCGAAAATACGAGTGAACCAAGCACTATCCTGGTTCGCGAGGCAGAAGATGCTGATACCTGTCAACGTGCTGTCATATACAAATCAATGGAAGCTGTCGATTCCACAATTGATAGGGACATACGGGGCAATGTATTCCGGGAACCACTCCCATACGAAGATTCCGATAAAGACAGACCAGAAGAACTTGACCCGCTTTTTCTGTAGGAACATCTTCTTGCCACGGTGAAGGGCATCGAAGAGCTGGACGGTGGGCAAAAGGTTCGGGAAAACAATGTAGGTCGGGTAGACCAGGAACGAGCGCATGATACCTGTTAACGTGGGGATAAGATTCAAATTAGACGGCGTGAGAGACAGAATGCATACCTCCAAGCCCATATCCGATAAGCTGGCTGCCAATTAAGGTGAAAATACCGACACCAACGTTCGGCTAAGAAAGACGAATCAATATCGGGTTGAAGATCAATGAAAAGGCGGCGTACTTGTATTCCATAGTAGAGATCGTCAGTGGCAAAGATGCTGATAGCGAGCGCAGACTCAGCAGCCGTCGACGAGAATATGGTGATGGCGACATGTTCCTTGATGTCTGTGAAAGTTGAAATCAACATGAAAAGGACATTTCTAGACGATACTCACTGAACGGGCTGGGATTTAAGAATCTCCAAAACGCCGTGTCGCGTGTCTTGAGCCAAGGATAAGACGTGTTGCCAGGGCCAGGTAGGACTGTCTCCAAAACGATGCCGAGGATGTAGGCGATGATTTGGAGGAACAGCTGGCTGACGTAGACAGTTTGGGGCCGGAAATACTAGAAGCAGGATGTGAGGAACAAGATAAATGGAGAGAAGATGGGAGCTGCCCACGAAGATCTGTCCGAGGACGGAGCCAAAACATGACAGACCGATACCGAGGAACCACATGCGGAAGGTGAAGCATGGAAGACTCGGGTCATCCTCGAGTGAGATAAGACGGGTAGCGACGTCGACGTCCGTCACTAGGAAGCCGGTTAATGAAGCGCTGGAGGCGGGAAAGAGTTGCACTTACCGATAGGCCTCTCTTTTCCATCGTCCCCCAGGTCAATGGCACGAACATCGTCGTAGACGTCTCCGTCGATGCGTCCGAGAACGTCTGTGACATCTAGCTCGCCCTTCTCGTTTGTGGACAGAGAATTGGAACGCTCGATGTCCTTCTCTTTCGAGAGTGTCGGGGTCGTGTCAGCCATGGCGGCAGGTTAATCCTGGGGGGACACAGACAGGAGACTGAACTGTAGTGCTTCCTTTTATACGCTGCCGTTTTAAACTTCTCGGAGTGCATGGGTTGCCATCGTGGCGAGCTTCGAATAGCTTGGCTTATCTGTGGTAGCGCCAGGTGGGTTATTTTTAGATCGTGGGGCGTCCAGCGCATGGCGTCGTTCATGGGGTGTGGCGTGGCTTGCAATCGGGCGGATATGGCCGAACTTCCATGCGGACATCAACTATTTTGCGGACGAGATGACGGCTACCTCGTGAGCTCAACGGTGAAACCAGGGCGGCGTCACGGAAGGAAAGTGAGTATACCAATGCACCACCTGGAAATGTCAACGATAAGACTTGGATAAGACCACGTATACTGTCCTCGGAAGGACCATGTAATTGAGCAATTTTCGACCGCGGGGGTACTATATGAAGGACACTTGAACAAATACCAACCAGTCGCCACCGGGTTGCGTGGGACCCATCGGCACGAGGCAACATACCAGACGTCGCTCAATGGCACTGGAAACAACGTCTGGTGAAGATGGTGATCCACAGATGACCCCGCCTTGCCCTCGTTCGCAATGCCACCGATAAGCATCCCTTCGATCCCATCTAGAATAAGAACATGACTCGATTGATAGGAAAGTAGACTACCCACCTTCAGCGTCTCGCGGAGATGATATCTTCCGCAAGGTCCCACATATCCTTTCCTGAACCAGGGATGCTACTGAGCCAAGTCTCAGTAGTCAACTGGACGATACCACAATACACGACACTCTCATCAAGGACATCCCGGCCCCCGGCCTCTTCTTCGTCAGATACAAAGACGACTCGAGGATCACGCTCGCCAGACACCCAAGGCATCTCAATGTGACCTTTGCTTAGCAATAGCCGTAGCCTCGAAACGAGGACTAGGAGTACGCGCAGTCTAGGCGGACAGAGAGAAATAACATGTGGTAGTACACCATGGGTTTTCTCCATCATACAACTCGTTAGGTCAAGAGAAAGATGGGTGAGGTTTTCTAGATGCCGAAAGTCAAAATCTTTCCACTGGTCCGCATTGACGATGTCGACGAGGATGTCGAGTCTAGTCAACGAGTAATAGCAACAAGACGATTTTTCAAGGACGGATGTCTTGCTAGAAAGCAAACCGGTGGGGAAGAATGGAACATAGGCGGATAGTCGCTTAGGCACGACCTGTACGTTTTCAAGCCCATTCGAAAGATGTGCCAACCACGAATCATTGTTTATCCAGATCGCCAGACTGATGACGTTTTTGCATGCATTCAAAACGGTCCTCAGCTGTCGCAATGTGAGGCAAGAATTGTGAGTGATTAGAAGGTGCTTGACTTGGTTCTCGAAGAATCCCTGGCATTTAGAGGAGTTCTGGATGGACCAGTGAAAGTCGCGTGCTTCGCGGGCGTTCTCCAGTCTTACTCGGCGGTAGAGGATCGGTTCCGTCCTTACCATGTCATCAGCACCATAAAATAGATGAAAACGAGACAGGGCATGCTCACCACCTACGGACGCTTCGCGAAACGCCCGCGAGTCGCAGGGCAGTATCGGTATCCCCAGCAGCAGTTTCCAAAGCTAATATCTGTATATCAAATGGAAGGTTTTGAAAGGGAAAAGACGGTGTTTGATGATCCATTCCGGCAGCTACGAACTTGTGAAGTAGAAGTACAAATTTCTGCACTCATGGATGTTGTCCGCAAGACCGTCACGTCACATATTGATATGTTTGTGACAGCCTTCCGGTCGTCGGCTTGGTTCCTCGACCAACTGATCAACTTCAATCCACAATCAATCCATGTAGCGACGAGCGCTCGCCGACTGCGGCTTTTTCAAGGTTAACAGTGTCGATTTTTTATTGAAATAAATTTACTGAAGCCACAGGTATTACTCATAGCGTGTACTAACCACGCCAGCTGCCTGCAACGAGCAGTGCAGGCCCAATTCAAAGGCATTTCTGTAGATTTGTGTCGCGTTTGAACAAAATCAAATTATTGTCGCCTCGAGGTCCGGGAATTGCGATGAGCACCGCTCTTGAGTCTTATGTTATATGGGCGCTGAGCCGCTGGCACTGATGGATCCGCTCATCTCTTACGCCAAGACATCATGCAGGCCAACTGATGGCTATGTGTGAGCATAAAAAGACTCAAAAACGCATGATGACGAGAACCTCTCATCCTCTGTGCGACTCCGGCCATGATTCTGCCTCTTGGGCTTCTTCTACTGTCTTCGGTGTTCCCGTCGTCATTTGCCTATGTATCTTCTAACGCGACGTTCTGGAGCAGTTTTGTGAGTTATCTTACACTCCTTGGCCGAGCTCTCAGACCATAAACTTAACTCCTGTTGCTACTAGACCCCGCGCTCAGACATCCTTGCGTGGTCGCAATGTGAGGGTCTTGATGAAAGATACTCCTGCGCACTCTTCAAGATACCACTCGACTGGCACGATTCTACAGCCGGAGATGGACAAGTAGCCGTCATGAAGTACTCGGCATTGCAAGACAGGGTCGGCACGATATTTTCTAACCCTGGAGGTCCGGGCGCTTCTGGTCTTAATCACATCGAGGACTTTGGAGAGCTTATGAGCGAGCTTAGCGGAGAAATCTACGACATCATAAGCTGGGACCCTCGTGGCGTTGGCTCCATTTCATAGTGCGTGTATCCCGACAGACTGAATGTAGTACCAGGTTCAAACCCTCCTTTCTTAGCCCATCCGAGGTCATATGTTTCGACTCTATTGAGGAGTACAGCGCGTACTGGAACAACTCCGTCGTCACCGACTTTGAAGTACGAGGTAATTTTACGGAAAAAGACGACATCGATTGGTTTTATTCTCAAATGGATGACTACGAGCATCGGATGTCAGGACTGGCTGAGCAGTGTCTCTCGGTATCTACGGGTCAGAACCTGCAGTACGTTGGAACAACTGCAACTGTTCGCGACATGGTCGCCCTGGCGGATGTTACTGATGGACCCAACGAGCCTATCAACTTCTGGGGGATGAGCTAGTAAGTCAAGCTTCCTGAATGCACTATCCGTTTTATAACCGGGCGTCCTGTTAGCGGCACTGCAATTGGAAATTTCTTTGTTAACAGTGAGCTCTCGTTACTTCTGTACCAGTATCCTACTTCTCACATGGTACGATCCAGTGTTTCCTGAGGTGGGTTGTCTCCTGTTTGAAGACATTTCTCAGTTCACATCGACCTCTCCAGCGCGTTGGACGCGTAATTCTTGACGGCGTTGTGAGCCCTATCCCTCAGGCCGTAGGACGTGCTGACTTTGTGAGCGAATCAATGAAGAAAACCTTGAAAGCTACTTATCTTATTCCTCACAGGCCTGGCAAGGTTTGCTGAATCGGCAGACGAGGCATTCCAAGGATTCGCAATTGGATGTGCGAAAGCTGGTCCATCTGGTTGCAAACTTGCCGATCCTGAAGTTAACGGCGGAAAAGACGTCATGACGTGGGCTCAGGATCTCATTGATGTGAGCGTACATGTCAGATCCTGCTCGCAATTACTCACGGCCGCCTCAGCTTGCGTATGACCTGACCGTTGCAGGATACTTAGCTACTGGTTGGAGCATCAGCATGCGGAACAGTCTTCACCAAGCGATGTATAGTCCTCAAGGATGGGCATACTTCGCGAACGAAGAAATATACGGGGCGTGGGATATGATCAGTGGTGTTGCAGTTGACGCTAGAAACAAGATTAAGAAGCGGGAATTGGAGCCTATCCTTCGCCGCGATCATATCTTCCAAAGACGGAGTGATTCTGGTATTCCTTCGGACACCATGACTGCTATCAACTGTGGAGATAGCGTTGATCCAGGGCTGACTACGACCAAGGAGGTGTTTGATGAGTATCTGCGTGTGTCGCATGAGGTTTCGGGAACATGTGAGCTCTCCGCTATCTAACTTGACCAATGAAATTGACGATTATGTAGTTGGACCTTCGTACTTCCCACATCCGGCACATCAGTGCCACCTCTGGCCCGTACGAGCTGTTGAACGATTTCAAGGACCTTTTAATTCTTCTCTCGCCCAACCCATCCTCGTGATCGGAAATACGGCAGATCCAGCGACGCCATTTAAGAATGCTGAGGAGGTAGCCGATTACTTAGGAGACAGTGCTATCCTTGTTGAGCAGCTCGGATTCGGAGTACGCATTCTCCCGTCCCATTTCTAGAAGACGCTTACCGGTTTCCAGCATTGTACAGTGGCACAAAAGTCAAAGTGTATCCAGAAGATTCTCGTTGATTATTTTGTTCACGGCAAGGTAATTGTCACGTCCTTGTTTTTTCTACTGTCCAAACTCACAGATATCAGCACCCGGAAGGCGATGACACCGTTTGTCCAGTCGACGACACCGACCAGCTCTTCCCAGTCAAAGGAATCACAGCGGCCTCAATCTCCGCCGCCATCGTAGAATCCAAAGACACCTCGGATCGGGTCGAACAACTTGAGAAGGAGAAGAAGACCCTCTTCGTGGCTACCATTGCGTTGGCTGCTGCTTCGGCTCTGCTGATAGTCATACTGGTCGTTCAGTTTATTCTTGGGAGGAGGAATCAGAAGAAATACGTTCAGGTTTCGCAGTTTCAAAGTTGGAATTCGGCCGAGAAGCCATACGATGATCCATACGTTCGCCGATAACTATTAATACATCATACGGACACTATACACTATTCACTACATGATTTATTCACACGTATACCATGTGTTTAGTTCCGATTGAAGACCCATCGGAGCCACTATAAAAGGCTAAAGGCCATCGATCGCCCAATCCCCAACCGTTTCCATCGACCACCATGAGCGAAAAGTCAGACCTCTCCAAAGTTCCCTCGCCTATGCAATGGACAGATGATAAGGATGTCCTTGTCAAAACCTACTCCGGCGGATGCCATTGCAGACGGTTCACGTACACGTTCGACCACCCCGACGTGCTAGCCAAGGACGTGGGAAGCCCTCCTGTAGTATCGTGCAACTGCTCTATTTGCGTCCAGAGAGGATATCTTCTCATGTAAGAATCCATCCTTTGAAAGCGCTCGCCGCCGCTGATGGCCTCCGCACGTAGATACACTCCCAAGGAGAAGTTCAAGTTTACCAGCGAGGATTCCGTCGAGAGCATTGGGAAATATAGGTTCAATACAAAGATTGGGGAGCACAGGTTCTGTCCGACTTGTGGGTCGGGAATTGGGAGTGCTGTCCCGGGGATTGTCGCGGTTAACGTGAGGACGATTGACGGGATTATGAAAGAAGATTTAGAGCGACTCGAGATCAAGAAGGCCGATGGGAGGAGTCTATAGCGTACGTCCGGAGACTGGATATCCCGTTCCAGAGCAATGAGACGGGTAGACTAGCAGTGCTTGAGAGTTTTTCTTGACACGCGTTATTTACTATTATTGATCAACCAAACAAAGACAACTCTGACAGGCTCTGACTCAACGTTCATTCGACACCAGGTCCTACGTATACTGTTGGCTTTCGTATTGTATCTCTTCCTTCACCATACTCTCCATCCTTTCTGAGGGACTTTGACCACGATGCGCCCGCGGTCCCGTGACTAAGTACATGGCATCCGACGCAGGAGTTTTTGGAGAAAAGAGAGAGAAAAGGATGTGACAGTCCCTTCCGTGAGCCGCTTCTTCTGCAATCTGTTGTTCCAAGCTTGACATTCCCCTGTGACACAATCCCCATCTTTCATGCCGATGGGATAAGTACCTCCATCCCATTTCGTTGACGGCCCATCGCTCTGTTTACACAACCTTCAGAAGGTCGACAAATCCCCATTTTTGATACCTATAACCAGGTCGACTCCAAGCTCAAGAATACAAGGGGAAATGTGTTGGAACACTTGACATGCCCCTTTGTCCGTGCAAGTGCCCATCTTTGACCAACAGCGGTGTAACTAATTCATCTTACATCTCTCGCGGAGGGAGCGTCAGATCCTTGCAGGACCCCAGTATCGTCCGTGCATTGTCTGCTGAATGTGCATTCCCTCCTCCGGACAGAAGAGCGCGCCGCAGAGGCTGGCATTGGACCGGAACCCCCGGTGTCGACCTCAGCGATCGCCCCTGATACCGGTCACCGGTCAACCTCTAGTCAAATATTCCTCGAGATATCCAAGACCTGGACTGATGTTGAGCTCACATCCACGGTCCATCCACTCCATCCAAGTCTGTCCGTCGGTTAACCAGCCGACATGGATCTATCTGTCAGAACCATGGCCAGTGCGCTCTCGCCATCGCTAGCGCCGAAATGGATCCGCTTGTTTTCATCGAAGTTGTGGAAAAAATATCTTGCTTTTTCTGTCTGCGTTGGCGTAATACACCAGTGGTCCATGTAGGTCCTTATTTAGTACCACGGATCAATGTGATCATTGATTTTGATGATGACGACGCCGATGACATCACCAGCCACAATTCTTACTTATATAAATGCCAGCAGGCAACGAAATCGTTCTTCAACTTTTGACCCCCATCATGTCGCCCGGCAAACCGCCTCCAACGCGCACGCACTCGGATATCACAAAAAAGGTGTCGGCGCCATTAACCAATACGCGTCTTCATCGGCTTATATACCTCCTTGCTCTTCTCACCACGCTCGTCACCGCGTTTTATGGATATCGGATGATTCAGCTGAAGAAGGAGGTGGGAGGATGGTGGAACTTGGCTTTGGGAAGGAGGGAGACCTACGCGACGGGAGAGTGGACCACTCAAAAGCCAGAGACCACGAAGACAAGTCAGGGAGGAGGAAGAGAATCTGTGGAGGATAAAATCAACGCGTTGGCCGAAGCGCTGGGGATGCAGTCGCAGGATTTGGCGCGGGCGATCGCGGGAGCTGTGAGGGAGTACATTCCTCCAGCGAGTTTGAGTTCGATAAAGGAGGAGGAAACGGGAAGGCCGGTGGTTGAAGAGTTGTTCAAGGAATTCGGAGGTGGTGCCGGGAAAGCGGTGCCATCGGAAAGTTCGTCGGGCCCTGGGTTTGTTGAAACCGTCATGGATACGATTGTCGGTATGGATGAGCCTTAGAATCTTAGATATGGAAAAGCACACGCGTTGAATGTAACAATACTCTATACATGTTGCCGTCAACAAAAGGACTTTTTGAGAGCGAAGATACAAGTAAAACGGAAAGACATTCTAGTGTGAAGTAACAGGCAAAGAGATGGAAGACACGATCTTGCAGTTCATGCTCCCTACGGACGAAGGACACGCGCCAGGGAAGACACTGTAGTACGAACCCGCCGAGAAAGAGCCGACGAAAGGGCGAAGTCGAGTCGAAGGGTGCTGTCCATTTGGGAAAGTCTGTACCTTGAGCACGGAGGATACGTGTGCAAAGGCTCGGGGAATACCTCAACACCTTCTCGACCGTCTTCGAGGATCCTAGAAGAACACATCAGTTGGCGAATGACAGATAAAAAATCAAGGAAGAACGAACAGTTGAATGAGGGCAAGGTCGCGGTAGAGGTCATCCGCGTTGAGAAGAGGATCGACTTCTGAGAGATCTGAAGTGACCTTAATAACAGGAGTGAAGACGGGGTCCTCGTTGAGATTCAGATCCTTGGGCTTAGTGGCTATGGGATCCACAGGGTATCCTGTTTGCGAGATCTCGTTACCCGCATCACCATATTCGGAGCTGGATATCGAGGAACTGGAGTTACGGTCCTTTCGGATTGAGGTGCGTTCTTGAGGGCCGCTCGAGGTGGCATCGGAGACACTAGAGATGGCGTGAAAAGACCAAGTAGAGCGATCATCAGGGTGGTCCAAGGAGAGCACTTCTCCCTCCGGTACGCCTTCGCCGGAAGGTTCTTGATTCGCAAGAACCGGAGAGAGAGTGTCTTGTTTCGGTCCTGATACGCGTAGAACCGTGTCTCGACAAGATCCCGCTCAGAAAGACCGGCTGCATTCGTGTAATTGCGCGACTCCTTGGGTAAGCGGACGATGATGTCCATGCAAGTCGGACTGTCGCCGCCAGGCCAAGGTAGAGGAAGATTCGTCCGAATGGATGGCCTTCCAGTAGGGTGGTGCGACTCTGGTGCCACAAGAACACACATATCGGAAGTCGGGGTTTTATGAGGATAGACCATGCCATGTTGTAGGGGCCTGATTGCGACGCGAGGGTAGTCGAAGCTGGGATGAGGATCGTCAATGTACTGCGGAAGGAAATGTTCAGAGGAGTAGATAGAATAGTAAGGACTGGATACTTACCTTGCATAGATATCCAAGGAAGGTCCTGCGGGGGTACTTGCGGACTTCTTCCATGCTGGTGTCATCGAGTATCCATTCGTATACCTCGATGGTCTTTTCGATGTCGATCGTGAAAGCGAGATAAACGCCTTCCTTGGGCATGGGGAGGTCAGAGTTCATGGATGTCGCCATGATTGGCGTTCAAGTGGTCAGAGACGTTTTCAACGCGGGAAATAATGAGAAGACTGTACTTAGTATTGATTGAATTGAACGCCTTTATACCTTCGGCGACAACTATTGATGACCGCTTTTGGTAAAGGCCAAGGGCCACCGGGCAAGGACCGATTCGGATCAAATTACCACTGACGAGCGAGACGTTTGACAGCCGCGGTAATCTTGCTGGGGAACTCTTGCAAGTCTGATATTTGACTAGGAGAACGGCACACAGGCTTTCAAGCCCTCCTGGTTATGTTCTTCCTTGAGGGTAAGGTCGTCTACTCGTCGTTATTGAAGCCATGTAGGACGTGCAATTAGCATGCGATTTCAATTTTCACTACTATCGGTGGCGTAATTACCTCTTCTCAGTCCTACCAGGACTCTATGCCACTTGAGAAATGACTGATTTCTGTCAAGCCTTAACTTTTCCAGGTTTTTTCTTTTGGCTCCATCACGACATAATTTTCCCCGTGGCGACTCTTTCGGAGCTGCTTCACCTTTCGTATGGGAAACCGATGTATTTACCCCGCCGGTGGTCAGATGAAAAAACTCGCCATCCACAAGGTTACCAGGGGCCGAGGTGAAGGCTGACTTTTCAAAACACGAAGTTATCCACCCTCCGCAGGATATGGAGTTCCATCCATTGAGGCTATCATGCCCTAGCATCCGAATTTCAGTATCAAGAGTAGTAGATTAGGTATGGACACGGGCCAAAGGAAGAAGTGGGCTTGTATCCTCAATGGAGAAGTTCCAGTGTACGAGGGTAATAAGTAGACTAGAGGGCCGAAGAACTTAGCCACCGTCAGATCAAAGCAAATGACATCACGAGGGAAGATCTGAGCCATGTTTCAACAGGGATAATTTGATGAATATACCACAGCAATTTGATACCCAGTACCCTATAGATATAAGCACTTTTTAATTTTATTGTCTCTGGATAAAATCCAGCGGTTCCACGAGTTCAACATGAAAAGATTCGAAGACTTCGCTTGTACCAAACCTAGTAGTTCTTTGGTATAACAAGTGGTGGCCTATTAGAATAAGACTCTAGCTGGAGGGCAATAATTAGCTACAATGTTACGGCCCAGGCCAACTTAGTCGATCCTCACCGGTTTCTTGAAAGCCCGCGCATTCTTCCACTCCACACCATTGCTAAGTATAGCGCGAATCCAATATGGGGCAATCTCCTTCGGTACCTAGTACATTCGTGATGAGACTTTGGTAGCAGCTGGGCCGTCAATTGGGCCAACAAACACTGTCGAAACAATCCCCCTAAACGAGAGCCTAACGACAAGAACCAGGGACTGTGAGACTTAAGGAAAACAGCAAGGGCATGAGATATGCCGCACTACTAAGGCAAAAATCGGTCAGAGATAGACCTGGTAAATCATAACCATCGATCTTAGAGACAGTTATTGAAGTAGAGAACATTTTGGTCTTACTGTGGTCAGATCTTACAAGGCTTATTGCATAAAGGGCGGTAAAAGCTTTTAGATGTCAGCATTACGTACGAGGAATTACGTGCTTTCCTATTGGGTTTCCTTGAAGTTGGAGTCGAGCCCCATACCACAATATACCCTCTATTCACCGAAACGAATGGTAGGATAGAATCGAGAAATAAGTTCCGTCTTTGGGAAGAATAAAAACGAGAATAGCTCACTGAAAGGTGGACAAGTGCGACTCATTTGAACATTGGCGGTATTAGCGAACTAAAGAACGACGTCCAGTCTCTCGTCGAAGAGAAGTTTCCGTTGACAGTCCTTACGAAAGAGTCTGAGTGGTGATGAATTCAACAGCAGATAGATAATAACATCGCAGAATAGGTATACAGGCCAAATCCCTACTTGTACTCCTCTAACTCCTCTTCGTCCATATCGTCCAAGGGCCAGTTCGCCTCGATCACGGCGTACGCCTCCTTCGTCGTCTCTTCGTCCTCCGCACATGCCTTCAAAGTCCTCCGCTTCACCTCCTGACCGAATGCCTTGGCTGCCTCGTAGTGAGCGGCGGGCACCCAGGTCTCCTCCCCGTAGCCGACATTCTCCCTCAGCCACCTCTCACTCCTTTCTGCGTTCGCCAAAGTCTGATACAGGTTCTCCGCCGCGACAATCTCCTTCTCTGTGAACACGACCGGACATGGTGTGCCGTCCGTCGCAATATCCTCCCAGCCAAGCACCAAATCTATCAGCGCATACAGCAACTTGATCGTCTCACCCTCCCACATAGCAGTTGCATGAATGAAGATGCGGCGGCGGAAAGGGTTTAACGGATAGACCAGACCCTTGTGGTGGATCCTGTTGTGCGTCGCTGTGCTCAGGTTGTAATGATAGTGAATAAGACGATGACGGAAGAGCTCCCTTTCCCGATCTTGGTCTTCTTCCGGTAGCTTGTCGAAGTCATCCGGTAGTTCAGGTTTGACCATCTTTTGAGAGACCTCGTCCTCTTCGTTCTGGATGAATTCGGGTATACCGGCGTGGAGGAAGAGGGGTAGGACAGCAGCGTGCTGCCAGTCCAACACGCTAAGGATCTGCAAGCCGCCAGAATCTGTCGAAACCCTGAGATTGCTGTCGGTGAGGTCGGGGTGGCGGATGCAGAAAGCGCTGAGGGAGTCATCGTCTGGCACGAGCGAAGGCGCGAGACGGAGATAGTGACCAAGGTTCTTGACGTGGTCCGACGGTGTCTGCTTCTCGTATTTGTAATACTCCCTTCGCAAGCGTTGGTAAGGTGCCCTCGGTGCGCCGAACTGGTCGAGATAGGCGAGCTCTTTCTTGGCTCCCGCGACCAGCACAGATTTGGCGTCTTCATCTATGGTCGTCGATTGGTAAAGAAGAGGCAGAAGAGACAAGAGAAGTGCGACGTACATGGTCCTCGGAAGACGTTCAGTTGTTCCCTTCGCCCATACCACAGCGGTACCGATACATCAGGGCCTATACAGAATCGCTTCTTCTCGAGCGCGATGCTCTCAACCTGCTCATCGAGTGGGATGCCCTCGTTTCCCGACAGCTCCTTTAGGTCACTGGCGTAGTAAATGCTCCCGCCAGCGGGAAAAGAGATGGACATCATAATGGACTCGACCTTCGCGAGCTGGTCCATCAGCGAGATAATTTCATCCTCCTTGAGACCAGACCATATCTGGCTCAAGTCGGTGCCTTTCACGTATTCTATTAGAATGTATTCCGTCTCGGCCTCGTTGTTTGACGTAAAGGAATACGCGTAAACCTCGGGAATAGGGAGCCCCCTGGAACGAAGGAAGTCCATAGTAGCGACTTCACTGGCGACAGCGTACGCCTTGGGAACAAGGAGGGGATACGGGATGCGCGCAACGAGCTGAAATTCAGTGTCCAGGGTAATGAGAAAGATACGGTTGAGGCCCCCCTCTCCGAGCTTTCGAAAGTCGACGATCTGTTCAGTCTCGCAGCTCATTGTCTTGGCAATAGTTTTGAAGAGTCCGGGGATGTCGAAGACGCGCCTGCGCTCTCGGAGGTGATGGGCGTCGTTGGCGCTGAGTACGTCGCAATACGAGTTACACAAAGACGAGACAAGATGTAGGAGACGTACAGGAAACGCCCGGTAGTATAGTTGAAGATTTCGTTCTCCAGATCCATCATAAGAGACTTTGGGTCTAGCCTATTGGAGAGTCGACGAGAAGGTAGTCGATTGGTCGTGGTCGTGGTGAGGTTCCTCGTGAAAGAGGGATTGAGCGAAGAGAGTGGACACCGAGGACGGAGTAGAGAGGAGGAAACTTCAGCTGCAAGGAGTCGTAGGGAGGGGATTTTCGAACACCGAAGGCGAAACATGTTGATATATAGTGGGAAGTGGGGGGGAATGATGAAGAGAGACCCGAACGTGCGAAACTAAATGTGAACAGAGGCTGTCCCCAGCTAGTGAGAATTTGATCTCGCGTCGTTAGAGCGTATCTGCAACCACCCTCAAATTTAGCCGAGTGCTCATCGGAATTGTCCGAAGACGGATTTGGTATGTGACAATGATGTGACAATCCCATTTGGGCGAATCCCGCCCGATCGTTTACACTCTCTCTTACCGTATTCACCAGCACCCTGCTTCTACACAATTAATCTTATACACTATACTATGCCTAACCAACAGTCTTTGCATCAATTTGCATCTGTTCCGCAGTATAATTCTGTTGCTCAACCGTCTTTGAGCAATAATTCTTCTTCTTTTAATTATACCCTGGCTCCAAGGTTCACTCACCCTGCGATGGATAATCCACTACATCTAATGCATCACTTTCTCCCTTCAAATAATTCATCTTTTACTCTCCAAGAGCAGCCAAACTCCACCCTGTCTAATCCTCCCTGCACTTATTATGAGTGGAATCTCCCAAGCCAGCCAGGTATCCCCCACACAGCTAATGCCAACCCCATTATGGATTCCTGCATACAACAACCCACCCCACACATCTTTCCCTCTCACTCCAGTCACTCCAGCAGCAATCAAGTCAGGTCCCACACTCTTGATCAATATCAAAGGTCGCAATAAACATATGACCAAGGATCCCCTCAACATTGCTATAGCTGCTCTGGAGGTTGATTTTTTCTTGGCAAAGCATGGAGAAAAGGGTGCTAAGGAGCGTGAGCTAGGTGCCC
>RZIO01000018.1:2223477-2250090 GCA_004338095.1 Gloeostereum incarnatum
AGGCGGGTGAGTAATGAGCCACGCCGGCCGACCAGCTGCGACCGACTGCTTCGGGCGCTTTCTGTCTTATCAAGCATACTCTGGTACAGTCGCCAGCCGATCCTCTCCTTCAGCTGTGCTAGTAGCAGCGCCGAGACGCGCATGGGCGTAACCTTACTGGCGTTACAGTTGGCCTTCACAGCTACCTGCTGCAGGTACACTCCGCGCGCAGTTACAGCTATCGCCGTCGGTCATGGCGCAGGAACTTCCGGCGATGCATGCGCAAGGGATGGTATTAACCTAGTCTCAGCACCCGAGATCCTTTTCCGGACACCACAAACGGTACGTCTAGAACGCACCTTTACACGTGTGCGTGCCCCAGGTGTGGGAGATACGGTGGGTGTTCCGGAAGGGAAGCGGATGTACTGTAGCAGCATCTCCACTCCTCTGCCCGAGCGTCTCAGAGGTCGGTCCTTTCTACCAGGCCAACTAGAAAGCGGCTGAGAAAGGATCCTTTACATTCCCTGCCCTGTCTGCCGTCGTCAACGGAGGGAGCCGTCATAGAAGAGGTTACGCGTTCCTTGTAGCCTCTTCAGAAGCTTGGCACCTGCTGAGTTCCGAAGGACGTTCATGGATGAGATACGCTCGCTGGCTACCACTTGCCTATGATGATGGATGTTATTGCGTCAGGCGCGTGCAAGCTTGGCGCAACGCAATAGCGGCGCAGCTCAACAACAATGTGGAGGTCCGACTGACGACAAGGAGATTGTATATGTCAAAGGTGTGACAGGACCTGACGCATTCTCGGCCGTTGCGAGGGCAAAGTGTAATTCAAAATTCAAGACCACAGGGTGTCCGGAACCGGAGAAATTTTTTCAATGTTAGGTGGAATCCGGACACGAGATGGCCCAGAATTAGGGCAAGCTGGATCGATAATCCGGACATCCACCCTGGGACTGCTAGATCCGCTGTACGGACATGGGCGACGTAGTTCAATGGGAGAAACGGGTGTCCTCAGGTGGTACTCCATATGGGTGATCGTTGGATACTGATGGATGTGGCTCTATCTGTTTCGATATTTACGACGCCTCTGCAGCAAAATGTATCCAATTCTTTCATATTTTATGGAAATGAGTAACTCTGCAAGGAACACGTCGATTCCTGTCCATTTATTTCCGTATGTATACAAACGTCCGAGTAAAAATGTCCGTGATACCCACTCTGCTCAAACAAAACTGGTGTCTATGTAAAGACGAGGTTGTAAGGGGGAGGCGGAAGAGTAGCTGATGATTGTCTTGGACATGGCGGCAAAGGTCTCCTAGGGCGCGTGTAAACGTCTGTTTCGCTCGTATGTGCTTTTGAAGGGATGGATGGGAGAGGTCCCGACGGTGGAGGGCCCAGAGGAGAGCATCGATACGCTTTCCTCCACCGCGAGTAGGCTCTTCGTTGATTTATAGACAGCAAGGAAGATGAGGCAAAAGGATGAGACGATCCGCTCGCAGCTAGCTCTGTCTCAGCGACGTCGGAGCCTTCGATGGATGGGCTTGAGCGGCTAAGGTCTCGAGGTGACGGTGGTTCCCACGGCGCGTACGTGTTCATGTATGGATCTGGCGTTTGGAACCTCATCTCGGTTGTGTACCTCTTAACTCTTCGTCGAATTACTGTTCCGATGATAAGAACAGCGATAGCCCCTCCTGTCGCGCCGAAAACGACCGCTAATGTTCTAGATAAAAGTTAGAGAGATCTTGGAGAGAACCGAGCTTCACAATCGTACTTA
Source organism: Gloeostereum incarnatum (assembly GCA_004338095.1). Lineage (NCBI taxonomy): Eukaryota > Fungi > Basidiomycota > Agaricomycetes > Agaricales > Cyphellaceae > Gloeostereum > Gloeostereum incarnatum. The sequence goes on from RZIO01000018.1 coordinate 2,225,234, forward strand.
GACTTCGACCCGTAGGCGTCGGATGCAGGTGCTTCCTTTGCATGCGGATTGCTGAATGAAGACCGTTATGAAGTGGTACGAAAGGATTTTTCTCGGGTGCGCACATACTGACCTCCAATAAACTTCTGCTCTAACGATAGATAATGCGTCTCCATCGGTAGCTGCAGGATTATTTTGCAACCTCAGAATGTGGTCGCCGATGGAGAGAGTGTTACAGAATGCCAGAAGTTGGGCTTCATTTGACCCCTGTTGACTGTTTGATCGGTAGATTTGAGGGCGTTTGCCGTCTATCGAGACGTAGTATGAGGATTCATTTTGTCCTAGAAGCCCATAAAGTGCGACGGATGTTCCTAATAGGTTTCACCGGTGTTAACGAAGAGACGGCTATGGACCTAAGTAGATCAATCTTCTCACCCTGTGGCATCATCAGCAAAAGGGTGCGAAAGTTATGACCTACTCACGTTGAAGCTCACGCCGACCGATCCTGCCGTACTCGTTCGCCTGAAACCCTTAGCTGTGTTGCGAGAGACCAGCCTACACGGCAAACGTACATTGTAGATGACGCTTGTGACCATTCAGAAGAGTACACGAATCGCGCATCATTATTCCAAATGGTTTCCTTCGAGAGCTCCTGAGTTCCACTATCGCTTTCGATGGTCAGCTGTACACTTATTGTCAGCGCATACGCTCGATAGAAATATTGGTTAGCCTTACTGAGTGTATCCCTACAATTCCTTCGCCGGTATTTGACACCACCAGCGTATGAATATCCTCCGAATTCAAATCGGAGTTTCCATACAACAAGCCGCCACTTGAGTCGTCTTGGGTAGACGAGACGTCATCCAAGGTCACCGTATACGAACCATTACTCCCACCATAGACCCTTGATTGATAGGCCGTCAAATTTCCAGTGATAAACGGATGCGATAATGCGCAGCTCACCAGACCCCAGATCCCATCCACCAGAAGGATACGTTAGCCATAGCCCGGTCGGTGTAGTGGTACGACTGAAAGGGGTAAGTTGACTTCATAGCCGCCCAGATCAGCGTGGTTCTAGGTAGTAATATAGCAATGTACATGCCCAAAAAGAATCTTCGGAAATATTCGAAGCCCCTCCCTCGTTCCATAGCAGATTGGGAACATACATCAGTAATGGGCTTGCGTGCGAGACGGTCGTGTTGAACCGCATCGTGGAGGAAGGGCAAGGAAGGGAGGAAAGACGTTTGGAGGCCTCAGTTCACTTATTATGATGAACCGGTGATGAATGAGAAGCAGGTCCTGGTGATGGATCTATTCTATTCTACGACGTCGTCTTCCGACACCGATGCGGTGCCGCCGTTCCGGAGGCCTGAGATCGTTCAAGAAGCTGATGTGAAGCGTTTCAAAGCATAAAGGAGATCAAAGACAACGAAGGCGTTCTTAAATGACCTCCAGTGGGTAATGGAAGCTTGCAGACGGAACTGTCTAGCCACGAGGAAAGCATGAGGTCGCAAACACTAGATATCCTCCCGAAGGCGGCGAAAGGAACTGAAGGAATGGACTGAATTCGGGCAATTACTTGGCGTGTTGACGGTTGTCAGGTATGGCTAACGGAGGAATGATCACCATCTATCCATGGGAGCGTTGGGCACTATGTCAATGTGAAGCACTGTGAGCGTCTTAGAGTCGATCATTTAAGAAGGAGGGATCCGGCTCGTCAGAAGTCAGAAGATTGGAAGATGACGCCGGATAGTAATAAGTAACTGTCGGAAAGGGTGCTGAGAAGCAGATTGTCCCATACATCTCAGTCAAATACCCTACGTCATCCTCACCACAATTCAGAAACATCGCGAATGCGTATTTCTCGTGTTCTTCCCTTGAATTGCTCGTATTCATCTCGAATCTGGGCACAATCTGGAGTGGAGGCAAGTAGGTCGTACGCCGCGGGCAGTTGCCTCTTAAGCTCCTGCGCGGGAATGAGAAATGGGGATGCCAAAAAGATCAAAAGACATAGAAGTAAACCTTACATCGACACGATCCGCGGAGGCGGGATGGGTACTGAGAAACTGTGGAACTCGCCTACCCATTCGCGACTCGACCTCGTGCAAACGCGCGAACACCCTATGTCGAAATGAATTAGATTCACTTTGGAGCATCACACCGGACTCACTCCGGCGCTGCTTGGGGATCGTAACATGCGCGCGCCATCATCCGTAGTCCAACGGTGTCAGCTGGAAGTTGTGATAAGTTTAGATTTTGTCAACTTGCTCCAACAGTTCACTCACCTTCATGCTCCAGGGTCCGTGAATTGGGAAGCTCGTACAGGAGCTGGCCTGCCATACTGGCGAGATCAAAGCCGAAGCCTAGGAGGTTGATAAAAAAGAGAAAACTGATCAGTACCGTTTGCGATGACACTTTTTCCGCTGTATGGCGTAGGGCTAGGGGATCGTTAATACACGAGAACAGTGGCGCGTACAGAAATCATACCCGCATGACCAATTTCTTGGGCGAAGACGGGGTCAGCATCATCGCGCGAACGAATGGACTAGCTTACCATGGCCAAGGACAGCCGCTAGACCTTGCTCGTCTTTGCATATCGGTAGAATCCCCGTCGCCACACACACAACACCTGTACCGTTGGCGTCAAAAGGAAGGCAGTGCATGGGGATAAGCAGCCAAACCTGGAGAAGCAAACGCGTTGATAAATTTAGGGTCGTCTATCACGAATACATTCCACTCTTTCAACGGAGACATGGGTGCAGTGGACGGAGCACTCCAGGGGTCATCAATTGAAGAAATCAAGGGTTCATCACCCTTTACCCAACCGAGATGTGACGCTGTGATGATCTTCCGTGCGACCTTGCGGACGTGAATGGACAGTGGGTGATTGGGAGGTAAAATCTTGTCGTGGAACTCATGGGTCGTCTGTTTCAAAGCGATGGCAGCTAGCTATAAAAAGTTTTTAATGCGTATCAAACAAATTGAACCCTTTGTTTAAATACCTCCGCTTCCGTTTCCTTGCTGACATTCATGAACCGCCTCCGGCCTGTTTCAGGAACTTCTTCTATGCTTTGAGTGGTCAGTACAGATGCCGATTATGACGGTGATCCTACGCACTGTTCAATGTAGTAGAGACCCATCAGAAGACCGATACCGGCGCCGACCTTCATTGGCCAGGTATTGTTGTCGAAGAATTTTGGCCGTCGATTACTAGGACCACCAGGTTGATCAAATCGGACATAACGCACTGCATACCGACGCCGAGGTATTTGAACGGAAGGTCTAAGATACTTGAAGGGAATACGCGTCCGAGAGAGCCAGAACATGGTGGTAAGAGAGAAGGAGGGATGTCACACAGCGTGACGACGCGTGTCGCGCCGGCGGAAAGTTCGGGAACATTGGCCCGAGATCCGCCGCTAAGCTACATAGTCCGCCACATCCATATTTTCGAGGGACGTGTAGGCACAAGTATCCGTGTATCTCACAGCACAAGATCCCTCAACAATGTATTACGGGTTATTCCTCTTCATTTCTCCTCGGGTACGGTACTATCGCATTACATCATCTTAGATAATCACTACAGGTGGAATGCGCGTGGCGGTCCAATCTCTCCACCTCCGAGTACGGTCCCTCCTCGTACGAGAGGACGTCCTATTACAACGGTATCACCGGAGACGGCGACCACCCGGAGCTCGTGTACCGTTCGGACTTCCACCACCACGCTCTTCCCCAAGCCCGTCGGCAGACACGCCCATCTCCCCGTCAAGTCCCTCCGCGGAGTCTTCGATACCCCGCTGAGTAGTGTCTGGGCTACTGTCGGTCCCCACATTCGTGACCTGATCAAGGCTCGGAAGATCCACTGGTCGTCCATCGACCCTGCCCGCTTCTTCACCCATGCACCGCCGGGAGCGGGGGCGAAGGGGACTCTCGGTCCCGTCGTCATCTGGATCGGCGTCATTCCCGCTTCTACCTCCGCCGATACGGCCCACGAGGTCTCCCAAGAGATCCTTACCCTTCTACGGAAGAACGGAGTCGACGATGCTGTGGTGGAATGGCGCGAAGCGGTCCCGCAGAGGCTGGCAGGTCCCCCCCCTTATGGGCCATGTCGACAGCAGCAATTCCACCCATTACGTCCGTCGCTTCCTTACTCCTCTTCACGGTGTTCCCCTTGCGGCAGAAGAAATGAAGGAGGAGGATTCCCAGGGCACTCTTACGCTCTGGTTCCATGAGAACCGAGACAAGGACGGCAACCCCAGCAACAAAGTCTACGGAGTCAGCAGCTGTCATGTCCTGCGCAGGGACACCACAGTCGATTACGAGCACAGGGGCGGCGCATCCAAGTACCATGTTCGAGTGTGCAGAATGCGTCGATTCGAGCGCGGCCTCGACGAGATCACCAAGGCCATTGCTGGTCACGGCATTCTCGCTGAACTTTAGGCCCGAGATGTCGTTAAACTGCGGGAGAAGGAGACGCAGGACGCGGAGAACGTGAGAGCGATTAAGGCGAAGCAATGCAGATTAGACGACGAGATCGACGCTATCGCCGATCTCGAGGCCCTCCACGGCGTCGTCACGACAAACTGGTCCCACACCAAGCTCCACCGCAACATAGGGTACGTCCAATATGCTGCAGCCATCTCGGTCGACGTCGAGGGTGGCACACTGTATACCTCGGACTGGGCTGCCTTCCTGGCTGCTGAGGCGAAGGTCAGGGATGAGTTTGAGGGCAACGTCGTTGATCTCGGTGCGTTTCGACTTATCTTTCTCGTATTCACCTCGTCGAACGAAAACAACTTTATTCAGGGTCCAAGTACGATCCTCAAGAACTTACAGGCATGTTCTGTCTTCTCGGTGGTGGTCCGACCACGTTCAAGTTTCCCGACGAGAGGAAGCTCCGGATCGAGGGCTGCGCCACGGAGGAGGACCTCGCCCACCCTGCAGAGTTCGACAGCGAAGGCCAGCGCTGCCTTATGGTCGGCAAGGACGGCAACACTACCGACCTTACCGTCGGACGTTACGCTGGCCTCGTTTCCTTCACTGAGAACGAAGTCGGCATCGAGTCCGTCGAGCTCGGTATTTATAACTCGGGCGACAAGACTGTCGAAGTCTTCTCCGCTAAAGGAGACTCGGGCTCCCTCGTCTGGCACACGACGAACGGGAAAGCCCGCATCGTAGGCCAACTCCATTCCGGACACAACAAAGGCGGCTCGACCAGCAACCATGTTACGTACTGCACCCCTGGATGGTACCTCCTGGAGCAGATCAAGAAGAAATTCAAGTACGCCGACTTCTACCGTACCACCTGGTCAGCTTGAGAGCAACATTGGCAGCTGTAACGGTTCGTCTCTTCTTCTGCCTCATGCTTCGTACACACAGCTGACGAACGTCGAAGCCAGCATCTTTTTCTGCGACCTCTTCACCTCCACTATGCCCCCTCTCTTTTGTTCTCCTGCGAATCATCCCCCATCCCACCTCCCTGACTGCGTTCCTTCCCCATTCCCAACTGTCCCTACTCTCGTTTCTTGACTCCCGGTTACGTTCTCGTTGTCGTTGGTGCATGCGCGTGTCTTGCTCGTTGGATCGCCGTTCAAGTTCGTTTCTTCCTTCCGTCTCATCTTTCGCAATGATCACTGATGACCTCAACCTCCAGGCTTTGGTGAACCTTTCACACTTCGTCTCGGTTCTCTCTTCTCGTTATATATCGGATGGTTGTCAGTAACGATGGATGCTATCGTCGCCCTGGTATGTTTCTCCTCCCTGCGTTGTTCTTTCGTACATGTGGCTGACGACGTCTTGGGTGCGTGGACTCGTCGCTTCGGTATGTTCTATCTTCTCCCCGTCTTCCGGATCTATAACTAAGGGCTTTGGTCCGCAATTTAGGCCTGGAATCGTGGATTCGCTTTCTTCGTTGGACGCTCTCATCCTCCATGTACTACATACGTCTTTATTTATTTATTTTTTGGAGAATTCATCACGGACTGATAACGCGAGTACTCGTCACGTTGCAATAGTATGATTTTTTTTTTACAGTGTATCGCCCATACAATAGTAAGTAAAACACCAACATAAATATCCATACAGCCATAAGTACACAATACTTCTAGGTTCTAACGCCGTGCTACTAGTAGTAATACTGGCGGCGTACTACGCAGTCCACTGTCAATCCCGGACGCGCATCTTTCAGAAACTCCATCATGTTATCTCCGAGTGACCTTGACGTAGGCATCAGCGTCAGCCTCTCCAAACCCGGAAAAACCTCAGCTTTCTGGAGCGTGAACAACAGGCACGCGACGTAATATTTGATTTCCTCTGTGTCCCTCCATCCCAGCTTGAGGTATCTGACTCCAGAGATCCTGCTGCTCTCATAAGTAAGGATATCTAACAACTTGCAGCCTGGTTCCATTCTCAAACTCGTGATGTCCAAGTCCAGCGTCACGATTTTTTCTGGAGCGATAACGCCCCAGTCGAATAGCAGCGCCACGCATACGTCTATCGAGTTCAATGCCAAGGAAGTCAATTTTGGCAGCCAGATGCTTTCAAAGAGCAATCGGATGTCCTCTCGGTCGACCGCTATGAGTTGCAGATGCTCCATGTGCTGCAATGCCACTGGCTCGAATTTGCGCCCGGACCCGAGGTGCTCTGTAGGTACGGAGGTGTTCAATCTGAGCGATAAAGACCTGGCGTTGGTCATCCTTCTGAGAATATTCGCGTGGGCCATCGTGGGCTCGATGAGACTTCTCTGTCCGAAGGATGTCAGCCGAGACCAAGGAACACCCGGGGACATCGGGATTGGGGGGACACACGAGATGGGCCCTATGATGCGTTGGAGGAGTGGGGACTGCCAGATGAGAATCTGTAAAGACTGGAAGCTGCCATTCTTCAGCCCGTTCTCGATAGCATTCCGGTAGGGTGTGAGCCTGAGATTTATCGTTCGTAGCATGCGCATCCCCCATGGGTCCGGGTTCCGATACTGAATGTTATCGATCAACCGATCGACGATGGCTGGAGGAACTTGAAGGCTCAGGGCTGCGATTCTGTTAGGTTTGAAGTCGAACCTCCAGAGCTCGAGTGCATTGACCTCTTCGTACGAGTCAAGCCCGCCGATTATGACGGAGAGATAGCGGGGGTGGGATCCGGCGCGTTGGAGCTGCAGTTCAAATAGTTTGCGATAGCCTAAGACAATGAGGTGGAATTCGTCTACCCCGAGTCGAGCCCACAGAGCGGGGCAGCCGAGAGCGGCGGCTCTCCAGAATCGGTTCACATAGGAGACGTTCCACACGTCTCGTTCGAGTTGAAGAGAGTCAGCGTTGAAGCCGTCGTCGTCGCAGTTGTCGAAAACGGCTAATAGGAAGATATATTGGAGGGTTTCTGGTGGTAGGAGATTAACGAACGGAGAGTTTTTCATTGTACTGGCCGTAGAGTAGAGACCTTGCGTAGCAGAGACGATTGAAAATATGGGAGGTGTAGAGATGAGGTTTGTTGAACGAGAGATTAGGAGCGCTCAATTGGGAGAAAAACCCCCGTGCACGAGACTCTTGTTCCCATAACAAGCAAACAGCAATCACGCTCAGGATTTGTCCTCGAGCCCCATATTTGGTAAATCCTATCGACGAGGTGGCATCTTCTTGACTTCCCCGCCAGCGGGAAACTAAAGAGTTGCATACGTTAAGCATTGGAGTTTCTGTACGCCCCAGGATCGACATATCAAGCAGGGAGTGCACAAGAGTGGACAACCATCTAGAATGCTTCATGTGTTGATTGTTTCAGAAATGAAGAATTCACTGAGCATCTCCACAGGGAATGCCGGTATGGCGCCGCGGCGCTGTAGAGCTGTTGTAATGACTCTCTGGAGCTCAGTTATCGCGGTATCTTTAAGCGGAACAGGCAGTTTCTCGCGTAAGAGGTCAAGGACGGCCCACAGCATCATAGTTCTTAATCAAGGGCCCTTAGAAGAGCAGCTAGGTAGACAGAGGGTTTATATTAAAGTCATAGTAGTGAAAGTTGAAAGCAAGCCCGTCAACGCCACGTGTCCGTGACGTAAGTTGAACCGTGGTACGCACCCTTACCTTTTGGCCACGATGAAGGTCAAGGACGAGGATGAGGTGGACTCAACCCCGGCTGAAATTCTTCGCAAAGATCTTCAGAGGTTTCGCTTGGACTCTTCACTACCCGAACTTCCCTTGAGGAGATCTCCGCGCAAGCTTATGCGACCACTTGATGACACGAAAAAAGGAAACATTGTCAACGGCGTCGGCATGAAGCGAGAACGTGCGAACGAGAGCCTACATAATACGTCCCCTACGAAGAAAAATCGACAGAAGGAGTCTAAGACACCCACTCCACGAGGATACGCTTCCCCGGAGATGTACGCGCATTTGGAACAGCTCCCTGACCATCTGGCAGTAGGGCTGGGTGGTATGTCTTTTACGCTACGACAAATCTACAGGAGGAGACTAATTTTCTCTTCGAAAAGTTGTATTCTGCGGTATCAAGTGAGTCCCACGCGTTATTCCGCCTCCTTAGCGCCAACCATTCAAACGACAGCCCAGGAGAACGGTCTGCTGAGATCGGTCACCATTTTGGACATTCCTCTAATCACTTCTGGAAGTGCTTACATATGGCTGGTATGGTATTTTCCCTCATGACGATATGTCCTCACGAGGGTATCGATAGGTTTCACTTCCCAAAGGCTTCCTCCGGAGGAAGACCATTCTTTGCCGGAACGATTCTCTATAGGATTGGTGCGCACATCCTCAACATTTAATGCTAGCTACTGACCATTAAGTGTCTAGACAAACTTGGTAGAACGTCCTAGCTCCGCGGTGAACTCACCTATACGTCTCCTAATCTTCTCTTCGTCTTTTCTGACTTTTCCTAAGGAAACCGAGCTCTCAAAATGTGAACGCAAAGCAAATGCCGTCCCCCTACTGCTCAAGGTAGCTCAATATCGCCCTCGGTTGGTGTGCTTTGTGGGAATAGGAATCGCCGATATCGTGCGGAATGAAATTCAGGCACTCATGGGCTCGAAGTTTCCAAAAGTAAAGGGACACGGATTACAGCCATATAAGCTTGTTTACGAAGGTAGGAGCGAGCTAGTGGGTCTGGAGTGCTATACGACTGATGTGCTTCTTCTGTAAGATTCGAGTGAAACACTTTTCTTCGCCGCGCCAAATACATCTGGACGTGTTATCCAGTACCAGGTAAGAGAGAGCGGTGCTGCTCTAGGCTATGGCTAAATCTGGGTATGTATCGAAATAGCTTCCCAGAAAAATTGAAGTATTCACGGAGGCGAAAGTAATGTTGGACGCAATCAAGAGTGGGAAATTTGATTCAAAGTCTATTAAACCTGTGGACTTGGCTCGGGTTCAGGAGCTCTCCTGAAATGAAAAACCGTAATTTCTTGATTTTGGAGCAATAATATATCTTAGATGACGCGATTTGGCGATATACTTACGAAATGGAGCGCCACAGATCGGCCCGATGCTCGTTATCTTACAGCCTTTTCGGAAAACCTTGGCCGCGCCGACTTTTTTTTCGAAAAGTGAAAGTTGAATGAAATAATATAAATAATTACTAGCCGAGTAGCCGAGGGCTAGCCGACCACTAGCCGATGCAACGAGGCAAGATGAGATTCAGCATCGAGATTCCTCAGATTCATCCAGATTGACGAGTGATGCCTTGGATGGGCATGCCGCCCACCGGAAGGCTGAACGTACAGTCAAACAATCATGGTCTTTCGACACATCAGCGAGGACATCAAGAATCGAGCGCTATCGCTGCTGCAATAAGACTGGATTCCTGAAGATGTCTGTGATATCTTTGGCGTCTTAGAGCGCAGCCTATCTGAGGAATCTCGATTCCCGCTGAATCTCATCTTGCCTCGTTGCATCGGCTAGTGGTCGGCTAGTCTCGGCTACTCGGCTAGTAATTATTTATATTATTTCATTCAACTTTCACTTTTCGAAAAAAAAGTCGGCGCGGCCAAGGTTTTCCGAAAAGGCTGTAAACCATAGTCTACAGGTTCGTGACTGTACGATCGTGAGTAAGAATCCCAATACCTGCAAGGCTACCAGACTACACGGCTTTAGGATGGACTGAATAGCTAGCGGATGGGCCAAGGAATAAATCAAGGTTGTCATTTGAGTGCATTACGTACCTGATTTTATTCTCGAGTCAAGTTTCCGATCATTATCAATAAAGTTCGACTCCTTGATCTTGATACACGGAGCCGTGCCCACTACTGGGGGACCGCATCCTACCGCATCACACTACTGAGTCATTGAAAAAGACTTTAAGATAAGTATAGTAGCATACGACTTCCCACCAACTTAGTCGGCGTTGTCATGCTTCAATTTGTTTTGGTTACCAGTACCGTTCTGTCTGTGGTTCTTCTCGCCAGCTTTCTTTCCTTGTGTTACGCTGCCAAACGACGCGACGGAACCATCAAGCTACCTCTACATGGAGACGACACATTGCAAGCGGCTATCGGCGGAAGCCACGATCCATTTGACGTGACGCGTCCCGAGGACTTTATCGATGGCGTTCCAGTAGAGGAGGGGCGTTTCTGGGATGCGGTACGTGGAAAGATGCCTATTTGGAGCACATTGTGACTCATTTTCACCCAGATGCGACGTCGGAAGATTTTCATAGCTTCAGTTCTTGCAAGCGCCCTCGTCTTGAACGCTTTCCTTCTTGGCTGGCTATCCGTCAATGGTACCGGTGTTGACATTGTTGGTGCTACCATCCAAGTCTTCTACGCTTTATACACTCTAGTTATCGTGGGGAACTCAGTCACGCAGAACACCGTCGAAACCCATGCTGTTTCCATCATCCACGTCACCAGTCTCACCACCATCTCCTCCATTATTATGTTCATGACGGCTATCTATCCTTCCTCAGCTTCCTCCGTCAGGCCGTTACGGCTTCTTGGCGTTGCCGACATGACATGGGATGTGGTTATATGCCTTTACATCCTTGCTTCTCTTGCGTCTTTAAATACTAAGCTCGGTCCCCCGTTTCATTGCGCTCCAAATCAAATCTATGGCTCCAAAACGGTGCAGTCAATCTTGAATCCTGATAAGGAGAACGTCGCTGGTGTGGTCGGTGAGCCCTCTTGAAATGGCTATCACTGACGTGAACGCATTCACTCACAGTCTTTCTAGGTGCATCCCCCTGGGAGTATCTTTACTTCTCATACAGCACAAAAGTCGTGATGCTCGGGTATACCGCAGGGAGCCTCGAAATTGGCGATTTACCAATCGTGCCATTCAACATGCGCTCGGCTTTCAACTATGCACGGATGCGCGCCATGCGTTCTTTCCCACTAAAAACACGGAAATGGGCTCCGAAAGCAGGCTCCGGATGGAATCTTGGCTATCAGCTGCTGCGCCTGAACTCCACGGTCTTCTTAGTCCAAGCAATTCTTGCCATAACCACTGCCTGTCTTTTCTACGTGCCGCCATACTTCCTTCAAGTCGTCATCTCCTATCTTGAGACCGATCCAGAGAGAAACGATCGGCGTTGGGGATTCTTCGCAGTCATTTCTCTCTTCGTGACCCATCTCGTGCTTTATCTAGGTAACCCGCTCGCATCATCTTCCTGAGCTTGAACTCACTGGTGGCTCCTTAGTGGTTGGACAGCTTTGGTCGGTTTCGACCGTGACAATCCTCGTACGGGCTTCGCATCCAGCTGAATACCATCCTGTTTCAGAAGACGCTGGTGCGCAAGGACGTCTCAGGATCGACGGGGGAAGATGATTTCTCAAGGAAGGCTCAGGTGATGACCCTGATGACGACGGATGTAGACCGTGTCGGGGACTTCGGCTTTCACTTTTTGTCCTTGATTCGTATGTTTCTCATATTTGGCTTGACTTGCATTCTACTTATTAGCTATTTAGACTCTCCGATAGAGCTTGTTATTGGGTCGGTATTCGCTTATACGTTACTTGGTGCGTTTAAGATCTGCCCTTTGCACTGCTCGCTAACGTCAGGGCGCAGGGGTTTCGTCGCTGTTTGGTCTGGCGGTCGCCATTCTTTTTCTGCCCCTCAACCACTGGGCTGGGAAAATTGTCGTCGGTAGGTCCTTAGTCATGACCTCAGTCACGGATCCTGACCCTCCTAAAGGAGCCCAGGAAAACCTAATGAAAGCTCGGGATGAGAGGATTTCTCTCATGAATGAGGCACGTTTTATTGCCAAGGTTAACACCAAATTGTTGATCAACGATTCTAATACAGATCCTGGGCGCGATTCGAATGCTCAAGGTATTTCACCATCGCCAAATGTCCGAGGATCTAGCTCATTGTCATAATATGAACAGTTCATGGCTTGGGAGCGTAGTTTCGAGGCTAAAGTTATGAGTATTCGTGAAAAGGAACTCAAGTATCAGAGAACGAACTATATGATTGAGGTGAGAATACTTTGCTTAGGAATTGCTGCATGCCCTGACAAAACGAACTAGACAATATGGCAGGGAATCTGGTATGGCACCCGATGTCCTTGGGTCCCTCGGCTAACAGATATCTAGGAGCGCTTCTCCGATATTTGTCACAGTAGTGGCTTTCTGGCATTTCGCTGTTGTCAGGGGAGAAGACCTCACGCCTTCAAAAGCGTTCACATCGGTTCGTGTTCTGAAAGATGTATCGTACCTTATTTACTGACCTATCATCTGATCTGAAGATCATCGGTGAGTTATGAATGCTATCTCGAGCTCTAGGGTCTGAATTGGGATACGAAGTGTTCAACGAGCTCAAGTCCGCACTGAATTCCCTTCCAGAAACGTTTATCAACATTCTACAGGTCCGCTCTATTCCAGGTTAATTCAACACTGTCTAACTTATGATTCAACTAGAGTATGGTCTCTGTTCGCCGTATCGAGAAGTATCTTTCTTCTGCCGAGATTACCGACATTCCTTCCCTTGCGAAGCAGTCCGAAAAGATCTCCTTCCACTCATGTACATTAACCTGGCCGGAGGATAGAAGATTAGGCAGTATACCATCGTCTATAGCATCTACTCCTAGGCAGAAATTCGCCCTCATCGATCTGACGTTGGACTTTCCTGTTGGAGGGTTGTCGCTCGTGTGCGGGAGGCTTGGCTCCGGGAAATCCTTGCTGCTTCATTGTAAGGCTGTTCGCTTATTTATTGCGCTACGTTTCTAATGTCTTTTACAGCTCTTCTTGGCGAAGCTGATATCCTTGCGGGGCGCCTAACTTGTCCTCGATCACCACCTGACGCCATCGCGTCCTTCTTGTCAATCAAAGAAGATGAGGGCTGGATAGTCCCAGGTCTGTGTGCCTATGTTCCTCAGGTATTACATTGTAGATTCCTTCATTCTTATCGCTCTGACTCTTGAGTTTAATGTAGACGGCATGGCTTCAAAACGCTTCCATCAAAGGTTGGTGCCATTCACGCCACAGCATGATGATCGATCAATGATGATTGACGCCACTTCCAGACAACATTTTGTTCAACCTTCCCGTCGACACTGAAAGATACAGAAAAAACTTTGGAGGTATGTCTGCCGTGACTATAAGTGTTCTTGACTAAATTTTTGTAGGTCTGCGCATTGGTTCCGGACCTCAAAATTCTGGAAGACGGAGATGAGTCAGAAATCGGTGAACGTGGCGTAAGTGATCGGAATGGGCGATGATCTGTGATTAGCTCATGTGTATCAGGTCAACCTTTCTGGCGGTCAAAAAGCGCGAGGTAACCGTCGTCTACTCACATACATTGCTCTACGGATTGACATGTTTCGCCTCAGTGTCCTTGGCTCGTGCTGTGTATTCCCGTGCATCTGTTCTTCTTCTCGACGACGTGCTATCAGCTGGTGCGTGTACTCATTGGACGAAGTATAGTGTCGCTCAACTTATCTTTCACGTAGTTGATGCGCACACGGCACATCACTTATATCATGAATGCTTGAAGGGAGACCTCATGCAAAGCCGGACTATAGTCTTGGTGTCGCATCATGTCCAACTGTGTGTTCCTGGCGCCAGTTATGTCGTCGCATTGGACAATGGGCGGGTTTCGTTTTCCGGAAACGCCAGTGAATTCCAATCCTCCGGGGTCTTGGGCTCATTGATTCAAACTGACCCCGTAACTACCGTTGGAAGTGAAACCGTAGATAAGACTGTTACTAGGAGCGTTGACTCAACCTCAGCGGAGCCTAAAGAAGCAGAACTACCACCTCTCGATAGCCCTGTTCCAGAGAAAAGAGCAGCGCGAAAGCTCATAGACGAGGAACAACGGGCTGTTGGCCGAGTCAGCCGAGTAGTGTGGTCCGCATACTTCAAGGCTTGTGGCTCCACATTTTACTGGAGTTCATTCGTCGCGATCTTTGTATTGGCTGCACTGGCGCCTATCTTTGACAACGGATGGCTGAAGTGAGTTAATAGTGGATTTCGCTCGTATTCCATCACGACACGTACTGATATTCTGTCCCAGGATTTGGTCCGCCGCTGTTTTGGATGGTACAGCTAAAGGCCCAGTCTTTTATATCACTGTTTATGCTTTGGTACGTGCCGTCTTGGTTCTTGGTAATTCTTCAGACAGACAGTCGGCTTACAGCAGTGACGTACTTAGGTTAATGCAACCGGTACGCAGAATCTTCAAGGAGCTTCTACTTTCATTTGAGGCGATATATTTAGGGCTTCTTATCACGACTGCTCGCTGGTTTGTGCTCTGTATATCTCATCATTTCCTGTAGTAGAGGTCTCCGGCTTATTGCTTGTATTTCAGATACCGGATCTCTTCAGGCCTCGGCGGTCCTATACAAAAGTATCCTTGATCCTTGCATCTTTCCCGAGATAAATCTCACGTCTAACCACACAGAGCTACTGGAAGCTGTACTCTTCTCCAGCATTCGCTTTCATGACACGGTTTCGCGAGGACGATTATTGAACAGATTCGGAAAGGATTTTGAGGGCAAGTCAACTCTCTAACTCTTCCTCGATCCCATCTTGACGTGGCCCTATAGGTATTGATAGTAAACTCTCGGATGAATTCGGATACAGTGTAAAGTTTGCGCTTTCCGTCCTATGTTCTCTTGTCACTGTCAGCTTTGTGGGAGGACCTATGCTCACCGTGGTGATCCTTGGACTTGTTGCCATGTATTATCAAAGTAAATTTCACCTCCTCTGCTCTTTAAAACACGGTACTGAAGAGAACATATATCAAAGTCTCAAAGGTAAGTGCTTAGGTCTCTTAGGCTTGCTTCCCCGGCTTGACACTATCCCTTGCTAGATCTATGGCCAAACAGCGCGCGATATGCGAAGGCTTGGTACGTCATCCTTCCCAGAACCGCGAGACCTCTAAATTTCATTCAAGATTCCACTACCCGTTCGCCACTTTACTCCATATATGGAGAGACCATTGCCGGTGTTACCATAATCCGCTCGTTTGGCGCTTCTTCAAAGGTCTTGAAAGATATGCTTCAATGTGTAGATATGGTGCGTACATTGCACTCTGAGTCCTGAAATGGGCCCCCTGAGGATTCCGTAGAATATAAATCCGTACTATTGGACATGGGGAAGTGAGTGTCGAAAAGATTTTTTTGCCTTTCCAAATCTACACTTATCGATCGACCTCGTAACAGTCAACCGGTGGTTGGCGATGCGGTTCAATGTTTTATCTGGACTCTTGTTGGCGATGACAGCACTGACCGCTGTGCTCAATCCGAACATCGATGCATCTTTGGCTGGTTTCTCGTTCGCATTCATGAACACCATCAGCTTCGATTTGCTGTTCTTGGTGCGTCATGCTTGTTCCGGTGCTGCACGTTGTAATTGGATCGCTGAAACTTGCAATGATAGGTCCGCCGGTTTGTCGGTCTTGAGCAGTCGATGGTGAGTTTCATCGGAACAACTCCGCGACCTAGATTTCATGTATACTATCCAGGTCGCCGTCGAGAGAGTTAAAGAGTACTCTGACCTGAAACGAGGACCGCCAGAATTCATTGAGCCTCGGCCTCCTGCTGAATGGCCAGCGTTAGGACGTATCAAATGTGAAGACCTAACAATTCGATATGCGGCACGTCTCCTTCCCTTCCTTCCTTCTTCATGAACACTTAGCTAGCCAGAATATCGTAGCCGGACCTTCCAGACGTACTGAAAGGACTGAGCTTTGAAATTTGTCCTGGTGAAAAGGTATTCTGTGCCGTACCGATCTCGATTTCTTGTGTTTATGCTGGAGCAGATCGGTATCTTGGGGAGGACAGGATCTGGCAAGAGTACCCTAGCACTGTCCTTCTTCCGTTTCGTCGAAGCCACCAAAGGTCGTATCCTTGTTGATGGACTAGATATTGCGCAGATGGGTGTCACAGATCTTCGTCAAAAGTTGACTATCATACCCCGTGAGTGGCGTCTTCATTTACCGTTTAGTTAGTGCCTAAACGCGATGTGCCATAAGAGGATCCTGCTATCCTCAGTGGAACTGTGAGGTCAGTATTGGACGTACTTGATGAATACGAAGATGCGGCAATTGTAGGTCTTCTCTACACGATTCCCTCGGTTTTCAACTTGATCGACGACCCCAGTTTGAGGCTCTCCGCAGAGTGCATCTTATCCCTTCCGCCGAGGCTCCCAAAGGGGTGGAGATACGAGATGGCCCTTCAGAATCAGAGAACGCCAATGTCTTTCGGAACCTCGATTCCTTCGTCTCTGCGGACGGTGACAATTTTAGCGCCGGGTGGGGTTTTCTTTCGTTTTTCTCCTTTGCCATCAGCTGATGACTCTCGTTTGTTCACCAGGGAAAAGCAACTTCTGTGTATGGCTCGAGCGATTCTGAAGCGTTCCAAAGTTCTAGTAATGGATGAGGTACGCCGTGGCCCGTGTTTGCGATTCTTGAAGACTGATCCTTATCCATCGTAACAGGCTACTGCAAGGTTCGGATCGTCCTAGTTATCAAAATAAGATCTTAACGCGTCACTTTCAGCGTCGATTATGCTACAGATGAACTTATTGGACAGACGATTCGACAGTCAGTCCCCAGTATACGTCGTCGTTCACTTGCTCGCTCACTCTCTTCATGTATTGTAGAGAATTCGCCGAAAGCACAATCTTGACAATCGCTCACCGTCTCCGGACTGTGATCGATTATGACCGAGTGAGTTTCTCCATTTGCTACACGGAGGACGTCTCATGTCACGGCTTGCTAGGTCATGCTTCTTGAGGATGGGAAAATCGTAGAATTTGACAGGTGAGTGTTACTCCGTTTTTCCTGTACATGTGGTGGTTGATGCTCTCAAACAGTCCCAAAGCTCTTCTGAGTGACCCCACATCAAAGTTTCATAGTCTGTGTGCTGCGACTGGGAGGGAAGAGTTTGTGGCGTTGAAGAGAACGGCGGGTCTCTAGAGTAGATAATGACTGTCTGAGAGATATTTATTCACATTTGAATGTTCTTAGCACCCAAATCGAACTGCGATCAACCGCGTAAATCCCGAATTTAGATATACGTACAACGCTCTTCGTGGGTCACCGTCACACATTGTACCGATAGTTCAAGTGATGGACCCTCTTCGTCTGAACCTTGACCTCCAGCGGTAGCGCGGGCTATGGAAAAGCATCAAATGAGTTAAAATAAGCCAGTAAAACAGCCTACCTCTTTACTGGATGCATCATGATCACGACTCCGAGAGAAAATCGGAAACCCTATGTCGTTGATCGTACGGTCCTCATGCTCTGATCTCCCCTGCACCGAAGCGAACGAGAGGAAGGCCATGGATTCTTGCATGGGTAAAGATACCCTGGTCGTGGATCTGCGATGATGAGCTGTAGTTGTTGTGTTGAAGTATCCGCGTGCATTGACCCTAACAGTCGTCGTTGAACATGTTTCAGTATCGGTCGCAAAGAATGAGAAACTTGGTCTGACATTGCAATGAAGCAGTTGACGTAGACTGAGGATTATGGTTTCCGTGAGTCTCGATAGTCACAACACATGTCCGGGAGAAGGTCGGCTCACGCTGCGGGAGAATGATCAAGAACGCCACATCAGTAGTTGCCACGCCCGTGCTTGAGTACTATACAACCCAACCGGCGTGAATACTACTCAGTGTCAGAGAGATTCCCACTTACCAATGACAGCGTAATCGTAGTAAATATCCTGGAAGATTATCATGGGTAAGAATGAACGCGGGTGCGTTCAGGGAGGGAGCCTGAGGAGACCACGCACCCAGGAATGACGCCAGAGTTCAAGATGTACGCTGTGAGCATCGTGAAGCTAGAGTCCGTCCTACGCGCACGTTAAGCAACCTAACAACCAATCGGTGAAGGACATACCATTGCAGATCCGGATGGCTCTTGACCAGACCATATACGAGGTAGACGGCGACGAAGATGTCGTTCACGGAGGCGAGGCCGAGTGCTACTTTGTTCGCCCACTAACGAAGATGAACAAAAATTAGGAGGACGTACGGAAAGGGAATGGTTGAGAGCGGTGGCGGTACTCGCTTTGAAGTCGATGAAGGGAAATTGGTATAAATATTTGACGCTGAACCTGCATAGGTATCCGGATCCGTTCAATATGATGGCTCTGGATGAGGAAGAAAAATCACTAACATCCGTGCGCCGACGTCTACAGAAGTTTCTTTATCAGTGAGCGCGTGTATTTCGAAACGGGGAAAGGACTTACACCCTCCGAATCCTAGTACGCGCGGGAAAAAAATCAGCCCATGTCGAGACGGAAAATTGATGGTTTTGTAACCTTGTTCGACAAGGACAGATATAAACTTGGATAGTAGTAATGTAAGCCCTGAAACTCTCGCTTTTAACGTGAGGGAGGCTCACTAAAAGGTATATGATAAGTCTCCGATAGAATATTTTGGGCGTCACTAGTAAGCATATAGATGGTAAAGTATCTTTGTCGACAACCAATCGATGCAGACTCACGCTTCCAGATCCGAAGGCCATATATCCTACGAAACACATACACCCACCGTGAGCGAGGAAAGCTTCGGTTTTTAAATATACGCTTACGACTTTGACGCGCTCGCGAGGAATGTCTAGAGTATCAGTAGTAGGCACTTGAGATTAAATCATAGGGAGAGGGATCGAAGAACACGCACTAATACGATGATCTGAATCTAAGTATGGCATTGATTAGTCAGAAAGAAATCGGGGACGAGGGGGTGTGAAAACTCGCTTGATATGTCCACGGTAGCCCCACCAGCTGCGTTCTCTTATGGTACACGAGGAAATAGTACGCCGCATGAAGGATAAAGACCGACTCGAGAAAGCCTGCTAGGCTTTTTGGATCAGCCGATCCTGAGAGTGAGATACTAAAATTTCAAATTGGAAGAAAAAACTTGTCCGCACAAAAAAAGAGAGACCTGACGATTCGGAATTCCATGTTGAAAATAAAGAAAAGGTAGTATTCAATTCAATGATTTCACGCACGAGTATTTTGTGCCCTCGTGGGTCTTTCGCTTGACGGGTGAAAAAGAAGATCGTTTGAAAGGTGGAGGCTCCGGTTAGACTGACGAAGAATGGGGAAGGGGCGTCAATAGGGGTTCAATCGATAACCATTCTTAACGTACAAAATCGAGCCTGCAGTACCTATGAGCATCGCAGTATCGAATTCCTTCCGAAAGGGTTCCATTTTCAAAGGATGGGGGAAGGGGGAAAGCAAGGCTGAGACGGTGAGAAGACACGAACCTATTATAGTCGCGAGTTGTCGATGGATTACATATCCAGAAGCTTGTTGGATGCTTTAAGAGGAAGTGAAAATACCGGCGAGACTGACAGACGGACTGAATTCTCCTAATGATCGTCACGAGTGAATTGTTCTTTATGTTCCGTCTGTCGGGCGTTGTGCGAGGGAAAAGTCTTCTCGGACTCCGCGCCGTTGAAGTTGCGTTGAAGTGTAAGTACTGGAGGCTCATAATCCCTGCAACATCATAGCATAAGTATCATATAGATGCCAGCCTTTTCTATAAGACGGAAACGAGTGATTGAACAACAGGCCTATGTAGCAGAAGCCAAGGTGTATCCGTGACGCAGGCAGGACCACGTTTGTAGAACGTAAATGATCGCAATCCGTTTTAGGTTCCCTGAGGCGAATGTGGCGTCAGTCCGGAATGGCGGATTCGGGGAGTTAAAGCGCAAAAGTGTAGATCAAAGCATGGCATGTCCTTATCAGAAAAAGTATGTGTGCGAACAATACTAGGAGATGTTTTGTAGAGCAAACGAAAGAGAATAGGATCGAGGCGCGGGTGTTCGACAAATGCAAATCACAGAGATGCGGGATATAGGATACATGATAGGATAGTCAGATGAATACGGGAGGTTATCACTAGCTAGGAGGAACGGCGTCTGCCTCCCTTCGCCAGGATGGAGGGACAGCCCTGGGGTCGCGCCTCAAGGAAGGGGGTGCTGGTTCCGCATTTCATTTCCAGGAAGGAGGTATTTAATCGGCTTCACGCCAAGCGCGCTGATTCTGGTGCGGCAAGGGAGACCATGAGAAAGACAAGACAAAGGAGAGAATCGGGCATACACCAACATGGTCTACGAGCCCAGTATTGTCCGCACTGCGGGAAAGTTTAGCCTCATGCTAGCCGGGTGAGTATGAGTACTTTCGAATGAGAAACATACAATAGGCGCAGCCAGGACAAGGGGGAAGAAAGAGAGCAAAGTAATAATTATGCCAGTGAATAATCACATATTTAATATTCCACTAAGCCCATATCGGGTATCCTCGGGTACAGCCGACCGACGGGCTTCACATCAAGATGTCCTCCAGCCTGCGTACAGATGAGGACATCGTATTGGCTTTCCCATGTTGATCAGATGTGTGAGTGGTTACCAACCCACAGTCGAACTCTATGTGTCCTTTTTGCGGTACTACCATCGCAGTGGATAAATGACCGCATTTACTGTGCCGCTGCGTTAACGATGAGCTCTTCCACCATGTTGCGCGAGAACCTTCGCCTCGAATACTAAGTGATACTAGTAGCGCGTTATGGTAGGCTACTCTAGACAAAATTCCGGTCAGTCCAGACGAAATCGCCGTCCCATCGTGATGGATTCGGTTGATTGTCAACCTCAGGAATGTAGAAGACACGTCTGACTTTGCTTTCCTCGTCGAGCTCTCCATGATACCTGCGCGGTCGTATCAGGGACAGAAACGTGAAACAAAACTAAACAACACAAAACGTACAATACACGGTTGAGATCTCGATTCCTTTCTGACGTGAAAGATCTTCCACCATGCCGTACAAGTGAGTATGGGGCGTTTGTTTTACGCGTATGACACGCGTATCAGGGAAGGAATTCATGAAGCGAACCCAAACGCACAGGTTTGAGCTCGTCCGCATGAGGAAGAGACGTTCCGGGACTATAGCGCGCGTCCCGGGCGCCGGCCGTTCAGAAGAGGACCGCTGTATACACTTCCTTCCTTCCTTCCTAAAAATTACGCCATTGGGGCCACCCTTTCTCGTCCGGATCTTTTACTGAGACACCATCCCAATAGCACCCCATGCCCCACACCATGTCCATGTTGAGAAGCCGAAAATGCTCAAGGTTAGCGAGTATAGGCCCGAGGATCTCCTGTGTAATCGATTGATCAGCGCTGGAGAAAGGGTTATCGGGGAACTTACAGGTTGTACGAAGAGCAAGCACGTATCTTGACTGACATGGCAGTCAAAGCGCTCTAAACTGGGACAGCACTTGACAACATCTAGGAAGAACGTTCGGTTCGGCGCAGTAGAGATGGCGATCCGAAGATCGGTCAAATGTTCCAGGTGGCCGAAGCTTCACCTGGGCTGAGATCTGACTGAGACGATACGGACAGCCCGGCTGGGAGTGGTTCCTGGATTGGACTGCTGATGCTAGAGAGCGTCTTGATCGATAGAGGAAGTTTGCGAAGAAGAGAAGCCGTATGGTAACGGTTGGTCAAGGAAAGATCTCGTATAGGCAGTTTCGGTCGTGGAGAGTCGCGCCCAAGTAGCCAGAAGGGCTCGCCCATGTCCGTCATGTCCAAAATTTCCGCCTCAAGATAAACGAGAGACGGGAAACACGACGGATGGGAGACGTCTAGTAGAGGAGACTCCTTGGGAGGTATGCCACGCAAGCGTAGCTCCTGAAGCGATCCCCAACTATGAATTGACATTTTGGAGATCGGGAGTAACTCAGAGGGGCATTTCAGAACTTCAAGGATTTCCCGACGCATAAAGATAATGGGAGAAAAAGATGTGCATTCAGTGTAAAGATCGTCTGGATGTCGTCGTGCGAGCGTGCGATGGAATGGTCCCCGGCCATACGCTCGCTGAGGCCATCGGATCCGCGGTAAGTATTCCAGGCGGCAAAGATTCCGAGACGGCGCAACGCGTTCGTAAAAGTCTGGGTAGTTCACCCAGCCAATCTTCCGCAGCTTAAACGACTTCAGAGAAGGGCACAAAAATATGGCGTTCGCCAAATCTGGGTGAAGTCCCACGTCTGAGGATCCAACAATGATTTCAGAGAGCTGACCGGTATCCTGAAGGCGCTCTCTGATAATTTGTAGACGTGTGAGAAAGGAATATTCTATCCTTGGCCGTCGCCATAGCTCCCGTGCGCTCGCGAGGTGTGAGCCGTCTTGCGGACTTATCAGCAGCATTTCAACGGCGACATTTGTGAGTAGACTTGCCTTACATGTTGGGAGATCTCCAAAGATAGAAAGTTCATGGGATTGTTCTCGAAAACGGTCGACTCAAAGGGATAGCAGCGATATTGAAATAGCACGGGGAGACATTGGCGACGAAGGCTCCAGCTACAAGATGACAGTGCCAAGTTCTCTGCTAGGTCACTGCGCGTGTAAATTTCAAGAACTATATCCGTCAGAGGGTTGATAAACAACACAGTTCCGACGGCGAGTGAAATAGAAAGTGGTTCAAGCACTGATTCCTTCTCCAGACTTTCAAAGCTATAGCCCAGAGGGAATAGAACGATAACCATGGCCATCAGATTACATCATCGTCTGCCACGGTCAGCCGGTTGATCGGCACTGACGCCCCTGGGTTAAACACCCCACCGACGCGGCAAGACTGATACTCACGCGCTGACGGCCGCTTAATCGTAAATTTTAAGAAGATATAAAGGTCTCCCTAACCGTTCACACCCCGCCATGGTACTAACGAAAAATCATCTTCGATTGCTCAGTACAACCACATATGCGGCTGGCTTATCGAGACGCGTCGGAGAAGCTTGGAACCAAAACTTCAACAGAGTACAAATTGGAAACGTGGCGGATGCATACAGTTTTGAGATGTTAAACCCGATCATATGCGTGAAGGTGAAGGTGAGCGCTTGCAGTCGAGATCATCATCTCAGTGTAGGAAAATTTAAAGACAGAAGGAGAGAGTGGTACAGCAAGCCCAGCTCGGATACATAAATAAAAAAAACACAGATCAACGCCGACTCGAAAGCGGAGGCCTCGACTTCCTAGGCGACCTCCTCACACTCCTCTCACCCTCAAGGTTCCGACACCTCTTCAACAAATGCACATAAATCTCCCCCGGGGCCATGCATGAATTCCTACAAAACGTGCAAGTGACGCGCTGTGTCTGAGAGTAGCATAGATCTACGAGATACTCGATGATGTGTCGCTTGGACATGCCTTCGAATCGTACGCCGTCTTTTAGCTCGATAGGAACGGCGCTGTAGAGGATGGGTAGATGGCTGGTGCGGATATGCTTAGTGATATCCTCGGCGGATCCGCGATACTGTGCTTTACACCCGAAGAAGGGGCATGCGTAGGATTGATGCTTGGGATCGACGACGGCGAAAGAGGATAACTCCTTAAATCGGATGAATTGGTATATCTGTGTCAGTTTGTCGACGTTCTTCTTCGGCATGTGGTAGAAGCCTCTGGAGAAGTTGGGCTTGTACTGGACAGGTCTGGAGGCGTTTCAGTTAGAGACGTGATCGAAGGAGGAGGAGGAGGAATGAACGAACGGGATGGCTTTGACACCAGGCGTGATATCGAGGGGGACACTCAGGCTCCAGAGGTCGTTCGAAGGCTGATCAGCGGTGTAGGTTGTCAGCGGAGGTCCTGGGTAGTACCCCTGCCGCTGCATGAAAGGCGTCTCGACTTCACGGCGAAGTAGAGTGTCTCCTTGCTCGAGCACGAGACAGGCAGGCGAGACATAATGAGAAGGGTCTTCCCGTGGCACCGTGTGTTGGCTACCCGTGGAATCAGGTTAGCACAAAAAAGACTGAGCGTGAGGCAAATGTACTTACATGCATTGATTCGGGTAATCGCAGCCCTGCCGGAGGGTCTGAGCAAATTGGTTGAAATTCATTTCTTGGGTATATAGAAATTTGAGGATGCCGATGAAAATCGGAGTAAGGGGAGGAGAGAGCGAGAAGAAAGCTGCTGCTTTTAAACCCCATTGGTGCCACAGACATGCCTCTCGTCCCTTGTGGCTGCCTCGAAAGCGGTAAGATGTGGTGGTGCCAGTGCCACTACGAGCACAAGCGGCCTGAATCACCACAAACCCAAACCACTGACGCCAAAATTGGACAATACGCTGAATAACTTGCTTTGGTCTGCGGATCATGTCGCATTGAAGGTAAGCACTGATATCGATACTGATAAACCACTAATACTGCAGACAAGGAAAAAGTCAAAGAGGAGCGCATCAGAACTCATGATCAATGACTCAGAATTACGTCCACGTCCACGTTTATATGGCATGTGGCGTAAGTAAGTATCTCAATCCTGATCCCTGGTCGCTCGAGAGTTTCCTTCACTGGCAAGTATAAGTATATCAAAACTGTACATGTCATGTGGATCGATGCGTCCGGGCTGTGAGATGTGTACGCTGTCATTAATTTACTCGTACAGATTTCACGCGCACGGCACCGTGGTACTCCCAGCTGGGCGCAGCTGATCCGGTTCACGCCCGCGAT
>RZIO01000018.1:2262247-2286986 GCA_004338095.1 Gloeostereum incarnatum
ACTCTCCCTCGGGTTAGGAATGAGATCATCGATAGAGGAATGAATCGGCGCGGATCCTGCGCGAGATGCAGTCCCACTAGCTGCGGGCTATGTTCATTAAGGGTATCCTTCCTCAGTGCAACATACGCCCACAATGCTGGAAAGTCGATAGCGGTGGCTCTCCAAGAACTATGAGGACCCAAAGCGGGAATGCGGGATTTGATGAATCTTCAACAAACCTGTGGTCATCAACGTCGAGAATGTAGAGGAAGATCTCCCGGAGCAGGGATTCTGTCGATTGGAGAAACGAAATCGTCAGACAATGAAGAGATGGCCAACGAATCATCACGGTAGGCATGACTCCTAAAAAGACCTCTCATCCTTGAGATAGACGGTGTGGGAAATTGTATGGTACGCCGTCTCTTCTGCGGACACAAAGGGATGGGATACATCTGAGACGCTTTCCTTTATACGAGGGGAACCAGTGATCGTCAGATGCAGCTGTTAGTACTGGTTTTCAGTGAGCGACGTTTTGGGCTTTCAGGTTTCCACTGCGCAAATTTTATAGAAAGAGTGACCTCCACAGCCTCGGTCTCAATGCCAGCGAGAATACAGTAAGTACAATAACAATGTTGAATTTGAGATATTCTGTCAATAAGCTTGAGAACAGAAGCAAGGGTTGAGCGAAAGAATGAGTTCCCTACGCTGTCCACGTGTAGACCTGGAGCCCCTGGCCGATCTTCGCCGATTTCTTTGTGACATGTCACGTCATTTTGCTTTTGACCTTGACACCGATTTTGTTGTGCTCAAGTTGTCCTTGCTTTCCTTGATTATTGGCCTTCCTCTACGCGTCGCATCTTCAAGCCCTACTACATTTTCTCCCTAGGCTTGAGATACGGTTTCCTGGCTGTAGTCATACTGGGACCTGAAGCTTACTTTCTTCCTGACAAGGTCGCGTCATTTACGATGCCGGAGAAACATTAACAATGCTATGTTTGCTATCTGGATCAAGTGTTTCGTGGTATTGGTGTCTTTTCGATTGTCTCCAGACCTCGTTCTCGGTGATTCTTCCGGATGTGTGCAAATGAGCAAGCATTCCCCTTCACTTCTTCCCCCGAGCGAAGCAAGTTTATTCCCCGTAGTTTCCCCGATATATCTCTAAGGAGGTGAAGAACCACTTTTTTTTGACGGGGTCCATTCAACGGCCTATTCATGGAGAATTACACGTTTTAACTACATCGTGGTCGGTACCTTTTCTTTTAAGAGGAACGACAAATGTCCGGTGTGGGGAACCTTTCTCTTCCCCATTCCAGGACAGGAAAGTATGGCATCCGTTGCCCGCGTCGTTGAGAAGCCTAAGATCATGGTGGCTCAGACGGCTGATCCCGTCGTTACAAGGTTGGCTGAGCAGGACAAGACTCCGTGGTACCAGAAGCCTAACCTGCGGAAACTGTATCTCTTGCTTATCCCGACCTGTATTGGAGTGGAAATGACGAGCGGGCATGTTTCCTTGCTATATCATCGCGCACGGTCTGATAATTCGTCCCTTTTTTAGGTTTGATTCGTCTATGATGAACGGCCTGCAAGCTGTCGCAACTTGGGACGCTTGTAAGTGTCTTCCCCCTCTCCGCCTTGTACCAAGCTAAACGGCATCCTTCTAAAGTCTTCGACTCCCCGCGATCAACGCTGCTTGGTTTGATGTCAGCAGCGTACTCCCTCGGGGCCATCGTAGCCCTTCCGGCTGTACCCTTCGTCTCAGATCACCTCGGTCGTCGCTGGGCTATTGTCTTCGGAAGTATTCTGATGATCATCGGTGCTGCTATACAGACTGCTTCTCAGAACTGTACGTGGAATATAATTCCTGCCTTGTCCTTATCAGCAGACTAACGTCAGAAAACACAGTCGCCATGTTCGTGATTGCGCGAGTGATTCTTGGTCTGGGTATTCCCTTCGCCATTGTTGCGGCTTCCTCTTTAATTGGAGGTGCGAGTCATTGTCAACACTCCTTGCGATTCCTGATGGATGCTCATGTTTTTACGCACTAGAACTCTCTCATCCTAAGGAGCGTGCGATCCTTGGGTCCTTGTTCAACTCTTGCTATTTCGTTGGTGTGTTCTTCAGTTGGATCAGGTTAGGCATACCCTCATTCTTCTGCGTGCTACCCGTAGGTTCCATTGTCGCGGCCGGTGTAACGCTCGGAACGTTTGCCATGAGTAATGACTGGGGATGGCGAATTCCTTCCCTTTTGCAAGTCGTTCCAAGCACCATGCAGATTGCCTTCATCTTCTTCCTCCCCGAGAGCCCGCGTTGGCTCATTAGCAAAGGGAGAGGAGATGAAGCATACGCAATCCTCGTCAAGGTACGATCTTCTCCATCTATCGAGTCCGGTGATGTCCTCATACGATCAACAGTATCACGCCGAGGGTAACCTAGATTCCGAATTCGTGAGGGCGGAATATGCTCAGATCGAGAAGACTCTTGAGATGGAGATGGAGACTTCCAAGACGAGCTGGCGGGAGCTCGTAGCGACGTCAGGTATGCGGAAGCGTTTGATCATCGGCTCTGCCCTGGGCCTGTTTACGCAGTGGAGTGGAAATGGTTTGACCTCGTGCGTCGGCTGTGTCCCTTTATGAAGTGTGTTGTGTCTCACTGTTGTGCTGTAGATATTTCCTGGCCCGCATCCTGGATAACGTCGGTATCACGAGCAACAGGACCAAGAATATCGTCAACTTGGCTAACAATTGCTGGGGCTTCCTCAACGCGACGTTCTTCGCTCTTACTGTGTCGAGGTTCAAACGAAGGACAGCGTACTTGGTGGGTTTTCCGTCGGATGTTCCGATTGAATGACATGGCTCATCATGATCATAGACGGGTACCATCTCTCTCCTCCTCATCTTCACCGGCTGGACGGTCGCGAGCGCCCGGTACGCTATCACCGAAGACCAAGCGTCCTCCAGAGCTGTCATTGCGTAATTGTCTCCTCTGTTTACCCCCCAACCGAGGAATCTCACTCCGTCTGCAGATTCATCTTCTTGTACAGTCCTGCGTATAACGTCGCGTTCAACGCCCTCACCTATAGTACGTATTCTGATAACGGGCTTGCCTTTACTAAGACGACGCTTTAGCATTCCTCGTGGAGCTGTTCCCCTACCACGTCCGAGCCAAGGGTATCTCCATCTTCCAGTGGTTTTCCCGCATGGCCGGATTCTTCAATCAATTCGTGAACCCTATCGGCATCAAGAATTCTGGTGAGGTCTACTATCAAATGCACCATGAAACGTTCTCTGACGGCTCGTGAAGGTTGGAGGTATTACATTAGGTACGTCCGCCCACAGTGATACCCATTTCCTTCAGATGCTGACGGCGCCGATGATAGTTACGTCGTCTTCCTCGCCTTTGAAGTAGGATTCGTGTACTTCTTGTTCCCCGAGACCGCACATCGGACGTTGGAGGAGTTGGCGTTCTGTGAGTACTCCGCTGTCCGCAATCTATGGTGCATGGTCCTGACCGAACCTCTTCCTACAGTGTACGAAGGCGACCAAAGGGAACAGCAAATCAAGCGTGTCGAGAAGGAGATCATCAACCAGGAGTCGGATGCAGCTGTCGATCCCGTGAAAGAGCTCGTCACCAAGGGTTAAGTAGACCACGATCCATACATTTGACATTCACCATTCCCTCCACATTTGTACACTACGTACGCCCTAAAGTTCCAATTTGATCCTATGATACAACTCCGCCATCTTCCTCAAATCCTCCATACTCGACGGCGGCTGCGCCTTCCCGTCCGAATCAAACAAACGCACATTGGAATACTCAAACGGCGGGGGCGATTCAGGGATACAGGTGTACTCCTGCTTGACACCATAATCGTCATACGTGAATGCATCGCCGGCGTTCGCGGGAACGCCCAGCACGATAGCATTGCTGGATTCCAGAGAGATGTCCGCGTCAAAGTAGTTCAGTGGGGTGAGGATGAAGCTGTGATGTGATGACATCAGTTCAAGGCTTCACCGCTGGCGGAGAAGATGGGTAGAACATACCTAGACATAGCGATGTTGGTCTTGGTGTTCGGGGAATCCTCCGCCTGTGGCTGTAAAAACAGAGACCTGTATAAGCAATCGTCCGCGCGCGGGGGGGTAGGGGCAGGAAGGAGGGAGGGAGGGAGGGGGAAACGTACCAAGTGATGCATCCCAACATTGATCCACGCCACGAGATCCTCTTGAGTGATATTCTCCCCATCGAAGAACTTATGGAAGTCCACTACGGGATTGCTTGGGAGATTCATGTTCCACATGCTGCTCGACGTCGGCTCGGTGTCCTTCCGGCGGGAAACGGCTAGGTTGTATCGAGCCCAGTTGGCGTTGTTCAGTAGCCGTTTTGATCCGACCACGGTCTGCGCGCCGTCAGCCACAGGGAAGGGGAAGTAGACAGAGAGACTCACGTTGTGAATGGGTGAATATCCAGGGTGAATGGCATAACCCCTGGGATACCCCCACTGGTTCTTCTCCTCTTGGTTGACGATGGAATATCCTCCCTGGAAGTTTACCGGGTACTTGAGTAGCGCATCGTCCTCGTTGTCGATGATCCTCTTGGTGATCTTCTGTTGGATGACTTCCGATCCCCAGTCCTCGTCGAACCACGGTTGGGTGACGACCTCTTGGGCCGTGCTGGTGTGGACGAGCGAGTTTGCCACGCCGGCGATGTCAAAGTCAATCCTTGAGAAAGGAAGGGAAGGTCAGATACGCAAGAGGGACTCGAGCAGAATGAATGAAGCGGCACACTTGAAATTTATAACGTGATCGTGTAGGTTACCCACTAAAACACACCCGTCAGCCTACGTCTAGATAAGGCACGCCCGGCAAGTAACACCCACTGGTAGAATCATGAATTTTCCCCCCATAGCCATCTTGTTTGGGCTCCCAGTATCCGCCTTGCAAGTAGCCGGAAGCCGAAACGCGGACCTCGATAGTCCCATCTAGCTGGAACATGTAGTCGAACTAGTAATGGAAACCGAGAACCATGGTCAGAATACATCATAGTCATTAGCTGAGCAATGAACGTTAACACTCACCACTAAACATCACCCAAAAAAACGAATCGGCAGAACGATGAGAAACGACGAAACAACCCGCCGCATCGAGGAACACTCACAGTAATCATAACTACCCATCCACACACATCAGCAATCACGCCCCAAAACAGATAGCAGCAGTAGTACGTACTTGCCCACAGTGCTGATACTTCTCACAGTCAACAAATACCCCTTCACCGCACCGAACTCCTTCTCCATATACCCGGTATGCCTCGTAATCGGTCTTCCGGTGTCTTGCTCAAACACGCATATGGCCCTCTCGCGCACAATGCTCCCGGTTGCGGAATACGTCGTAGCGGGGAGGTAGACAGCATCATGCGGACAGTCGTACCCGGGGAGCATATCCCTAACAGATGTCCCCATTCCGAAATACCGGTCTAGCCACGCCGTTGTCGATTGCATCGGGTCGTTCCCAGCTTCAATTATTCGTTCATTCAATCAAGGGACAGAGACAGGGAGGAGACAAGGACAAATACCGTATTGAGCAATAGCTTCCTGAGGCGAAAGCTCATAAATGATCCTCTCCCCCTTCAACCGCACATCCCACATACTCATACCCATATCCCGGTCGAAGCCGAGGAAGAAGCTCCATCCCATCCAGCTGAGGTACTGCCTCTCGCGGTCTACGCGGAAGCGCAGGCCGGCGAAGGAGACGGAGCGGGGACCGGGGAGGTGGTCGAGGTCTCGTTGCTTCCCGACGCGCTGGCGTTGCGTCCATGAGTAGTCCGTAGGGATGGGCGAAGGAAGCCGGATGAGGGTTCCGTTGTGGAACGCTTCCAGAAACTCACCCGTCGTTTGGAATATCTGATGGTTATACACGATCTACGCAAAGGGAGGTGGTGGTAAGGAACAAGATCGAGTCGGAATGGAATCAACAATAACGAACCTTGAGGACTTTCCACTCCGCCGGATCCGTACCCGTAGCGTCTATGTATTGGAAGAAGTTCACCGGGTGAAGCCAAGGCCCCGGGACGTTCCTCTTCCACGACAACCACATCCTCCGGAAAGACCCATCGAAACTGAACGGCCCACTAGCTCCCGCTGTCAACTCCCCCTCCCCAAACAGCTCTCCCATCGCCTCGGTAAACGGCTCCGCCACCTTCACCAACAGTGAAGACAATTCGTCAGGTGATATATACCCCCGGGCGTTGTACGGGATCTCTGGGCGATGGTAGATCTCCGTAAGCTCTCTCATGGTGGTGGTGGTAGGGGAGACGGGAAGAGGTCCGACGAGATAATCCTTAACAACAGGGACCTCCGCCGACCCATGGTGGATCGTCACACGCGCATACCTCTCCGGGGGCTTAACCGTCTCCGGAGAATCTAGGTACGCGACGGCATCTGCCTTTGGTGGACGATACGCCTCGATGAGAAATATGGCGTTGTCAGATAACGCGAGATGTTCGCTGTTGGGGCGAGTGAGGTTGAGATCACGCTCGGGGTCCTCAAGCCATGTCTGGATGGAGGTCGTTTCGGAGATGGTCAAGGATCGCCAGATGTTTTCCGACGTCGGAGGCGTGGCGGTCGGGGGAAGGAAGGAACCACATTGCTTCAGCCCCGGCCTTCGCTTTCGGCTGCAGATGGAATATCATCGGAGGCCTGGTCCCAATCGACGTGGAAGAGGAGAAAGCTGGATGCTAGAATGAGTCCTAGAAAGCCTAAGGAAAAAGGAAGACGATGTCGTGATTGCTGAGGGTTCTCCGAATCGCTGCTGGACAGCAGCTGGTACTTCCCAGGCATGGTGGTGGTCGGTAAGAATCCGTAAGATAGCAAGAAAGCGGAAAACAGTTTCAAGTCGGACCGGCAGCTCGTACTTATCTAACATGCGCCGTTATCTAATGATACGGCTATGTAGCCATTTCCGCGGATGCCTATCGGCGTCGGCCGAAAAAGTCGCGTCAACAAATAACAAGCCAGACTCTCAAGAGATGCACCTACATTAATTCATAGATGAGGCCTTGCCACAGAAAGAACCTCGTCCTCCTGGCGTTCATTTCCAAATAGGGAAGCGCTAGCCTCAGTGGTGGCGTAACAACGTCGAAGACCGAAAGCTGAAGAATTAAAAGATGGAATTCTGTCCCTGTTTCCTCCAGATTGTGCGGTCGCTGTTTGAGCTTGTGTGCAGGGTAATATGAAAGTTATGAAACGATAGACCGAGTGTTGCGCTATGTTGAGGGGGATCCAAGTCACGGCTGGTCACGGTCACATAGATCACATGATGGATGAGGCGGGTGCTTACGTGGCATTTGCATTTTCTATACTTGAAGTTGAACTTCAACCCATCGCACGACGCCCTCGCTATGCTGAAACGAACTACACCCCCAGTGACACACAAATACCTAAAATCAAGGATATATGTAGTGCTTATCGGAACGAACTGGTTTCCTTAGACGAAACCACGGAACAGCTGAAAGAAAGACGGCAGGAACTTGAGGAAACCCTGTACGCACACCAGGCTATGATTTTCCCAATGCGAAAGGTTCCAGAAGATGTCCTCTGCGAAATATTCTTGCATAGTCGGCCTGTTCTCTCAGCAAGTGTGATCGATGCGACGGCTCCACAAGTCGTCGTTACTCACATATGTTCACGGTGGAGGAGGGTGGCGTTGGAGCTGCCCAATTTGTGGGAAACTTTCTCTGTTCCTCTAGATAAGGTACCCACGCTCTCTGATGAGGGCGTCCAGAACTGATTGATGCGCAGCGGTACTGCACTAATTAACGTCGAGTTGGGAGTATCCACCATCGTTGACCCGTATAGCGCTGTTCGCAAGACTAGAAAGGAAACTTTCCATCATCCCTGACTGCTGTGCTCCGGAATGCCTATCGGTGGAAAACTTTATTGATTTGTCTTTCGCCTAGCTGGTTCCCACTCCTCGAATATTACATCCCCTTAGAACTTGCAGGAAATGCATGTGGAAGAACTCATACATGACAAGTATAGTCCGCTCTTCCCAAGCACTGAGGACACCCAAATGGCATGGAAGATGGCCTTCACCTTCTTATCGGCAGCTTTTCGCCTTCGCAGTGTTTATTTCCATAGTTCTTCTTGGTATCTCGGGCTCCCCGAGATGCCGTTGGGAACGCTCACTTCTCTTAGGCTGCGATACGAAGGCGGGACTTTCCGACTCTCCACTGTCGGAATCGTCAACGTGCTCTACCAGTGCCCTCTTCTAGAAATATTTGATATAGATTTCAGCACGCCTGTACTAGACTCTTCGGATTTCGTTGATCTAAGTGCAGCCACGCTACCTTTCGTCCATCGCACTCTAACCAGGCTGCATATGAAGACGAGAGCCCGCAACTTCATTGATCTTCCAGCGATCTGTGACGCTATTACCACACCGAACCTGCACACGTTAGGGCTCGCCATGATTGAGGACAACGACCGTAGGGCGCTGTCTTCCGTTCAACGTTTAATCGAGAGAGTTTCCCCTCCGTTGACGCATCTACACCTTTAGGGACACTCGTTTCCTTCCGAACCTTTTGTCGGAATTCTGGAGGCAGTCTCTGCTTCCGCTGACTGTGCTTGAAGCCGAAACCCACAAGGACGCGGCAGTCATCGGCAGCGATGTCGTCCGGGCTCTTGTTGTCACCGACCATCGTACTTTGTGTCATCGGTTTCGAAAGGTCAGGTGGGACTACGATTGTCGGCATCTATCGGAGGAAGTCATTCTCCGTTTCCTTCGCTCGAGGACGTATGAGATCCCGCCTTCCGCGTCAATCTCTCCTCTCATGGGTGCACACATTGAGTGTAAGGATGGATATTTGCCGAGGTTAGACACAGATTATCCCCAGCTAGCGGAGAAATTCCACGTCTCTTAGTATGTTTGTATGCTCTCTCGTCGTTGGTCCCATGGGTTTTGACAGACTTTTATTTTCAGGTCTTGAGCGGCGACGATGGGGGGAGATACCATCAGAGGAGGTTCCATATAAATTAACCATACGTCAAATATTGTAGGATGAAGAATATTGTAGTCGTAAGACCAAGAGACGCAATTCAACGCCACAATCGATGTATGTGGCAAAAGCCACGTTGTTTGAGATCTCAGAGATCGATGAAAGCAGTAGGACGGCCCGATCAGTGCCACTCCAGCGCCTCTTAACCTTTAACCACCATCTAGCTGAGGTATGGTCACTAAACCAATATTGCGTATTGATAGGGATCCTCCACAAATTCAACGCGATGGAACTCAGGGACGGATCTTTCAACATCCTCACTTTGAACGACTTCCCATCTGATCTCATGGGGGAGATTTTCCTACGATGTCTACCCACCGAGGGTAACGCCAATATGCGGAGAACTGAGGCACCGGTTCTGTTGTGCTATGTCTGTAGCTCATGGAGACAGACATGCCTTGGGATGCCTTCGATGTGGTCTTCCCTCCACATTGCCACTCCATCCTACTCGACAAAGTTTTCACAGTCAGTCATCGTTGAAGAGTGGCTGCGGCGCTCCGGGGAGCTTCCTTTGTCCATATTGGTGGTGCGTTACTTTGAATTGGCTGAGGAGCTCCCCTGATGGTCCTATTTGGATGTTGGTGACTACCACGACTCTCTGTCTGTACAGACTGTACTCGAGGTTTTAGATGTGATTGTTCTTTTCTCAAAGCGATTGAGTTGCTTGGATCTTGATCTAGAGCATTCGATGTTATCTCCTTTTCGCAGAATAGCTCGTGAAGATGTCCCAGAGCTGGAGGAACTTTCTGTATCCCTGATGTCTCTCAGTCTGTTCAAAGAGCCATGGACTCATTCTCCATCTTCCATTATCCCTGTCCTGTCAGGTCTCCTGTCTGCACCATTACTTCTCAGCTTTTTCTTTTCTGATTTCAGAGACGTTATCTCTGAGCTTCCTTTGCCATGGAAACAGTTAAGACAGCTGTTCCTTCTTCCCCCTTCTGATGTCCTGGTCCCTTTCTTTGTAAATGAGGCCGCCAACATGCTCAGCCTCTGTCCAGCTCTTGAAAAATGCGGCCTAACATTTTGGGATGACGAGACGCATGCCCCGGTCAGGTCCAACACGATACTGTTACCCGAGCTAACAGGTTTGTCTATTTCCACTCCACTCGATGTAAGCCCACTCTTCTCCCGGCTGGAAATGCCGTCTCTGCGGCAACTGTCCTATGTACAGATGGGCGGGTGTATTATCCCCATTACTTCGCCTAGTTTAGAGAGGTATAGCCTCACGGTTGTGGAGGATGGAGAGGTAAATCCTGTTGACTTTACATTGCATCATTTGCGCGCCAATCCCAGGCTAAAATTGTTCCACTATCGCGACTTACCCGACAAGCTCGTTGGAAATCAAGCTAGAGTATTGCAGGCCTTATCAGCGGTAGAAGTTTGTCTTCAGCTCTGTGATCTCAATCTTTCCTTCATGATTAGTGACTCTGAGGTTCTGATGGAGAAGGCAGGCGGGATGTTGGAATCTCGCAGACTCACACTCCACCATGTTCATGTACGTTCTTGGAGGAGGGTGAATTTGAATTTGAATGGCCTCAAGAGAAATTGGAACATAATTTGGAGACTTTCTCCCAAAACTATCTAGTACCTTTGACTTGCCCTGGAAAGGGATGAGTAGGGCAGATGGGGATAAGGCGTGGAGGATTTGAGTATTCTTTTTCTTCGTAGTATAAGTAATGTGAAAACTACAGTTAACTTAGGTGTACGCTTTCACCCGACCTTCTGAAGCGATAAAAATTTCTTCAAGTCATCGATGCGTACTTGCGTGCATCATACTTGGATAAAAAAAACAGACCGCGATGTCAAAATTCTTGCCGCCGACACTCAGTATGATGAGTCGCTCTTTTCGTGTCTTCTCAATCAAAAGACTTGACCATTTAGGCTGGACGATCATGAAGAAGTTGGCTTGAAACATGGCTAATCGCAGTGAGTTTTGCCGTGGGCGGTATCTAATTTATGTGGCGGTGGCGGTGCGTGGGAATCATTTTCTTTCTGAACCCACGCGTCTTGCACGCTCAGCCTCAACGCTTCTAATTCAACCCATAATTATTTATACACTCATGGGTTTCATTCATTTACTTGTCTTTTTGAACTCAGACTCTATCACCGTCATGCGTAGGAATACAATAGGGTATCATAAGCTGGGTTTTCAATTTAAAAGGCGAAAAGGTCCGATGTTTCCTAAGGATTGACGCTGTTGAAGTTGAACCATTGGTTTATCTAGTCAGCCCCATCTCACCCCTGCCTAGGTGCTCCTCCACCTGCTCACCCGTCTAGATGTTTGGGCTATCAATCTATTACGGCCTATGAGACCGGTAGCCTGCTAGTTCGTTCCCTCTCCGCAAGATAGGTCTGCACTGCAAGCTGTGTCCAATCTTGGCTAGGTTTGTCTTCATATTACCCTCGCCGTTCTTATAATGTCATTCAACATGAATTTGTCCCGAAAGTCTGGCTGTACCACATGACTATCGCCCCCAATCTTTGCTCGGATCCTCCGCTGCCATTGCTGGTGATATCCTCTGCAAACACATCGGATTTCTTCGAAGTTGTGGGAAACGTTAACCTGGTTATGGGGTTGCCGATCGGTTGGACTGTCCCTTTGTTGGAGGTGAGCATTGGAGATCTTTCCGCCTTCTGTTGCTTATGTGCAGGAGTTTTCGCAGAGCTCTATGGCTATCATAAGGATCAGCTCTCGATGCGCTCGGTGTTATTTGTTATCCCGTCGCCGTTTTCCATTGCAGTTCATGGGCCGCTGGAAACTATTGGGAAATTAGGCCTTGGCGCAAAGAGGATACGCCGATCAACACGTCGCCACATCCATCTTACCCATCTACATTGCTGGTATCTCACACGTGGATCCCGCTCTAGATGTCTATGTGGAAGGCGCCCATCGGGCCCCCGACCAAAGCACGATCCCTCGTATGTGCGTCGTCCGCATTTCCGGCCGTAGACACCATGGAGAAAGATAGTACTTCGCCGAAGATAGATGGTCCCGCGTGACCACTCTTGGTGATCCACGGCTTTCCTTACTGCAAGACAGTCGGCATTGACGCTTCGCCTGTCTGCTCCTAGGACAGCGGGCGGCCTTACCTGGGACCCGTTCGGTGGCAGGTTACCCCTACCCCTGATACCCATATCTCTAGTATGCGGACTGGGTGCGTGCCCAAGAAATACCTTGAGGAGATGGTCTAGTGCGTAGTGCCGTATCTCTCAGTACCGCCGCGGCGGTATCTACCTAGTCGGCAACTACTACCAGCCAGGGCTCCCCCGCCGCGCGGCGCTCCGGTTTCAGAGAGTGATCTGCTTTGGGAGAAGACGATTCAGCCGTTCCAGAGCAAGCGTCTTTCTTCTCCTCAAATCAGAACTATAGCCGTGAATCGTTTCAATCGTCCCGGGCGTGCCTGTGCTGAGCCAACTCTTCTCCTTCGTGCTGGCGGTGAACCGTACTGGGCAGGGGCTGGTAGTTGAACTGATCCGTATCCTATATGTTGACAGATTGTCGTAGGCGGCTGAGAAGGACCGTCATCTGGACCCCCACATCTTGCGAAGGGTTTGGTACTATGCGGACGACGCGACTGCATTGGCCGTGCTACTAGTATCGTCCTTTCAGGGGACCGTATGGCTGAGATGGAAGTTTTGCCTGTAGCCAATGATGAGTATCATCCGCCCAGGGCGATGACCGGTAGCCTGTCGCTATGCTAGATTGATTCTGCGGACGGTTGGTCAGATGGTCGGTAACCTTTGTCAGATGAGGCGCATCGATGAGTAGCCTGGCTGAGAGTACTTTCCGAGACAATGGAAAGTGTATGTCATGGGCTTCAACTCTCATATGTCTGTATTTGCATATAGTACGTGTTACATTTTCTACTTAATCGGCGACAACATCGACATTACTAGTGCGCCACATTGTCATCAAGACGATTAATAAAACACGTCAATCTCCTGTCTTCTCCCACGTTTAATACTCAAGCAATTTGATGCCACTAGGCTTGTAGTTGTGCTCCCAGATGCTCATTCCCAATGTCTCGACACCTCTTATCTTCCTAATTACTTACGCGGAAATTCGCCATACCAACGATCTTTGCTGCAATTATCACATTCTCAGGATATTCTTTGCGAACGCGTTCTTACAATGCTGGCCTGGGGTGTGAGCGTCATTCACACTTAGTCTCTCCTTATGCGTCTCTGTTCTCATGTTATCTAATCTATTACTTCAGGCCCAGGGCGCATACCGATGGTCCATGGAAGACCTTATCTGTCGGCTCAGCCTTGGCTCAGGTTCCAACTGGTCCCTGGGCCTGATCGCTCTTGATACTCCCAATTCCCAAACTGCGAAAGTCGTCGGTTACAGAAATATCAAAGTTCCGTGAAGCGGCATGCTTTATGCGGTTAACGAGCGCGCTTTGTTTCAACGGCGTCCGAGTCGCGCCTACAGTAACAGAGTATCACACCTATTACGGACACGGTTCCTCCCTTAAGGCTCCCGAGTGCCCGAGATGCCTTGGAACTACTTGCATACCTCTCTTCGTCTTCTCTACGGAGAAAGCTGCCCTGTTTTGAGGATCGTTAAATTAGTGAGAGCTTCGGCACCGATCAATGGCTTAATGTCTATACGCCGTACGGATATCCGGCTCTCCTTCGTGAAACTATCCGGAAAACTGATACTCCCAGTGATGTGCAATTTGCCATTGCACCCAACTTTCGCTCCCTGGAGGACCGGTATTCCCGGTCTGTGAAGACTCGCTCAACACAGAGGTTCTCCGTTGAAGGACAGTCATTCCGCTTTTGAGATTCTGCAGGCACTCTCCAGGAAAGCCCATCTTCGCCCGTTCAACTACTTGGGGAATGAGCCGGTCGAAGATAAAGACGACGATCCGTTGAAGAATCGGATCATGAGTAGTGATATCGTTGAAGTCGTACTTGACTGGCCTAGGCTAGTCCATGCGTTTGAGCATCTTCCCGAGAGCCTAGTTCCTCCGCTCAAGGGCGTATTAGATCCCGCCTTCAGTGTTTCAGTGCCCATCTCTCCTCTTACACATGCGGAGGTGTCTTGCAGAAGCGGCAATGGCTCGGATCTATCTACGAAATACCTCGACCGAAGAAGAACGTCGTCGTCTCTTGATGATTTCGGTATCTGTCAATTCAAACGCATTGCTATTCCAGATAGGCGTACATAAAAAGCTGACATGTCATAGAGGATTGAGATGATCGGTGTTCACGGTGGCATTGAGATCTTTCACTCCGTCAAGAAACTCACGACTGATGGGTCCTACGATTATCGTCATCAGCCACTGGTTATAAAAATATGCCCAAAAAGCGTACGCGCAGCATTGATCGACTTGCGTTTAGCGAGATACTCTGAAGCGAAGGACGATGGAATGGGCTTTGAACCAGCAAGCGGCGAACTTGTCTGAGTTCTTAGGAAGACGGTCTTCCTAGAAGGCCTCCTACGGACGAAAGGCACATATTTCTGGTTCTTGATGGGAACAGTACGCGTACAGGCCAGCACGTAGAGTGATTGTGCGACATTAGCTATCATCACAATTGCCAGTATGCTCTCTGCAATTTCGGTCAGAACACGGGATGAAAAAGAGGAAGAATATGTACCGAGGAGTGGGATCACGGAATGATTTCCCGCGAGTAGTTCTTGGAACGCTTCCCAGAGAGAAGGTCCAGGAAGAAGGTAAGACAAAAGACAGAGCCAGATCAATGAGATTATGTTGATCCTAATGCGAATGGATGCTTCACTTCTGTGGATTCCGAACATGATAGTGAAGAAATAAAGAAAGGATCGGTTGTTTCGAGTTCCGGGTCAGCTCGTCGAGCGTCTTTGAGCTCTTTGGGACGGTAATGAGTGAAAAAGATCGTGGTTCAAGTAAGAGGTGAGAATGTTCAAGAAAAAAACAAGGTTCCCGTGACGAACACAAAGAACAATGGACCTTCGCGTCCACAATTCCGCCACTTCCAATTCTAGGCAAAATGATTTCAGTCGGCGGCGAACACTCCTAGTCGAAGTCGCGTTCCACCATTGAGGCACTCCAGAATGGTCCGCCTCTCTCGTCTCCCGCCACAGTGCCAAAAAACTTCCTTTCTCACGAAGAAGAATAATGCAGAGTATCTTATGTATGTAGCTTACATGTTCTAGCTCATTTGAGGATAGCGAAATCTTGAGGCGGTGTGTAGATTTACGCACCAAGAAAAGATCGGAGAGGATTTCGGTCAATGCCGTGGCGTCCGCTGGAAGAGACGAGGGAGAGTTATCTAACCGTGGTGCCGTAGAGAAGAGACTCGGACAGTTCCAACTGTGCGGTGAAGTATCACACTGCTAAACGTGCTCGTCATACCTATAAGTAGTGCGTGTTATGGACGGTCCACTTATCGGCAGGAAATTATGTTTCACAGGATGGTGACAGGATGTTCTCTCGAACCCTGAAAATCGTTGAACACCGAGAGCGCCTATGGGAATTTCTGGCCATGGATAAATACCATTGGTATAGTACGGTGCAAGTATGGTGATCGTGTCCGGTACCAGAAAGCATGTTCCATGAGTCATTCCGTGATTCCATCCAAAGGTAACGTGACACCGAGGTTGTAAATATTATGTAATTTAATCTTATTTGATTCCGCTCCAAGTGTCATACATTACTGGGATCTGCAGAATGGCACCTGGTGGTACGCTTGGTCTAATTTATCGTCAGCGCTGTGCCAGCTAGTCTAATATGACCACTTGGAGATGGCTGAAACGAGTTGAAATCGGGCTATGTGTGCAGGTGTTTCGTGTGCCGGTTGTCGGGGAGACCTTTGTGTCTGCGCCGGGTTGAGAGCAGCAATCTGGTCCACGTATTATTCCTGGGAATCGTTCACTTGTCAGTTCATCAGATTCTACGAACTACTTCCGATCAAAGCGACACATGATGCTATCTTGATGGCAATTGCCATGTTAGACGCTACGGCCCTTAAGCTTTTGGCCAGAATGTCCGCGGGTTAGAAGCTTTGAGGAGCGCGCTGTGAGTAAGGACACAAGCTTTTAGATTCTTTTCTCGCAGATATATTTCTTGATGGAGTAGACGATTGTTCGACTTCCACATCCAGGGTGATTTTCTCCGCCACCGCCGAACTGGTGATGCCGAGGTTCGAAGAGTCCCAGTGGGGAAGAGGAACTTTCGCATGGGCTTAGCTTCAGGGGCTGACAGGGACACTTCTTGTCTCCGTACTGACGGTCGTCCCGTCAAATAAATTTATTTAAAGGTCCAACGGCAGGAACAGATTCCATGCCATCCCCTCACCATGGCTTCTCGTTCAATTTCGCTTTGGTTTTCCCTCCTCTCATTTCTTCCGTTCACTCTAGGAGCTATCTACACGGATCCGAGCGCTGTTCGCAAGAACACTTACGATTTCATTGTCGTCGGAGGTATAGAGCTCATAATACTCAAAGATCTACCCGCCCCCTAACCTTTTCCCTCTAGCTGGAACTGTTGGTTTCCCTTTTCGCTATCACCTGATCCCCAAATTGATATCGCATCTATTAGGCCGGTAGTTTGGTAGCTGCCCGTCTTGCGGAAAGCTCCAAAGTCAAGGTTCTGATCATAGAAGCCGGGTTATCGTATGCGGATACTTCTTCTGTCTTTCCATTGTTTTGATTGAATTCCACCGTCTTTCTAGGGATGAAGGACCAGGGTCTGAAGTCATTCACATTCCTTTCTTTGCCGGAAATGCGCTAAGGACGCAATACGACTGGAATTCCACCACAGCCGCCCAGGTGCGCCTCACGGGTTCTCCGATGCTAGCCAAGCTTATGGAGAGATAGTTTGGTTTAAACAATCGGGTTATTGACTATGCCCGTGGATTCGTTGTTGGTGGTGGCAGCGCCATCAGTGAGTCATTCCACGGACCTGCCGCATGCATACGTACGCTGACGGCTGATTAGACGCTATGGTCTATGCTCGGGGACCGAGCGAGGAGTACGACCGTATTGCGGCTCTCTCCAAAGATAAGGGCTGGTCGTGGGACGCTCTCCAACCTTACATTTGGAAGGTCCGTCTAATTTATGTACATCCTTCGTTAACCTACTGCCTTTTTCCCGATATAGAACGAGCAACACTCACCTCCATGGAACAACAGAGACTTGACCGGACAATTTGACCCGTCGGTCCATGGGCGTGGACCGCTCCTTACTGGGTTGACCGCTTCTCCATCTGAGCTGGACGCGAAGGTCTTTGAGACTGTGGATCTCTTGCCGGAGTTTAACTACAACCTCGACTATAACTCTGGAGATGGCCTTGGCTTCGGTCAGTTTTCTAAGACCAAATATTCTTAACTCGGTCTCACGTTGAATAGGCTGGCTACACACCACCGTCGGTAACAGCGCACGAAGCAACTCAGCTATCTCGTTCTTGCATCCCGCTTTGAAATCCCGTAAGAATGTGGACTTGCTTTTGGAGACACGAGTAACTCGTGTGGTTCCTACCGATCCTGCAAAGACTC
The DNA here is from genome assembly GCA_004338095.1 of Gloeostereum incarnatum. Taxonomy (NCBI): domain Eukaryota; kingdom Fungi; phylum Basidiomycota; class Agaricomycetes; order Agaricales; family Cyphellaceae; genus Gloeostereum; species Gloeostereum incarnatum. The sequence continues at coordinate 2,279,759 of RZIO01000018.1, forward strand.
AGTTCCGAAGTGTGACTGTCTCGAAGAGTGCAACGTGTAAGTTTACCACACGTAGTTCCCTTTCATTCGGACGGTTGACCGAGTGTTTATACAGCCCAGACTTTTACTTTGAAGGCAACCAAAGAAGGTACGTATCGCCGTAATTCCCGCAATCCACGCTCAGTTTCTTCATTTCTAGTGATTCTCTCTGCCGGAACGGTTGGCACCCCACAGCTCCTCCTTCTTTCCGGTATTGGACCTGCAGCCGATTTATCGGCTGCTGGCATTAAACCTCTTGTTGATCTTCCTCACGTGGGAACCAATCTTCAAGACCAGCCTCTCGTTTTTATTCAATACCAGGTCAATGGGACCACGCTCTCGTCGCTCGTTAATAACCAGTCCGCCCTCATCGATGCTATCACGGAGTACTCGACGAGTAAGACCGGCATACTAGCCAGCAGTGCCGCGCTGAACAATCTTGGCTTCGTGAGGCTTCCGGACTCATCGCCTATCCTTGCAAAGCATGGCGATCCGGCTGCGGGCTCTCACTCGCCCCACATTGTCTACAACTTTGCCGTATGCTCTCCCACGAGGTCTCATGCGCTGTATCTGCTGACTGCTTTTCTAGAACCTCTTCGTCGGCAACGAAGGTCAGACCGCGCCGACCGACGGTGATTGGATTTCGACTTCTGTGGTACTGCAGTCCCCCACCTCGAGTACGTCCTCATGCACTCATTTTCCACGTTTCCTGTAACCTCATTGTTCTCACGCTCACAGAGGGTTCAATCAAGTTGGCGAGCGCATCAGTTTTCGATGATCCAATCATTGACCCCGCTTTCTTCACCACCAAGTTCGATATTGAGGTGATGATAGAAGCTGTCAAGACTATTTTGAAGTTCCTTTCCACCTCGCCCTGGCAAGGTTATCTTATCGCTCCTTTCGAAGCGGCCAGCGATCTATCATCAGACGCGAAGATCGAAGAGTATGTTCGTTCGTTCGCTGGTACCATCAGACACCCCGTAGGAACAGCGAAGATAACCTCCGCGCGCTCTTCTGATGGCGTTGTCGGACCCGACTTGAAAGTCAAGAAAGTCCAGGGTCTGCGCGTGGTCGATGCTTCTATCATTGTACGAATCTTCCTCTCTCGATAGCACAATGACGCTGACTGTAGTCTTATCAAGCCTTTCGCTGTCGGCGGTTTCCCCCAGGCAGAAGTGTATATCCTTGCTGAACGCGCAGCGTGTATGATCAAATCGGCCTATGGCCTGCGCTGATTGGGAAGTTGGGAAGTAAATGTCGGGGATGTCGTTGGCTAACTCCGGACGGACTTGTTTCTTCTTAGTATTTGACTGTCGTTTTCCATCAGCATACGTTAACATATTCTGTTCTATAATACATGTGATTGATGTACTTATCATGACAAGGAGATCAGAATTTTCTGGGCCACCTTCATAATGGAACGAGCGCCTGATTGCAAGTCAACCCATTTGCTGACTTCCTGACTTGGGTTTCCTTAGTAGGCTAGATCCGGAGCATTCGCATTGTGACCCGCGATCGATAACCCGAGGCGCTCATTTTCCTTCCACGCCAATTCCACGCTGAACTGAAATTGACCGGAATCATATCTCAGTCCCATTTAAAACGCTTGAGACACGGTATCCGTCAGGTTTCCATTTCCCAATGGACTCTAAGGCCACTACCTCGTTCCGCATCCCAGACCTTGCCTCTTACTGCCACGCTCCCCTTCGCCGTAACTCCCGTCGGAAGTCTATTCCCCGACAGACCAAGAGATGGTTTTACAGGCACGACAATACGCCGTACGATATCGACGTTCGAAGGCACTTTGACCGCCAACAATTCACGCTTCTGGCTGCCGTCTGCTATCCAGACGCCGGTGCACCCCAGCTAAGGGTCATCTCCGACTTCCTCGCCTATTTCTTCTTCCTCGACAACGTCTCTGACGATATGGACACAAAGGATACCAAAGCTATCGGTGATCTTGTCATGACCTCTCTCCATTTCCCAGACACGTTCCGCTCGTCTGTACGTCTCGTCAAGATGACCCAAGAGTGAGTCATGAAAATCCCTCCGACCCTGCGTAAATCCTAATTTTGCCGATTTGCGCTAGCTATTACAAACGCCTTAGGCGTACGGCCACTCCTGCTATTCAGCAGCGGTTCATTGAGAGCATGGAGTTTTTCTTCCAGAGCGTTGAGGACCAAGCCCGAGACCGTACTTCAGGCGTTATCCCCTCGTTGGACTCGTACATTGCTCTTCGCCGTGACACGTCGGGGTGCAAAACTTGTTGGGTCCTTATTGAATGTACGTTTATTCACATTGTACATTTTGACCGTTTCCTCTGAACTATCTCTGTCTAGACGCCAATAATCTCCACCTCCCCGACGAAGTTTTCGAGCATCCAGTCATCAAGGACCTCGAGGAGGCCGCTAATGACCTTGTTTCCTTCTCAAACGTGTGTCCTTTTCAGTCAGATATTCCACTACATCCACTCATCTCATGTTCGCATAGGACATATATTCTTACAACGCCGAGCAAGCAAATTGTGACACACACAATATGATCTCGGTTGTCATGCACCATGACGGGCTGTCGCTCCAGGAGGCAGTGAACTTTGTCGGAGAGCTTTGCAAGAAAGCTATGGTGCGCTTTATGGAGCGGAAGGGCGATCTCCCCTCGTGGGGTCCAGCAGTCGATCAAGAGGTTTCCGTGTACGTTGCTGGGATGGAGCATTGGATGAGCGGGATATTGTATTGGTCGTTCGTATCAGAGAGGTACTTTGGGCGCGCTGTTCAGCCCGTGAAAAAGTCCATGGTCGTCCAGCTTCTTCCAAACGTAATCAGAAGGCTCATTAGCTCGGGTGTTATGTTTATCAGCCTATAATTTGTCTATCCATACAGTATTTTGATCCAACAATGTTTTACTTACTAGTCGTGCGACGTGACGAGTACTCGCGTTATCATTTCGTGATGGATTCGCAAGGTATAGCCTCGGTGGCTGAATATTATTTGTTCGGATCAGACGATAGCGAAACGCCTCATCCAGCTGACTAGTAAGTAATTCCGTCGCTGCCCATGAAGCCAAGATCTACAGGTGGTCCCTGATACATTGATCATTTTCTGAGTTGATGGGTGATGCGGTATTGTTGCGATCACGCCGGCGGTACACCGGCGAGGTCTACCAGGGTCTACCGCCGAAGTTCTGATCCACCATCACCACCCCTCGCCCACGCGTCCGTTGGCCATCGTTCCTCATGGCCATAGATCTGACAGAAACCGGAAACACCAATCTTGTAATCATCCCGGAAGCCATGGCTGTGATCATATGCCAACTTACAATAGGTTGCAAGGAAAGCTTCTTAAAGGCCGTAGTTAAGTACTCCTCCTTGCATCTTCCCGCCCTCTCACACAATGTCTAGCTCGCCGTTTGTTTTGCTGTAAGTTATTCAGTGCTTTTTGGCGGTATAGGAAGATCTTAAGTCAACATTTCTTCATAGCACCGGACCCTACGTAAGTAAATAAGGGTCGCTCTAGCGAGCGGCTATCCCTGACGGGTGCCTTTAGTACCTCGGAAACCTCTTAAATTGGGGACTTCTAGGAGTATTGACGGTTCAAGTCTGTGAGTTCTCCCTTGCTCCGACAGTATGAATATCTTTGACATGGCTTGCTAGACTCTTTCTATGGCGCCTTCCCGAACGAGCGAGCATGGGTCAAGGCTTTTGGTGAGTAACTACGCTTATCGTCGAGGATTCCATAACTTATTTGTCCAGTGTACACGCTGTTCCTCTTGAATGTCTTGCATGCGGCGTTCGCGACCTATTCTACTTGGAATATGCTGGTTGCTGGCTGGGGAGATCCTGCCGTTCTGGCAACCGTCGACTGGTCGGGATGCGTGCAGCCAATTGCTACTGGCATTAGTAAGATTTCATTCTTACTGATTTAACGTCATATTTCTTATCTTTCTTTAGTCTCGGGAATGGTCCAACTATACTTTGCATGGAGGATATGGATCTTGAAGCAAGGAAATCGGCTGGCCCAGGTGATTTCTGTGCTCATAGTGCTGGTGCGTCGGTTCCCTTAATCTCCACTCTCTCCCGTTGATATTGACATACTGTGATCCAGATTGCTTTGATGCAGAGTCTAAGTGCCATCGTGAATGGCATACGCGTAAGGATAGAAAGTCTTCCCACCATACCCTTGTATCTGAGTCGCGCTCTAGTTTGCTCTGGTCAGAGACGTTTCTGAAATGGTAAATCTCACCGCCGGAGTACAGGTACGTTTCGGAGACGAGGCTAGCTAGCAATGGTAGGCTGATCAGTTTCCCAAGGTTTGGCTGGGTGGAAGTGTTGCCTGCGACGTTTTGATATCCGGGACGATGATCGTCATCGTGAGCACCGTTTTGTCATATCATTTTGCCCTGCCTAATGATACCTAAGCTTTCCAAAGCCAGAAGGAACTCTCAGTGGAAACAGACCAACGACATTCTCAAGCGCCTCATTCTCCAGACCGTCGAAACTGGAACTGTCACTACCGTAACCGCTATTCTGGATCTCGTTTTGTTCCTGGTTTACACTGACAATAACCTTCATTTGCTTCCGTGTGTATTTCCATCGTTCGTCCCTTTATCGACATTCCTAATGTTCGCCCGCAGGTCTATCCCTCTCGGAAAGATGTATGTCGTCTGTTTTGTGTATCATCCATATAACTCTGATACTCTGCTTACAGATACGCGTGCGTGGCCCTTACCACCCTGAACGCTCGCTCGTCTTCGTCTGCCCCCGGAGGTGCGGGTAGTCGTAGTCGCAGCCGTAGCGGAGGTGTCAGCACTGTTGAGAGCCACCAGATGGGCTCATTTGGGGTGCCCACTCGGCCCACAGACGTCGAACGTGGGGTTGTTAGCGGACGAACGGTTATTCATGTCTCTACCGACGTCACTAGGGACCAAGGATTGGTACGTCTTAATCTCTTCCTGTCTTTGACTTCCCTGATGAGCTCTTATCGGTAGGATATGAACAAGGAAACGTTCAAGGCGCCGGACATGGCCGACTATCCGTAAGGGGGAGGATGGCCGTATATTTTTATGATCTTTTTGTTATCTATTCGCACGACGTTTGTTCTGCTTGTACTCTGTGTCTAATTGGTGATATAAAAAAGGGACGGTTAGACAGTCTAGACTCTAAAAGCGTCAGATAATGCTATGGGCCTGAAGTTCGCGAATACTGTACAACAGAAGTTCAGGTAGAACCCTGAAGTCTGCTTCACTCTTCAAGTGATGGTACCTTTACGGTTTACCTTCGTGGCCGACTGCCGGCCCTGATGCATATGGATTGCACGTTCGTGCCAATCGCTCTTCGAGCCTGAGTTCCCTCCCACTCGTGCACGAAAACCTTCTTTCGACAACTTCTTGGATAAGTAGTCCTATCTCAACTATGGGGACACGACAACCAACGCATATGTGTTCCTCCTCAGCCACAAAGCCACGAAATCCAGGGGTCCCCATGGCATTGCTTCAAAAGGACGGGAGTCGGAATCGTTACAAAGGTACGGAAGGCGGAGAACTCCGGTCGTCTTGAAGACCATGGAGTTAGCGGTCGGTACAAGGGTTTCTGCATTGCCGTTTCACTGCTAACAGTTCCTGGTATTTCGTGGGCCCAAAATTTCTGATGATTGTGCGACTCGAACAGTGGTGCCTTTCCATTCAGGGATCTTGGTTCCTTCTCAGTGGCCGGAGGCTTTCGAAGACCCGGATTTAGAGCAGTTCGAATCAGATAGATTTTCCTCAAGATCTACACATGGATGAAATCGTTTCCGTTTATACATTTATTCCTCCGCAAGTTTCGTCCCATCAGATTGCGTTCTTGATGATATCGGCAGCCTGATCGAGTGATTAGTGTGAACTTTCAGGGTCTACGTCGAAGCACTTACCCGCTCAGCAATGGCATAAACTGTCGTCTGGGGATGAGCCGAGATATGGATAGGGATGACAGAAGCGTCGATCTACAAAGAATCAGAAGCCACATCAGCACGGACAATCACACAGTCGAAACAACCGAAGGCTTGTTTACTTACCACACGCAAGTTCTTCGTTCCATAAACCTTGAGGTCACTATCGACAACGCCGCCTTCTTCTCTCGGAAGCAACGCGGCGGTACCAACGGGGTGATAGACCGTCTGCACCGTCTCCTTGGCGAGCTTCCGCAGATCTTCGTCGCTAGCAACCTCGATGCCTGGAGAAATTTCGGCCTTGACGATGTCCTTGAACGCAGGAGTTTTGAACAACTTTGCGAGCGAACTTAAGCCCTTGGATCATCATCTCCAGATCAATTTCGTTGTCGAAAACGTGCGGGTCAATCAGAGGAGGAGCAAGCGGGTCGGACGAGGAGATATGGACTGTTCCGCGAGAGAACGCATGTTGGAGGGCGACAAGGAAGGACATGTACCTCTTTCCAGGCTCGGCTGACTTTCCGGTAGCGGGCATGAAGGCGGGGACAAGCGCCAGCCTGATTCAATGTCAGTACGTGCGGATCAGATACGCTCACAACGCCACAACTTACTCCATGTGTGGGATGGCCTGGTCAAGGAGCCATTCCTTCTGGATCTTGAGCGTGCGGTCGGAGTCAGATCCTTCCAGAGGGGCCGTAGCCACCTTCTGGAAAGAGTCGTCTTCCATGAAGCCTTTGCTGGGGACAAAGGCGAAAACGGAAGAGGCGACGTGGGTCATCATTCCTGTTTTGGTTTTCTGACTGCGAGTTTGTCAGTTACTTGACAACGAACCAGAAATAGAATGGTAAGCGTACTACGCCTCGAACTCCGCAGCCGCACGCTTCTCATCGAATAGGACGTCAAACCGTCTGGAAGGACGGATCGACTTCAGCGGTGTAGGAGCACCAGAAATGTTCCTATAATAATTAGGTTAACCTGGAGTTATTCGCATCGAATGTTGTATCAAACCTCTGCAGAGGAAGGGTAAGCAGATGCTCAAGCGTAGAGAGGAAGGTATAAACAGAATACTTACGAAGATTCCTCCCCACGCCAGGAAGGTCGACGAGCACATTGATCTTGTTTTGGTCCAAAATTGTTTTGTCACCGATTCCTGCAGGATACGGAACGGTCAGCGTCGAGGAACGAACAGGCATCTTTTTACGATCATACCGGATAGCTCTAAAAGCTGAGGAGACTGATACGCCCCTGCGCGCCCGGATGCATGAGTAAGACAGAAATATACGGACAAC
>RZIO01000018.1:2288436-2312223 GCA_004338095.1 Gloeostereum incarnatum
ATCACAATCAACTTCGTTCAGTTCTCGTTCATTCTGAATCTTTTTTAACATCAGAACGCTGAAATCTTCCTCCCTCGAATGCACAAAGGGAGTTAATGTAGTTTTCTTTATCAGTGATCTGACCGGCAAATTAATTGTGTCGGTCGTTTCCCATCACCGGATTCCCGCAATCGATCAGAGCGACGCCAATGATCATCGTGACGCGTAAATGTGTGGCTACATTATGACAAGACGCACAGTATGCTGATGGTGCATGTTTTGTGGCGATAGTCTTGCGTAAGTAGTCTCTTGCGGCCTTAGTCTGCTGTCGCATCGATGCTAGAACTTCGACTGGAACGTGGGTCGGACGCCATCAGGTTAAGCGGATCCATCAGCTAAGTACATGAGGTTTCAACCTCATGGCTCATGCTTGATTCAGAATTACTTGTCCCCCATATCGGTTTGTTTATTTTACTCTGATCTATCTGATGGGTTTTCTCGCCCTCATTGTTCCCGAACTTCATTCTGGACTCTCATCATGATTTCTGCTTTTTCCCTCGCAGAACGGGATCCGTACACTGCTATCCCTGTTGCCATCATTCTTACCGCTGTCTGTGTGGCCTTGTACAGACTTAGTTTCCACCCGTTAGCTTCGTTCCCCGGCCCACTTGCGGGACGACTTACTGGATGGTATGAGACGTATTATGATTTGGTTCTTTTCGGGGAGATGCTCTTTCAACTGAAGAAACTTCACGCGGAGTATGGTAAGCTTCGTCGAGCGCGTCAATCTTTCTTATTTGACCGCAATTGCAGGACCTGTCGTCCGGATAGCGCCAAACTACGTACGTGCGCCTACATGATTGCGATGATAATCTTACTGTACTGCCGAACAGCTCCATTTCAGTACCCCCAAGGCGTATTTTGACATCTATTCGTCTGGATCAAAGTTCACCAAGTACAAACGACTGTACCATGCCTTGTTTCTCCCTGGATCAGTCGTGGACCTGATTGACCCAGAGCAAGCAAGGCAGAGACGCCACATTCTGTCCGCCTTCTTTTCTCGTTCGGCTATCCAGAATCTGGAAGGTGTGGTTCAGTTGAAAGTAAGTCGCGTCTTGTGTTGTTACGTGTCGTAGAGCTCGATGTTTCTGCTGGACAGGTAGATAAACTCGTAGAACGCCTTCGGACTGCTCCCTCCGATAAACCCGTGGATATGCACTTCGCGTTTCGTAGTCTCACTCATGACGTCATCACTTCTTACTGCTTTGACGACTGCTTGACATCCTCGACGACCCCGAATTCTCTCATCCCATGATGACTTCTGTCATCGGGCAGATGCCGGCCGTCTGGGTGGTCAAGCACTTCCCTGTCGTGACCAATTTCCCCGACTGGTTTATTCTCCTCCTTAATCCCAAATTCGAAGCGTTCATTCTGCTCCGAAAGCGCCTATACAAGCAGGTTGATCGTTTCTTAGAGGGTCAGAAGATGGGTCATGAGACTATCTATCACCACTTGATAAAGGATCAGAAGATGAGTCGGGAGGCGATGATTACGGAGGCTATTACTCTGCTCTCAGCCGGGTCAGACACTGTCGGTAACTCGCTCACTGTGGGAACGTTCTTCGCGTTACATCATCCTGAAATCCTGGCTCGCTTGAAAGAGGAGCTGGTAAGGGTATGGCCTGACCAATCGGACGTGGTGGGATGGAACGTTTTGGAGAAGTTGCCGTACTTGGTCGGTCAACTTTTTCGCTTGTGATCCTGTTGATTTTGACCTCTGCGTAGACCGCGTTTATCAAGGAGAGTTTACGCGTTTTCGGGAGGTATTATCACACCTTTGGCCCGTACCGTTGGTTCTGGGGGGAGCTACTATTGATGGTGTTTATGTCCCCGCTGGCGTGAGTTGTCTCAGACAGAGTTCTCTTCCGCAGTAGTTCTGATGACTAGGTATAGACCATAGTTTCCTCTGGTGTAACGTTTATGAATGATAGCAACGATATCTACGACCATCCCGAACAATTCAATCCTGACAGATGGCTTGGGCCAGGCGGTAAGCATCTCAACATCTACTTGAACGCATTCTCCAAGGGACCCAGAATGTGTCTTGGGATCAAGTGAGTTGCCAACTCTTCGTCGTTATACGCTAGATAACGACGTCCGTTCGTTGTAAGCTTGGCTTGGGCAGAGATGTACCTCGTGTTCGGGAACATTTTCCGAAAAGCTGATATGACGATTCATGACACCACGTATGTCCTTCCTTCCTATCTTTATCTAAATATCACGTTGACGAGATTTGAATAGTCCGTTTGATATCCTGAATTACCGAGAGTTCTTCGCGCCGTTATACAAAGGGAAGCACTTCCGCGCGTTCACCACTGCCTTGAAAGATTGATCGCATCCGGTTAGCATGACATTCACGCTTCTTAAAGATTCCTAATGACTACATGTAACTTTGTCTTCGGCGATTCAATCTATGCTTCGCCTCCACTCTTATCTTTCGGGCTATGTTCATATCCGGCGGTCTAGTGCGCCATTTATTCTCATTCAAAGGAAGGTAAGTAATATTAGCGCACCAGGCGTAGCATTCGTCCGCCTTTACCCGTTAGATTGTCTATGTGGCGCATTCAGTGTCGCTATGGCGTTGAGTGGGCCCTCAACTTGCGCCACATGGTTGACTTTGCGCATCGCGCTGGGAGAAATCATTTCTAGGATAATCTGAACAGCAATAACCCCATAGTTCCTCCATAGTTTTGACAGTAAGAGACCATTGAGTACGTGCAGCTTAGACAGACTAGTGATGTGGCGCAATCAGCCAAATAGTACTTGCCACTGTCGCGAGAATAGAAGATACATCAAAGATTGTAGAATATACACGCTAACGACCAACAATCGTAATCCTCCTTCCGGTTGGCAACCCCCACTGTATACGTCCGTTTAGAACCCTGAGTACATTACTAACCATCACCGATGAATTCAATGGGGGACCGTGAAAGCTTCCAACATCCTAGAGATGTATACGGTAATTTACAATGTAGTACTAACCGTCCAGAAGGGAGCTAATCCGTTTCTACCGGACGCAGACGAACGACCTCTACCAATGTGTACCCAGGCTCATCGCAATTGTACGCATGCTTGGACGCGAGGAAGACATCGGTCTATCCTACATGGGCAGCGCCACGAGACGTTCGAGGAGAGGGCAGGCGACACGCATCACTGTTGGTCGAGAAGAGACATGGATGTGATCTATCCGCCACTTCATGCCGGAAGGGGCAACCATCGATTGTCCACAAACATCATCCTGAGCAACCGGAGAAGTCCTCAGTTGCAGAGGCAGCGCCCAGGTAGACACCTTAGTACAAGTTGAAAGGCAATGTCAGTCTTATGGTGATACTGAAGATACAGCGATTGTACGAACCGTGGCTACGTAACTCCTAGAATAAGACGGAGTATGAGGAGGAATGACGAAGTCACGGAGTAGCTCCGGTGACGGAATGCAAGGAACGGGTACTGATCAGCCTGCGAGGGTCGCGCGGGCCAACGACTTGTGGCACCGAAACATCTCAACGATGTGCGGATGGCAGGATGTAAGAACGAGGCCCAAGGCGTCGCGACGACATGTTGAAGAACCGTAGCCCGCAGTTGGTAAAAGGAATATTGAACAGGATCGCACACGGCTATCTCACCAACGAGGGTGCTGCGTCGACAACTTGAAATGTGTGCAGAGCAAAGGGAGGCCGTCCCCCGCCATTCGGTAGTTCATGATCTGGTGGACACGGTACCGGCAGAGCTTTCTGCATAGGCGTGTATCTAGAGCGGAGCCGCATGTCAGATACCAGGGATGCAGGTACGAATACAATTGTTAGTCGAATACATACCTACCAGGTAGCCATCTATATATAGACGTCTGCAATTGACCCCTCGTCCCTAGTGCTCTGCAGCATCTGATGTACGGGGTCACAATGGATGCGGTATGCGTGTCTTGAGCGGGGCTACATGAGACGCCAGCGATACAGACGGAGAAGGATACTCGTACCTGACCCTTACACACGAAAGGGGTAACACCTGACGTGTCCCGGGTTTCCTGAGCTCCCAATGAATGGGGGCATTTCTATAAGAGCGTGTTGAGCCAATCACGGACCCCTGGGTGGAATTAAAGCTAGCTACTCCTCGTGCTAGCTATAAAACTGCGGAAAGCCGGCAACGTAAGCAATCAAAATCCTTCAGCAAAGCTTGGAAACCCGACCTTCAACCGGGAAAAGCGCAAACCGGCCGTCAGCATCATATGGAGGGAAAAACTTCCTGCGTTATCGAGGAATACGCACGCAAATTTTGAAGAAGAATGTGTGAGCAGTGTCCGCGGAGGATATTGGCGAAGCTGGGAGAGAATAGGCATACAGGACTAAATCCGTATCCTCGGGACATTGCGCGCTCAGAGCGATATGGTCAGCGAGAGTAACAAGAAAGCAAGGATACCTCAAGGCAGGCTAGGCTTGCTATGCTAGCCTATCTTGCGACCAGAGACACGCGACAGAAATATGCCAATGAAATCTGATGCCTAAGCCATTAAGCCATAGAGAAGACGGGCGATCAAATTAGCACGTACCTAGACGAGTATGGAAAGAAACGACGACTACGACGATGGACGGGCTAGTGTAATGATCCTAAATATCAACTTGGGGAAATAACATCCTGCAGCATGTATATCCAGTTACTACTGCAATCCACCCAACATATACAGGGAGAAAACGTCTTCATATTGAATCAGCTAAAGTGAAGTCTTTGGAGAAGCGATATGAAGGTTTACCTCGTCTAAACAAGGGGAGAACGGCAGGAAGATGTCATTTTAATTTAATAAAGGATATGATGCGCATTATTCTAACGAGGTCGCGTTGAACTTGAAGCGAGAGGACAAGAGCGACGCGACACGATCATGATGGTTTGGAAACAAGAGTGTTCCCACGCACCGCTGTGCAGATCACGTTTAATCGGATCGGCTCCCGTATCCGAACGCCAACCCTTGCTTTTCACAACTTTCAGTCACAAGCGCATCTTTGAGGTGTTATTCCTTTCTCCGTCAGGCTTTTCTCTCCGTATAGATGCCTATTGAAAACAGCAAGAAGGTCCTTAAGGCGCAAACTTCTCCTCCAGATGATCGATGGAAGAAGGCATGCCGCACTGTCAAAATTTCTCTTCCCTGACAATACTCATGTCTCAATTCATAGTAGATACTAAGAGTCAACGAAAACCTGCGAAAACGCCCGTATAGGGATGAAAATGCTGCTATTCTGAACTCGTCTGCGGCTTTCGCGCGTTCGTTCTGATCATCCTTCTCCCGGAGATCATGCAGCATTTCATCCCAAGCAGCCATCCGTCGAGGTACTCTTTTGATGTTGAAGAATTTTCAGAGGTTTTCTCTGTCATGAAAGACTTCGTTGGTGCTCTTAATTATATTCCGTTCCGTGATAGATCTTTCATTGTACCTTGTCTATCGCGTGGAGAGTCATTACAGCTTGGACCTCCAACCTCGTGATCAACCTCCTTCGAACTGCCCCCATAGGACCAGGTGGAACGCACCCGACATATATGTTGTCCTTGATTAACTCATTCTACTCCGCCTTGAAAATCTCCTCCAAAGATCTCACGCGCATGATCATTTCTTCCGTCGACGTTGTGCATTTCTTGACACAACTTTGGCTAGCAACGGAAGAGATCGAGCATGCATTCAGAGCTATTGTACACTTTTTCGCTGCCGTTCCCGCTGAGGTATTCGAGACCAATGTCCTTATTCCGACCTTGACTTCTATCGGCGGAACACCGGGAGAGATTGCCCAGCTCTGCCTAAGGAAAATGTCTCTGACGAGCAAATATCTCGGAAATGAAGGGGTCCGGACTGTAGAAGAGCTGCTTATGATGACATTCTACCTTGGCAAGTACAATAATGACATGGCTCAGCACCTCATAGCCCAGGGAGCTCTCCATGTCGCTCTTCGTTATCTGCGTGACTTTGGAGTCTTCGCATGCAGTCCTGAGAACGACTGATCCTCGTTCATCGTGGCGTTGGAGCATATCCAGTTATCATTCAGAACGCGCCCAAAATACGCCGTAGAGGCGGCGAAAGCGGGGATCCTGCGATTGTTGGGATCATTCAGCTTAGCAATGTCAAATGAAGAAGACGATTGGGCTTCTCGTCGGATCAGGACTTTGCTCCGCGCTGTCCTTGGGCATGTTCATAACTACTCTGTTATCTCCTCACTGACGAAGCCCGAATCGACCGTGGAATGGGAAGTGTGGCGTGATTTGCAGGGAGAGCTGTTCTCATGCGTTTCAAAATAAAGTTTTGACGAACTGACACCAAATATGTGCTCAAACCCCGATGTGCATCTTTGCATATGTCTGCTGCTTCGTTCTTTGCTCAATGCTCTTTGCGCCCAAGTAAACGTCGCCCCCGTCGCATGAAAGTTTGTGGAGGTTGTCTGTAATTCCGTTACTGCTCTCGATGATGCCAGTCCGTTATTTGGAAGTCTCACAAATTTCGCTTTACCAGCATCATAAAAGAACGATATGGTAGGATGACGACTCTTCCTTCGTGGATTGATCCTTCTAATATCACTCACGCTTCCTACTTAGAGTATATCTAGCTCCCGTGTACGACGCTGGCTGAGAGAAACCGTCGTTTCTCCTACTTCCTCGTTTCCAGGGAGAAGGAAGACGAATTCCGTCCATGGTAACGAGCTTCTCGGTAGCAAATGCTACTGCAAAAAACGTTACAGTCAGGATTAGTTACGCAGCTGCGCCGGTTGACATAATTGTCAACTCATTAGAGAATGTTATAAAAGACAACCCGCTGGTGGTAAATCTCAAGGAGGTGACGTTGAGGGAAGATACAAGGTCATACGTCTGCGGCGAGTTCTACTCGGGAAGTAGTCGCATTATTGTGTTTGTTTAACGGAAAAGATGTATTCATTCTCGTACGATGCTCTAAATAAAGGGACAATACAATGTCCGATCGAAACAGACTTACAATTAGGTGTACCTGTCCACTAGAGGCTTGACTACTTATCCTACCCGTAACCCGACTCATTTACTACGTCTACGACGGAGGGAAATTGTCTCAAATTTCCTACATTTTGTATACAGAATCCTCTGCGCCGACCTTTCTCCAGGGAACATCGATTAGGCATTTGAGGGGCGGATGAGCATGTGAGAATGTCTCCGCATAGCGTTCGAATTTATCCTGAGACCACGCAAGGTTCCCCAGCCCAAACTCGACGCACATTCGCCGGAGCGTGAGTCGACGCGATTCCAACATTACACCCACCCTCTCCATCAGCTCCTCACTAAATCCCTTGAAGCTGAAAGAAAGATCAAGGTAATGGAGCTGAGGACAGACGTCCACCTCCGAAAGGGACTGCAAGAGTCGAAGCCGATCCTGAGCAAGGTCGTTTGATTTTCTGGAAGAGTTAGGGCCGACTTCACAATATCGGAAGAATTCCAGGCTGGGATTGGTGCGAAGATGATGTATGGCAAACGAGGCAGGACGTACACTGCCCCGTTCGATCATCGTGAGGCTGAGTTACTTGAGAGGTGGAGTCTGATTGGACGGTAACGCGACAGGGACAATACATCCATGAATCTGCAGAGGAGGGCCATGAAAGGACATTCGTTGCACGGAAGGAATCTCCAACCGAGAGAAGAATGTGCTTATGTCCCGGGTAGTATATAGTGATAGTACTCGTAGTTTGTGCAGTGGTATCACCTTCGAATCGATAAACGTTGGGATGTCGGAAAGACTGAACTTCAAGTCAAACTCCTCAAGAGCTAGACAGAGGATGAGAACGTCGGCCGCGTCGTTGACGTCGAAGGAAATATCGGGAGGGGGGGTAAGACGCAGCCGGGTCAGCTGCTTTCATGGTACAGGAGATTCTGAGATAACATCTCTGAAACAAATAAAAGAACAGTCGAGAAGGGAAGGCGCAGCAAGTAAACCTGCGAGTGCTGGAAGAACGAGATATGAAGGGCTGCCAAGCCACTCGACCAAAATCGGCCGAATGAATATAGAAAGCTCCTTCAGCTTCGGGACATCCTCGCGAGTTATCCTCTCGAAAGATCTTAACATCGCAAATCCCAAAGTAAGATCTAATCGCCTCAACCGCTGGAAGAACGGGGCAATCACGTCCAAAACCTTGAGGCCAAGCTGAGTGCTATCGGAGTCGATGACAGGCTTATCTAGCATGTACAGTTCATGAGGTACTTTATTATTACCTGCCACCGAGAGGGACAGCGGTAGCGCCCTGGATCAAATTAACCACTCTTCGATGATGGCTGCCTGCGAAAACTCGTCCGAGTAGGATGGAATGGCGACATGGAGGGAAGACCACATCGTTGGCATCCCGAGACATATATGTCTCCATGAACGGCAGATATGGCACAGCAGAGCAGGTGCCTCACTCCGTCGCATTTTGGCGTTCCCCTTGGTAGGTAGACATCATAAGAAGATCTCTTCGATGAGGTCGGCTGGGAAGTTACTCAGAGAGACGACATCAGAGGATTGATCACTAAGTGCTGTAGGTTCCATTTTTTGCTTTGTACCTAGAGGATATGCATCAGCAAATGTATCAAAGAGGATGTTCTTCCAGCGACTATACCTTAGCGAGATGGTGGTTTAACGTTAAGATTCTGTATCGCACCGCCACTACGAGTATGTTAAGTACCCGGATCCAATGATGTCCATGGGGGTGCTTCATCCTTTGGATTCAACGAGTCGAATAATGTGCAAAGTCACAAGCATCGCTCGGGATTCAGGTAGAAGAGTATTCAATGTTCTCAGAACCAATAACTAACAAATTCAGAAAGTTTGAAGAACTAGACGCATGGAAAAATACAAAGAGGGAATGTCCTTGGAAAAGGCGACACGGCGAGAAGAATTGGAAAACCCCAAGAAAATCACAACCCGCACATGCATCATGTTATACAGAGGAGGTCCATGAGCGTATCTCATCGGACTATTTCTACCTCTCCAGCAGAGAAACTCAAGAAAGATCATCGGAGTAGAAACGCTCCGTCTCCCGACGGGACTCATGCAATCCTGCTCTTTCGACTCTGGCCGGAATTCTTCACGAAGACCACTGAGGGGGCCTGATGTGGATGTGGCGGCTCAAGAAGAGTGGGGAGAAGCAGATACAAGATACTTCATGTTTGAACGGATCTTGGTCCTCGTCCGTCGGCCTCATACTGCATGAGATCCCGTGAAACGGCTTTGGAGAAAGGGGTTGATACTGCATGTCGCCAAGTTATCGACCTCCTCGCCATCTTCCTGATCTGTGTGTTTTCCGCGTTAGAGTAGTCACCGACGGCCCATACACCTAGATATTCGTAGGGGGAACGTTCCAGATTTCTCGACATCGCACGCGAGCACCCCGTTGTTGCCGTGGTCATGAAACAGGGAGTCCGCCGACTCGTCCTCGTCCTTGTCAGGTAGGTAATCTTCGCACTGTTCCCAGCAGCCGGTGTATAGACAGCCGCCACCTCAGCCGCCTCTGACAACCTGTCGGCGTGCGGCACGGACTGGAGGTCAGCTCAACGACAAGAGCTCCTGCCCACTCTTATGGCTAAAACAGGTAGGTGGATTGACATGCTGATCAGAGCGAACTATTACTGAGGCAAGGATACTCAGAAGGCGAGAAAAATTGGCTTACTGTGGGACACCCAAAACGTCGTACTCACAGGTCCTCTCGGCAGCCCAAACTGCAGATAGTATCCCCGTGGTGGTGCTGAAAGAGGCGGCTATTGGCATCGCGCAATCTGTTTGCGGTATTCGTCGTACACGGAAAACCACTAAATTCTAGATATCAATGAGACGCCGTGACGGAATGAAGGCATGCAGAAGTCTTGGCATGGACACCAACAGGCGGGTGTAGCTCTTCCACGCCTGACACCAAGCGGGACTAAAACTGGTCACTGTGAACAGCGTGCATCGTAGTGGGACGCGGACGGCAGTTGTTCATTGAACCGCCAGAGGCCATCGCTCTCCTGGGCATGAATGGCCAAGAATGCGGACGAATTGCAGCGAGATCATGACGATCTGGGGCCTAGATGGCCAGAGTGAGCGCCTTCCAGACTAGAATGTGATAAACGTATGAGATGTCAGCAATGCAGACGGTCGAAGAGTCCTAGCCAGACCTTGTCTCACCCGGCGTGCCAAATCAAGCGCAAAGACCTCTTCTTTCCGAGCTCTCAGTAGATTTCAGCGGTAGACACCTGCGAGACAACTGTGAGAGCATGTCGCTAACAATTCATCCCGAAGATATCAGCGGCGAGTCCTTCAGGTAGCCATACGACCCTACAGAAACAAATGAACGGTAAGCGACAGGAACCGGCAAGCTCGCAGACGCCTACCTCCAATCGAAACATAATCCGAGTGGATGTCACCCTCATATCGCGGGAGAAATTGCCCGCACCATTAAAGTGGACACTCAAGGAAGTTGGCGGTGACCGGTTGAAGGCGAGAGTGGATAGCAATTCGGTCAATTCCTTAGGGTTGATTAACGGATGATAAGCGGTAAAAAACAGAAGGGGGAGCATACCTGAGAGCATGTTAAATTTGCTGCGTTAGCTTATTCCGAGCAGAAACAAGCGTAGGAACGCCAGGTCCATCGGTCTGGAGGAAGATGTGACTCAGAATGGCGAGACAGTGGCCAAAGAAACAAAGCGTACATATGAAATACACGCTCATGGCCTTAGTTCAAAAGAAATTCGAGAAGTCCACACAGAGAAATGTATAAACAATCCAGATTCAAGCTGGAAGTAACGACCTAATATCAGTCTTAGGCTCTTGAAACCGCGGATATAATATTAATAGTACTGTAATTTTTTGAACGCGTTTTATAAAGAGAGGCACAAGAAACTCGAAGTTCGAAGCAGATTTGTGCAGCATTTTAAATCTATCGTGGTGGTTCAGAAGAAGTTCCTTCTCACGAACAGCCACTGATCGGAGGTAACGTTAATAGTGGCATGAGTCACAGCGAGTCAGTGCCTCGGAAGAGTGTGGCGTTGCGGAGCATCGTTATCTAACAGTTGTTTCACCGGTGAATTTGGAAATTCTCCTCGAGCTCCCCTTCTATGATAAACATTGCGTTGGGCCATCAGAGCCTTGAATGGATAATACGTTGGGCATTGGCGTATAAGTAGATGCGTGCGCGGCCATGAGTCATCTTCTCTAATGATACCTCGGTCCGAGAGCGAAACACGCCATCTTTCTCTTTTTGCTCCTGTCGTAAATTCTTCTGTTAATTCGTAGAGAAAGCTCAACGCAACGTTTTCATGAACTAAGGGAACAGAACGACGGAACAAGCTTTGGGTGTTTGCATTGATATCGCCACAATTTCAACAGACTTACGGGAGAGGGAGGTATTTACAATGGTTCATTGCACGAAAAACAGGACTGATACATTCACCCTAGCAAAAGCCCAACAACAAGGCCTGTAGGAAGACGTGTCAGTTGGAACCTAAGTATACAGATGGACAGAATACGGAAAGCGAATACGGTAATTTTCACCATCCGTCACAGTTGGGGAAGAACATCCAATTTTCGTTGAGAAGAAGTATGACGGGACGAACGTATGGATATTCAGCGACTCTGGGGGGGATCGTGCGGCAAGATGCCGATCTGGTTACCGGGATCAAGATAAGATATGGAACATACAGCGACAGCCAAGAAACCAGCAAGCAATGCTTTTGACTGCACCCTGCGCGAAACCCACGCTGCTAGGTCTCTGGTATATTGAAAAGAGCGGACTCGGCCAACAAAGGTAGAGATTGTAACGTGGCCTGACAATGGTTGACTTGGGGGGCGGTATGTACACCGAATCTATCAGGGCAGCGTGAGGCGGACGTTGGAGAAAGAGTAAGGGAAGGTGGCGTACCATGATTACACGGCGGGAGATGATTCGACCTACAAGAAAAGGAACAAGATCGCGAGGATCCTTCAAGAACGTTCGTGCTATACACTGGCAGATGATTACACCACACGACGTCAGTTTATCGAATATGAGAGAAGACACAGAAATGGGGCGCTTACTTACACTCTAGCCGATATGAACATAGATGTTACTTCCGTCCGCGTTAACGGTGATTTCAACGTCAGCCGGCTGGTCAAGCTGATTTGAATCCGAAGGTGAGGAGACATATCTGGTTAAAAGGAGCGTCTTAACGTACGATGCGGACGTGCCAGGTTTCAACCACTCGAACCATGATGACACGTCTCTGTTGGATACCCCTCTGTAGACGACAGCAGCAAATCAAAGAAAAAGGCACTAGTATCCAACGGCTAATAAACTTACCGATGCGTAGCTGAATGTTCCCTGATCATCAATCACTTGCACTTTCACGACAAAAAAAGCCACCTTCCCAAACTGGGTGCCCACCAGATGAGTTACGATGATTGGATGAACTTAACAAGGAGGGAAATGTCTCACGACGACAACATTTTTGAAGACCAACTGGGAAGCATCCATACCGGGGCGAATGTCTACTCTTCGTAGTTGAGCAGCAGTCGGAGGCTGGTAACCAAACGAATTATGCTATGAAGTCCACCACACTGGTCATTGAACAGCGGGAAGTCATCGTGAAAATCGAGCGTACGTCTATCCCTCGGGAGATCCAGATGTATGGATTGAGCCTCATTGCACGAGAGAATGTCTGGGTAATACGAGGCATTATGGCGTAGAAGGTGGCAGGGAGAGAAATTTTAGGTTGTGGAACAAACAGATCAACACGAAATCAACAGGATGGCGAGACGGCTTATATAATAGATGCTCGACCGCACGCACCCTGAGAGCTGTATACTAAATGGTAGGGAGCTTACCAACGCCGAGATTCCCTCAGTCAATCGCTAAGATATTGGATACATAGCGCGTCTATAGAATATTTTCGGTCCTTTCTTCTTTGCTCAAGTTGGCGGCACAACGCCCCACGAACATCATTAAATACGAGGTTATGCTTTGCCGCAGCAAAAGCATACTGTGAGCCAATGCTACTTGCGTTCTTTGCGTTCCTCTAGCGGTCATCAATGCAGAATGCGGGTGGTTGCCTGGAAATGTGTCGTTGCCTCACTCCGAGTGGTTCTAGCGCAGAAAGCTCACCGTTCGTGACGCGCTATTATTTGCCTGCGTTAATCAATAGCAAATCAATAGTACAAGTGCGTTACAGATTGTTCTAGAAGCGATGCTTCTCCATCTCTGGTCCTCTCTACCTCCCGTTCAAGCAACAAACATGATATCGGGAATAGTATGCCTCGGAACAGAAGGATACCCAATGATTGCGCATCAGCTGTAACCCCAGCCAATGCATCCCTAGCTTATTGCGGAATCAGCGGGGTTTCCTCGAAAGTTGTTCGACACGCACTCGGTGTGTTCATCAATGGCAGGCACGCGATTGCCTCTTGTCCGCGCTTGCTATGTGGTTTGTCACGATGTTTGTGCGTTAGTCCTGTGGACGGTACATCCAGCCTTGCATGCGCAAGACGGTGCCGTGACTAGAGTCAACGGTGACAATGCGCTGGGGCCCGGCGGGTGACGCCTTCCATTCTAAGATCCGTCCACTTACACCTTCCCCGGGCCTTCTCATCCGCGTTCTCGCCACTCCTCAGAATGGATCGGCTTCGCCCTGAGCTTCCCAAGTTTTATGGTCTCGTCGTCGTAGACCCTGCCTGCGTAGGCATCAGAGTCGCTACAGAGACTTTCCACGAGCGTTTCGCCCTGGTCACTTTGTCGCTGTCGTCCAAGAGCTAGAGGTCTCAACTCGGCCTCCTCAGCCGTCTGCCCTGGCCTCGGTTGAACCTTGTTCTCTTCAGGTACCCGCCGTCGCCACTCTGCTTCTGATCTCGTCAGTCCGGGAACACTGGAATGGTGACAGGGAACCTTCCTATCGAACCCGGGAAAGATGATGTCCTTCGCTAGCGGGAAGAACCGAAGACACCATCCCAAGCAAAGGCAAAGGAGCAGAAGCTATTCCATTATTTTCGCACGATTCTGTGCTAGCAAGTACTAGGCAGAACAGTTCTCCCGTTCTTGCACGCTCTCGGAATCATCCGTATCCCCGTGTCGGCGGAATGTCCCTAAAATATTCTAGGCATCAGTAACTCGTTCGGCTTGAAGTCGCGCTTGGTATCTGGGCATGAGAAATTGCTGAGATCGATACGGAGAGTTCTGAGAAGGGTGCAAGTCGCCAATATTTTGAGAAGTTGGTCTGTTTTGATTACAATGCAATACTCCCTCGATGTGAGGTGAAGATGATGGAGATTCTGGAACACACTATGGAGTTCAGGGAGCGGTCCACGGCCCCAATAATGACCCTGGATAACAAGTTCCCGAAGACACGTCGCCGTGGTAAGAAAGTCGAGCATGTGCTGAAGACTGTCCATCTCATCCGGGATAGCGTCGATCAATGAGTATTCGAAATCGTAGACGCGAAAACGTCTCAAATGAGGCACATGGGGGGATGAGGGGTGGTTCAGGAGAAGCGTCCAATGGAACGGCATATCCTCCAACACCATTGCATCCCATCTATGTGCATTGGCATGAAGATGTCCAAATATGGGGTAAAAGTCGTGCGGAGCTTGTTGTACCAGTTCCGGATCACGTTGGATCTTGATCGTCTGAGCCACTGGACCAGCAATTGACACCCCCGCTCTCGATGTGCCTCCCCTTCAAAAAGAGTGATCGTAAACGAGTACCAAAGCTCTTGAAGCTCCTCCGAGATGACCTTCCACCGGCGGCAAACCTGTCTAATAATATTTTGTGCAGACTTGTTGCTCGTCATTTCTGGAACCGTTTGGGTGGAACAAAGAAACAGAAATATCTCGAAAATGACCTCCACAGGAAGCCGGGGTCATTTTAATATATCCAGGAAGATTCCATCCCTCCTTGTATCTCTGCTTTTTTCGCCTGTAAAGAAGCGATCGTCTCATCAATAGATGGGAGCTCGAGGAGAGATGAGGAACGGGTATCATGGAGAGCGACACGATCAGCTTCAGAAGGCGTCTATCCTTCTTTAACACGTTCGTGGAGAGTCTGAACGGAAAGGGTGGCCGTAGGATGATGATGGAACAGAAGAAAAAAGTGAAGTATCCACGTGACTGGGACGGTACGCCTCATGTGCATGACCATCGGCAATCTTTTCCACGATCAATGGATGGCGTGTACAATGAAATATTGTACCTCGCTCGCATCGAAGAGATTTAGAAGAAGCACAACTAAAATAAAGGCAAGCTACTTATGTTGCCCTCGCGCCGCCTCAAGAGACGCGCCACTAAGCCACTTCGAAAATGTGGCAACGCCATGCAAAATCAGCGGTAATCCTTAAGGTTTATCGGTAAGATATCCACCGTAATGATGGATATGACTTTCTCGTAATGGAAACTCGGACACTGGCTGAAAGTTAAAGTAAACGAGACGAGGCGCTACACTTGACTCGGAATCCGCGACGGAAGAAAAGTGCCTCAAATTTCCCACATGGGGATAGATCTTTTTACGCCACCTCTTCTCCAAGGAAAGCTAAACGTCCATCTGAGAGGTTGATACGATTCGGAGAAAGCCTGCAGTCGTCGTTCAAAACTCCTCTTCCTCGGACGACACAGCGCCCTTTTCATCGATATCCTGAGGGAACTGGACGTGGATACGTACTGTTCGAAGAGTGAGTCTGCGAGATGCGAACATCTCTCCCATCAAATCCATCGAATCCTCGTCGAAGCGTGTGGCGTCGATGAAGGAAAGGTCAAGGTCACGAAGCTGAGGGCATATATCCACTGCGGATAAGGCATGGAACAGCTGAACCCGATCTAGAGCGGCGTCAGAGGGTTTGGGCCCAAGTTCTCGATAGCTGAATGATTTCAGCTGCGGGATGGTCCGGAGCTGATGCAATATAAACTCGATAGACAGTTGATTGTTGTCGTTCCTCACCCTAAGGCCGAGCGTTTCGAGAGGTATGATAGCCTGCTCGGAAGGCATAATGAGGGACATGTAATGTCCATCAGTACTTAGAGAAGGTCCACAAAAGTATAGCCGTCGCAAGGAAGGTAATTCCAACTGAGAGAAGAACACACTGATGTCCCATTCGGTATGAATGGACAGTGCGTGCAGTCTCGGCAACGATATAATTCTTGAATCGGTCATGGCCAGAGAATGTGCATGCATTTTAATTTCGAAGATCAAATCGCACTCTTCAAGAGCTGGACAAAGCCTCAGTATGTCGGCAGCTTCGTTCACGAAGAAGGCACTATGGGGGTAGGGGAGCAGACGCAACCGCGTCAACTGCTTCCATTGTAGAGGGAGTTCTGAGATAGCATCCCCAAAATGAGCAAACGAGAAGCTGGTCAAAGATGGGGCAGCAAGTAAACCTGACACGAAGGAAAGAATGGGGATTGGGTAACGAGCCCACGAGCCATCGTCGTAGGTAAGATACTCCAAGGTTATAGAGAGCTCGTTGAGCTCCGATACATCCTCGCGAGTTATCTTCTCGAAAGGTGTCAGCATCAGATATCCCAAAGTAAGGTCCAAGCTCCTCAATCGCGGTAAATAAGGGATGATTGCGTCTACGTCCGCGAGTACGCGCGGTGTAGCGATAAGGTTCATAACGCGTTCGCCGTCGGGCATGCCGAGAAGCTCTGTAGGCCTTACACGATTGTATGCCACCGAGATAGAGAGCGGCAGTGCTTGTGAGCGACGCAGCCACTCCTCGATGATGGCTCCCCTTGAGAACTTGCATGCCGACTGGGATGGAGTGACGATATGGAGGGAAGACCACATCGACGGCATTTCAAGACATAGCTGTCTCCATGAACGACAGATCTGACACAGCAGAACTGGCGCCTCGCCCCGTCGCATTTTGGCGTTCCCCTCGGTAGGTAGACATCGTAGAAAGATCTCCCCCATGAGATCGATTGGGAGGTCGTTCATTGAAGTAGATTGGTTTGTGAGTTCTGTTGTCATTCTCTGAACGACGGGTCTCGATTAACGTAGCAGATAAGGTATTGTTCGAATCACTCTACCTCAGCGAGATGGTGGTTGAAGTTCAAGATCAAGATCACGCACCGGCCCACCGGGACGAACGGAGAACGTCGATGACTCACGAAAATCCAACGGTGCATAAGCATTCGGCATATATTCTCAAAACCAATGAACAACAGATTACAGCAATTTAAAAGAAGTAGGCGCGCGTGGGAATAGAGGGAGTGTTGTTTCCGTATTTAAGTAACGGGATGTGGAGGGTATAAGTAAGAAAACTGAAAAAGCGGTAAAAAAAGAGAGCAAATATGTGAATCGGAAAACCCAAAGGAAAACATATAAGTATGTAAATCACCCCGAGCACGTACTACAGCTCAATCCTCTTCTTCCTCCTCCAAAAACGTTATGTAGAGGAGCTCCGTGAACGTATCTTGCTGGACTGTTCCTACCCGTCTCCTCGAGCAGAGCAGCCGGAGAGAGGTCTTCCTTCGGCGGGGTAGTCGTAGGCGTTCTAGAAGGAGGTGACGGTGGTTTAGCAGAAGCAGTAGAAGTCGCTCCACGCTCCTTCTCACGATACATTTCGATCAGCGCCGCGGTCCTACTCTTTTGACCGGAACTCTCTACGACGACTGCAGGTGTTGCCGGAGGTGGGTGTGGGAGCGCACGCGGAATGGGGGCAACCGGCAGAGGCCGTAAAGGCTCATCGCGTTTGACTGGAACTATAGCATCTTCGTCGTCATCCGAATCGTGCAGGAGGTCCCGGGGATCAGTTTCGGAGATGGGTCGTCGCTCGGGATGCAGATCAAAGTACCCTGGACGTTTGTTGGTGCGGTACTTCGACAGGACATCCCCATCCTCATCCTCATCCGTACCATCATCCTCATCGTCCGCGTCAGAGTACATCGAGTCCACATACGCAGGCTGGTTGTTCGATCGGGGGATGGTCTGAATCTCAATGGAATCGGCATCGTAGGCGACCACCCCGTTGTTCGCCGTGAACACTGAGTCGCGATAGTCCACCGGCTCAAGCAGCGGCTCCGGCTCGTCGTCATCATACCCAGCAAACTTCACACCATTCCCACCACCCGCCGCCTTCGGGGTAGGACTCCTATCGCCTCCCCTCCCCACAACACCAGCCAACGCCTTCTCCACCTCCATGCTAGCGGCATCCGGATCCCCGCCCCCTCCCCCTCTCCTCCTCCCCCCGCGCATAACAGCAGCCTGGTCATTCATCCTCTCCCTCCCGACGAGAATATCCACCCACGCATCCTCGTCCTTCCTCTTCTCATCAGGAAACCCATCATCATCATCCGAAGCCAGGCGTGCCTCAAAATCCACTGTAGAATATTCCGCTGGTGTGCGCATCGACTCCCTCTTCCTAATAAACTTTGGCTTCAGATGCGTCGTCGCCGATTTAGAAGGGGTGAGGGGAGAAGCGACAATAGAACTCTCCTCGCTGTGCGAGTGCGCACTGGCGCTGCTAACGGCGGGAGGGAGGTCAGGTTGGTTCTTCGGAGGAAGGCCGGGCGTGGTAGGAGGCGTGGAGAGCGATAAGATCTTCGTCGTACTCACTCCCCCGCCCTTGAGGAGGCCTTCAAACTCGGCCTCTCGCGACGAGGGGGATTTCGGCACCAGTCCCGGGGTGTACGGTCTTCCATTCAACGTCGCCGGAGGCTTGAATGGTTTCGACGACGACGAGGTGCCTGGGGAGACGAGAGAGAGAGACGCGTCAGCAACAGGTTGGAAACTGAAAACGGAGAAGATCATGTAATGATGGTGGTGGGGTGCCCGCGCCAATAATGGGTATATACATTCACAAGAGAAAGAGAGATGGGGGAGGTGGACTACATACCCTTATCAGAAGAGCTAAACAAACTATTCAACCGTTTTCTCCCGTCCCCGGAAGGGATTTTTACACCGGCCAGCTGCTGCCTGTACTCCAGCGGCACGAACTCTTCGAACAGGATCAACGTCGTACCCGTTCGGGAGTCTTGCGCGTTGACGGAGGTGGAGTTGTTCTTGCCCGAGGGAAGGGATTTGTATTCCACCTTGAATCTGATGAGCCGTCGTGTCGTTGTCAAGATAAGAGAGGACTTACCAGAGCCCAATTGCAATCCCTACCGAACTGACCGCCCTCACCCAGACCATCCGTCCAAGTCCCTCCGATGAGATCACAAAAGACGTCGAGGAAAGCCTCCTCGATGACCTCCTCCCCACCGAGGACAGGCGTGGTATCCCATCCGAACACCGGTTGCTTTTTATGCTTGGCGAGCTTCTGCGGTGTGGACGGAATCGGCTGAGACAAAGGAGGCGAGCTGAGCGGTGACGCTAGGGAAAACTGCAGCGTCGTCGACAGCGGCGCGTCGGTGCGTGTGAACCCAGACGAGGAGAAGTCGTTCCATGTCAGGGTTTGTCTCTTCCGCGTACGTTCCTGGACACCGAGATCAGCGGGAGGAAGAGAACAAATAGAAGAAGAGGGCTCACGTTTCTGGCGCTCTCGGTGAGATCAAACTTGAGCCTTTGCTCTGCGCTTGCCCCGCCGCTGGAGCCGAGCGAGTCAAATCCAAGGCTCTCGAACTCTCCCCACTTGAGGTCGGTCAAGCTCCTGAATCTCTCCTCGGCCGGGGAGCCTCCGCCCCCGAGAGTGGAAGTCGACGTAGATCTGGAGAGAGACAATGAAAAGTCACTATAACCTGACGTCGAGGACGTAGAAGAGGAGAGTGAGTGTGGTAGCAACGAAGGGTTAACCTCGGGCTGAACACTCGCGGGTAGATTCATCCGCTTCCTGTACTGATCGGAGAAACCGAGGGTGGTTGGACCCGCCAGGATACGTTATCCTCTCCCACTCCCTGCTCTTCGCGAACGCGTTCGACGAGCCAGAGACGCCAGCCCATGTCGAGGCGCTCTTGACGAGATCTGGGGTGTAAGCACGCACGTTCCTCCGTACAGAGAGGACGCGGACGGTACGTGCACCTTTTCGGTTACCCGTCGCGTTGGCACTGGGGAGAATGGATGGGTAGCCTTTGATCCATTCCTTCAGCCGAGTGGGGACGCCCATGCCTACGTCCTGCCACCGGATGAAGGCGAGGAGAAGGTGCTCGGTTGCGTTTGTAGCCCTAAGATACTCAGCGTATGCTGCGTGGAATGAAGTAGAAGACGGGCCTAGGCCGAAGAGCAGGGGACCAAAGAGAGGGGAAAGAGTTGGAGGCGTATGGCCCGAGGAAGCAGAGTTGGCGGTAAGACGAGTCAATAGCGAGAGGAGTGTGATAAGGATGGACCTGAGAGCAGGTTGGAGAGGTGGCAAGAAAGTCGTGAACGCGGCCGGCGGAAAGTTGTTTGCTATGGTGAATTGATCAGGGATAGTTAGAGAAAGATATAAGAAAAGATCTCACCGAATTCATCCTCCCTCCAAAGCTCATAGTCCTGCCATCCGAGCAAGCCCCTGACCTCCTGGCCGCCCATAACTCTCACCGTCCTAGCCAGAGCCCAGCGCAAACACATGCCGAGCTCATGCGGGCCAGCAAATCTGGCTTCCTCTCTCCACCTCTCCTCGGCCTGGCCTCCGGTAGAAATTTCACAAGTGCCCAAAAACGCCTTGATGAGCCGCTGGATAGCTGGGGGGCGAATATCCAAAGCGAGGGAAGAGAAATGAAAGGAGTGGTAATTCCACCTCTGGAGCCCAGCTCCCCGGTTACTACATCCACCAGCCGCGAAAGCTGGTCCAATCCGAGAACGACATGAGAAGAATGTGCAAGGTAACCGTACTTTGCCGAAGACTCTCCAGAGAGGTTGAGCGTTAAAAAAAGAGCCATCAGGAATCGGAGGAGGCTCATATTCGTCTGCGAGCTCCTTCTTTCCCTTCTTTTTCCTTGATTTCTGGGAGGCAGTCATCGAGCCTCCTGGCAGCGGGGTGCTGACTCTGCCAAATTCATCTGCGGTCGTGATACTGGTGGTAGTGTAGGAAGAAGGCGTCCGCGGTGTCGACTGTGTGCGTGAACGAGAAAAAATGCTCGGCATCGTCCTCGACGACGGCGAGAGGGTTGAGGAAGAAAACCGACTTTGATTGGCTGGATGGCTTAATGGAAACAGAAATATCGAATCCCTTACGTTAGCAATTGTTCCCGGTCTAGGCACAACCAACACGTGGCAATTCTTCCGAGTCCACCGTCACAAATTTGCCTTAGTTCTACTGGCTACTCGTGCCCGTTTACCATATGAGAGTCAGGAGACATGCCCTCCATAATAATTACGCTTGAATCTTTATTTTCTACCTCTCGCATTTCGCTCACACAGCCAACCTTCACATCGAACCTTCTCTCATCAAGGAAACTTCTCCTTCTGTTCGCGAACCGCTCTTCCTAGACTTTGCGAACCCCCTTCCGTCTCCACATGACTGATAAATGAACACTCTCTCTCCAACATGCACGACAAGATACAGCGGGATTGCATACACTGCCGCACAACGCCTGAAATGATCTTCGCTAGAAATGGTGTGGAGCTCCGGCGTCGGGACATCATGGTAACATAGGACTCCTTACCGAGTGATGGAACGAGGAAGCGAGCGGAGACCTCGGAGGAAGACGTCTGTCTGTTGTATTCGAAGAATGTGCGTTTCGCCTCGGTGTTAGAACGACATCAACAGCCGCGAATATATTGCTATTGAAGGACGGATGACTTGCAGCAGAATCTGTAGCAGCACGACGCGAAGGTACGTGTTGAACTTTTCATACCCTTTCGAATCATTTCGGCGATCATGCCCGTGGAATGATGATGCATCGGCCGAGATGTGGCGCGCAACAGACGCCACCTTCTGCTGAACAGCAAGCACGAGTTTCTGTGCATGGAGACATCATTACCTCAGAGTCATACGGATTCTGAGTCCTTACAACGCATTACGACCTCTGCCCCCTTCACCGGCGATTGGTGAAACCAAAACATGGTACGGGTGACGTTTTCGCTGTACGACACTGAAAATGAGCGCACCTTCGCCATCCGCACTCAAAATCATCGTGTTTTCCGACGGAAACTTGCGACATGTATCCATGTGCGTGACTGTTTATCTTATTCATATATACCGATAATCCATTGCATTAGAAGATGATTCAAATGTCCCTCTTTCGTCTTCAAAGTCGAGCGCCTCATTCACTGCCTCGTGCGGAATTTGAGACTCTAACTCTCTCCTGGTGAATTTCGAAGCTCTCTGCAAAGTAATTACGAGTGCGGCGCTCAGTCATTCCCGTAAGATCACCTTCGGTCTTCGGAGAGGGTCACAACCGCGCGCCGTTCAGGATAATATGGGGGCAGTCGGTATCGAAGACGCCAAACTGTCGGTATGGCAATGGACAGGTGGTAGACAATCGTAGTAGACTTCTTGTACGATAGTAAGTACAGATGGGACGGCCGACTCAGATAAATGGGTGTAGACAGCAGACCAATCTCGCATATGTGTGAACATCAATTCCGTGTGGATCAATATTGAATTCCCGTACGTCGTGTGTTGCAATAATTAAGGCATCGAAGAAAATATAGGTGTCGTTTACTCCATAACTTTGATCAGGGCCTGTACAGCAGCTCCTGCAGGGTAAGAGTACGATACTGGTTACAATTTTTGGAAAAAATGCTTACCAGTACCGAAAAAGAGTAGCCTAAGGGTTAGAAAAGTAAGCGGAAGGTAGGAAAAGAAGGCTCAAATGTAAACCAAAATTGAGTATCGGTTTTGGACCGATACAGTCCAACACGTCACATACCAACACCTACAGCTAATATCTTTTGAACGGATAAGCCGTCCACTGCGCGGTTACTACTGTCTTAATAGTCGCATTATTCGCATTGTTTCGAGGCTGCAAAGTCCCCCTTACATAAATAAACACTGACATAGTGGCCACATAGTATCGTGTGGCAACCCCAATTTTGACACTATCATTCGAACGGCTGCGGCGCTGCGTGCGCGTATAGCACCGTTGAATTCAGCGAAAAAAAGCGTTCAATTTGAGTCCAAAATCTCTCCAGCAGGTGCCGAATTGACGAAACAGTGGCCACACAGCATGTGGCAACACATTCCAGCTATTCCCGCTCGAACGGCTGAGGTGATCATACGCCACGTTATCTATATTAGTCGCATGATTTGTCCAATCATTTTGACCTCTTATACTCCATCATAGCTTCAGAAATGACGCGAACATCAGTGCAGCACTGGTGGGAAGCACCATTTCAGCTATATCTTTCGACCAACCTGTGCGAATTTCACGCGACCTTCCCGTCGTAAAGAGATTATTTTTAAATTTCAATAGACCCCATAAACTCTCAGATACGAGCAAAGTCGAGGAAGCAATGCTCGAAAAGAGCTCCACAAGCGCCACATTGAGGCAAACAAGAAAATAAGACCCGCCATCAGCGCCGCCCACAAACGACGGGGAAAAAAGCAATATTTTATCATCATTTGACTCCCTTACACTCGTAGTTCTCGCATTCTCACTCGATACCTCGCTCAAACAGGCTAAGTATAATATCTCTTACGATTATCCCTATATAATTGAATTTCTCACACTACACATGCTTAAATTGACACGGAAAGCTATGATAGTATTTATCAAAGTAATATAGTAATGCCCGACGCGTTTTCAGGTATTAACACGTCCCAAGATGGGTACTGAGACTGACGCGTTCGGCCATGTGATCAAGTCACGTGACATGTTTGAGTAGATCGATTTCGGATCCGACCGATTGCGCGTCGTCTCATACCACCACCATCCTTGCTTGCCGCCCCTCTCGCTCTCACTCTGCTGCTTAAGAAACCATCTGGGCTTTAG